>VWYH01006721.1:19452-321807 GCA_013399365.1 Pampusana beccarii | reverse complement strand
CCTCTCCCTCTCCCTCTCCCTTTCCCTTTCCCTTTCCCTGTGGAGGGGCTAAGTAGGATATGCTTCTTCCCTTTTCTTTTGATACATTCTGAAAGAAAAGAAATGGGGAGAGAGGAGACTGATAAGAACTGAAGCCAGAGAGGTGGTTCTGTGCTGCACAGCAGTACTACCATGTGGCTGTGCTCCAGGGTGGACAAGGCTGTTGTAGCTAAGGCGACTGTCTGTAGGAATTGTGCCTGACTTGTCGTAGACACTGGAAAGAGATAAAACAGTAGAGGGACAGGAAAAAGTAGGCTCATAGTGAATGCTGCCTTGACATCTCCCTTTGTAGGTGTTTTCACTCCTGTAGAAGAAGGAAACTGCAAAGTATGCAAATACTAGCGCTCTCATTCATGTATATGCTTTATATCCATCATTTTTTATGTTAATTAATTGGAAACACCTGTGGCCAGCTTTCCAAGGATACTGAGCCCTCATGTCTACTGCTGAAATTGTTCAGTGCTGGTTTTCAGAATCTATGTATTTAAAGTCCAATTTTTCACAGTACTATGTATGTTAAGATGGTCTCTCAAAATTCATGACTGCTCCTGATCTGAACTGTTGGTTTTTCTATGAGGGTAAAAAAACCAATAATCTCATGGGTCTTAATAGTAAGATGGCATGAAAACAAATCTGCAAAGCACCCCATTAAACACGGTGTGAGAGAGAAAGGTGGAAATTAGTATTCAAAGCAGGGTTTGGATAACATGCAATATTTTAACATACAATGAATGCCTAAGACATAAAAAAGCAGTATTGTGATTTCATCAACTAAGACAGGAGTCTCATTGAAAATCTAATGCAGGATCATAGAATTAAAGCTGGATAAAAGTGCATTTGCACAGAGGCAACTAATGTGGGTAGGTTGCGTGAATTTAGGTGACATTATTCTTCTATTTTCAGATGTAATTCATAATCTTCAATATTTGTTAAATATCCTCTGGGGGATACAAGTTATGCCGTGTTTTCACATTTTATTTAAAGTGTTGTGAAGAGTTATATTTGCTTTTAACTATAAAAGTTTGTTTAGATTTAGAAAAGTAAGGGGGCTTTCAGCAGAAGCTGGTATACATGATAAAACCCCCATCATTCCTTCACATCCCTTTTGCTTATAATGAAGCATTTTAAAGTTTTGTCACAGGTTCTCTAACACGTAAGTGCACAGAATCTTTGTTGAAGTTGAAATGTGTGATACTATTATTAACACTCATAGAACAAATCTATAGACCTTATAAATATTTAACTATCCCTGTACTTACTTGGCCAAAAATTCAGAATATTCTGTTTGGATTGCTTAAATCCCAGTTTTGCACAGAGTAGGTTCTGAATCTGAGAGGTTTGATTCTAATAAGGAATAAACAGCAAAGTCTAAATCAGGAAAGCTTCTGGGTTTGTCTAAAAGTCATCTCCAACCACATCCTAACTCCATTTGATGCTCCCAGTTCCTCCTCTGTCAGTGTCCTTTGTTCCTATGGAGAGAAAACCCATGCACAAAATCCGGATGAGAGCTACATCCTCTTTCTTCCAGTCTTCCTTTTAGGATGAACAAGGGCACCTTACTGTCCTCACCCATGCACAAGTCTAGACATAGCCAATATATCTATATCTGGTACAGCTCTTGCGAAGGAAATAAGGCAAATTGTTTGTTTGTTTCCTGCTCGCCAGAACAAATTACTAATATTCAGTGTGGACATGGGAGGTGCATTGCTCTTTATTTGTATTTCTGTAGTGCCTTTAAATTCCCAATATCAGCCGTGAGCTAAAGGTGTTTCTTGGTGTATAGACACTGAAAAAGGATACTGTGTAAAACTACAGCACTTGAGCAATAGATATACTATGATCTAGAAAACGATGTGTGTTCTTTGAGGTTGCATATTTGAGGGTGTTGCCAAAGTTCTTTATAGAAATTTTGGCAATCTCTTTCATATTTTTAAAAATACTGTATCTGTATAGAGAAAATGTGCATGGAGTGCTTTCCTGGCTGTGGTTTTGGCACGTGACATGGGAAGTCTGTGTAACACCACAGTTCTCTTGATCCTGTGTCCCAGTGAAGTCAATATAACTCTTTTATTGATTCCAGTGCCTCAGGATCTGGATCAGAATTTTCAAAATTTAGCTTCAGAAAATTAAACATATACTCTCACAAATAAATCTTAGAGAGCTGTAGATAGTAGTGTCTGTGTAAGTCCAGACTGTGTTTCACCTCTGCAAGCTTAATTTCCATGCACTGTGTACACAGCATACTCCTTGGTATTTACACACATAATGGCCTTTAAAATTTGCTGGTATCATTTCACTTTCTCATAAACATGAGTTTCCTTGTGAAAGCAATCAATGAAAGTGAGATTACATTGCAGAATCTTAGCTGGTGAAGAGATAAGAAGAAAACTGCAAGACAGACATCTTAATATCATTCCCAACACAGAACGAAAATCTCAACTTCAGCAATGTCAACAAAAACATGTTTCTTTTCAGATTTAATTTCTATGCGAAACCATTAAATTAAAACCTTCCAGTGCAGTATCCTTCCATTCTTCGCATTTTTACTACCTAGAGATCAAACAGTTTGACACAGCAAAAATTCTAGTGAATTAGGAAGAAATGCTGATTGGTTTGTTGGCTGGTGGCCGGGGGAATGTTATGACCGAGTAATTATGTGTTCTGGACAGATGTATTAACCAGGCTTCAAGCTGGAGCCACTGGATATTATTTTAGTCATAAGGCTAGAGGAACTGAATCATTTTCAAAGGGCTGTCTGGCTGACACTGCTTTAGTGATGCCTGTTCCAATGATTCTTTGGCAACAACTTCCAACGCTGCACTTATGACACAGTAAACAAAAACTACATTAAAGGTTTGTTTTTTAATCATAAAGAAGTTGAACATTTCCACTGAGCTTTTTTTTGCTATTTATCAAGAAGCACTGAAGGCTATTGTAAAGCTTTCTTCCTTGTTTCTCTTACCAAAAAAGGGAACCTGTTTAGCAAAACTCTTTTAGATCTGACGGTAGTAAGAATACTTCAGAATTCAGGGTTTTAATCAATTCTTTGGCTTCTTATCACTAAACCTGTTGTGTCATATTTGTTTATTCACTCACTTTGTGAGGTAAAAATGGGTTGGGATTTTTTTTTTGTTGTTTGGTTTTGTTTTGTTTTTAATTGTTATTTCTTTTTGGACTGAGAAGTAGAATGAGGAAGGTTTTCATTGCCAGCTTCAAGTTATGAGAGGGTGTGATTTCTCCTGTTCTGGTAAGTAATATTATTTTGCAAGATCCTGGAATATTATATTAATAGGTGTAGAAAGAAGTTGGAAGGGAAAATAAATCTGTATTAAACTCAGTCTTCACTGAAAAAAATTTAACTTTTACATGTAAAAGGGCATAATGTGTACATGTATGAATATTTAATCTGTTCTAAATGTAATACTTGAGATATTTCAGTGGGCTTTTTCACCTGATAATCAGGCATTAAAAAGACCTTTGTGCTTTGAAGCAAACTGTTTTATTCATCTTTAAGCCACTTGATTCTTGCAACTAATTCGCTAAACCACATTGTCAGGGTTGAGGGGTTTTTGGAGGTGTGTTTTTTGGTAGTTCTAATTTGACTTCAGCCCTGGTTCTTTCTGAGGACACAAGATAGAACAAGAGCAGCCCTTCAGAACGAAGTGGGAAAAAGTCTGTTGTTTTGATTTTCCTCTACAGTGATGGATTATAAATGTAAACTGTTGTGTAAGGTCATTTTGAACATTGCCCTGGAGGCAGTATGTCAAGTGAAGCATAGCAAACAAGTCAAAGTTTCCCTTTCTTGGAACTGGCATGGATTTAAATGAAGAAGGCTCTTTTCTGCACTCAGATTCTGAGGACACAGTATGTGACTGGGAAAATATAGATATGTACCTAGAGCCTTAGCAGCTAGTTATAGTTGTCTTGAGAAAAAGTTTTATTTTTAGGTCTCCCACTTGCTCATTTGACTGTGGTAAATGGCAGTCTCTCTGTGCTCCAGGTTCACCTTTTGTAAAACACAGGTGATAAAGTGTTGGGGCTGACAACAGCTACCATAGTGCTAAATGTCTGGGGTTTGTGCTTTGTTTGTTTGGGGGATGATATGAATAAATGAATACTAAAAACCAATGACAGAAAGAGCATGCTATGGCAAAATGCAAAAGAGTGAGATCCAAACTCTTTCAGAATTGTGCAGGCATAGGTTTTCCCATTCCCTGGTGATCCACGATGCCTTTTGACCCTTCTATGCATGTTGGAGTGACTTATAATTTGGAGACCAATTACGAAGGAGCAATTTGGCCTTCATGTTTGCCTTCCAACCTACAACCACTGGCGAAAGACGGGTTTGTCTGCAAACTTCCTCTCCATATACCTCAGCAGCCAAAACTCCACAGTCAGCTTGCTAAGACAGTGAACAAGGGAAAACTGAGACCCTGAGTATGTATTGGTTTTCTTTTTGTTTGTTTGTTTTAATCAGAGTAGTCCAATGTTCCAGAAAAGCATAAAGTTTCTCTCTGATAGAGGAAAAGAAAGGTAAAGATACCATAATTAGGGTCCTGTAGAAATACTTATTTTATCATTACTTTCTTTTCTTATTATTTTTAATAAACTTCAACTTGTCGCCAATGCAACATCAAATATTGAAAAGTTCTATGTATTTCCTGGCTTGATGGAAACTTAGCAAACAACAGACAAACAAATGCTTCTTTGACAAGGAACCACTGAAGAAAGAATCAAGGAACCACTGAAGGAAGAATCAGTAATGAACTGGGTCATTGCTCTGGTTTGGGTATTTCAAGGATCTTTCTTGTTCAGAGAAGACTTGAAAGAAAGTTGTGGTTTGTTATTGTGTTTGGTGTATTTAGGGGGTTGTTTTGTTTGTTTTTACCTTTTCAGAAACCTGTAAGGCAGTCAGAAAAGCATATATTTAGTTTCCTAAATAAGTCTTCATGCTCTATGTCTTTGTGTTCATCCATGTATGTACATCTGCCTGGGTGTGCGCATAAATGATTCAGACTATAATCTGAGACTCATTCAGTAGAAGACAAACAGACAAAAATTAAAGGCCCAAGTGGCACTCCTTAATTTGTTCCAAACTCTTGATGTGTCTAGGAATCTAGCCAAGACATGGTCTGAAAATGTCTTCAAGAGTTGATTGCTTCAGTGGGCAAAAGCCGAAGCACCCCAAGTCAATAGGAAACTCTCTTTTTGCATTCATCTGCATTGGAATGGGCCCAATGGAACCAACAGGTTGATGTGATGAGAAGCTGAGTGATCACATGTGCATAAATGAAATCCTGCTGTCGTACATGTCTGAATTATGCTCATTTAAAGCCCCAGAACACATATGAGTGCTCAACAGCCATTAATTCCTTATCCACCATAATGAGCTTAAATTGTGAGCTGAGGTCCCTGAAAGATTTATGCAAGTTTCTTCTTTTCCTTAATTGGAAAAAGTTGACTTTTTTTTTTTTTTTTAAAGTACTAATAATAAAAATTAATCCTTCTGGTTTAGTCGTGATTTCTTCTCTCTTACATCCAAGATGTTGACACTGAAGTATGCAGCTCAGACACCGAATTCTCATGAGGCAAATACGTTAATGGTTTATAGATTACAATAGCTATTATCCCATTTACTCTGGGAATAAGCTATGAGATGTAAAAAATGAATTGTATAATGAGTAAATCTACTGTAACCTAGACCAAAAGTTGTTTTCCAAAGATGAAAAGTGGAAGGTCACGGGACTTCAGGCTGGCACTTTATTAAAAAAGTGTGCTGACAACTGTGTCAAGCAACCATAATACTTAGACTACAACTGTATGTTATCCTACAAATTGCTATACATGGAAATAAACAACCGTGCTCAGGGAGACTGGCTTAGCTTAGGGCAAAATAATCCACTGAGAATACAAACGAAGACCATGATGTTTTTTCCTTCTTGAACTTCTTAGAAGTGTGTATATACTACTAAATCTGTGAAATCAAATTTAGAAATATTCTGCTTTAGGTATATGGGGGCACACACAGAAATCAGATGGATTGATGCCTTCAGGCATTGGGATGAGCAATTCATTATTTTGATGTGATTTTTAATGGTAAATGGTCCACTGGTATAATCCTCAGAGCTGGGAACAAACAACATCTTTAGAGACCTGTCACCGAGAAGTGACATTTCATTCGTTTTTTGGTATTTGGAAATCAGTGGAAGGTAGGAACAACAACCTTGAAATAAAAGAAATCCTGCTCATCTGCAGATAGGTGCCATCTTTCTTCCTTCAGCAATAAGCAATTCTTAGATCCTGGCTGGCTTGCAATTTTGAAACAAAGAAAGCCACATTCAATACTGTCCTTAAAAGCCAGAGCATTTTCATCTCGTCCACAACAAGCAGCTGAAGCCAAGTGCCACCTCTGCTTGCTGGGCTGTGTGTGCCAGCTGTAAGACATAAGGTAGTTTGGCCCTTGGCTGGTAGATTGCTTGTGAGCGGTTAGACTGGGTATGATTTAGAGTTGGATTTGCTTTTCCTTGATATTTTGGTACTGGGAGCTTTTTATTTTCATTCTGGATTTTTAATTATTTTTGAGAATAAGGATATCTAGGAGGATTATGCTGCTTTTAAACACATCCTCAACAGATGCAGAGTCTGATTTACAATTTATGGGAGAGTACACTGAGAATAAATCCATTATTAGTATGGTGCTACTTGGGTACTGTATTCATAAGGCCACTGTGCAAGCAGTTCTGTTTTCTTACAAGCCAAATCACTTTTATACTGGCAAGACTACTGATACAAATATAGTGTGGATACAAAGAAAAACAGACTATGAATAAAGATATTTTGGTTTGTTTTCAAAATTAAGTAAAAAATACAAATCCCAGTGCTAGTGGGTTGGGGATGAGGATGTTTACAGGATAATTTAAGTGGGGACTAAAACAAAAGGAACATTTTCATCCTTTTTGATTAATAGATATTTGTACAGCACCATGAAGATGAGAGGCATGTTAAGTGTTATTAATATTCTTTCAAGATATTTATCAGATATTTATAATATTTATGTATTTATGACAACAAAAATGTTCCAATATAAAAGTGAATTATCCCAGAAAAAATGCCAAGCTTTTGATCTGCTTATACATCACATCACTGCAAACCTTTTCCTTTCAACCTAGAGTTACATTCGAAAGCAGAAAGATATACAGCTGACGTTTCGAACTGAACGACACTACGATAAACTAGGGTTTCTCTAGAAGATAAAATACATCATAAATCGGTGTAACACTTACCTCATTTTAAATATTACTGTCTCCTTTTATCAGGTAACACTATATAACCTCCCCTTACCTCCTTTCTTCCCATATTTTATTTGGTATATTAATTCTGAACATTGATCACAACCAGAATTTTTTTTAATTAAAATCAAATATATGGCTTTAGAGGCTTAGGTTATCTGATAAAAATATTTTAATTAAAAAGATACCAACTCTTTTGATTTGCTGATGACTTGATAATAATTGAAATGTACAGTGTTAATTTTAATCTGCACTCAGCTGTTTAAAGAAATAATTTTTACCCTTCTTCAAAGGCAAAAATAAATAAGTAAAAAGAAGACTAAGAAGAATTTCTGGCCAAACGATGATTTTTTTTATTACAGGTTGTCACAAAAATCACCCATTATGAGAAAGATATTATATTTACTTATAAAGTGATTTTATTTTATTTTATTTTTCTAAGAATAAGGAAATACTTGTCTGACTACAGTAGCTGAGTTGTTTCTAGTTTCATGGCACTCTACCTCTCCAGGAACATTATACCTCTTACAGAGTACTTGCTTTACAAAATGCTGGCTCCATCATGATCAACTCGGAAACAGATTTCGCTGAAATGAGGATTTCCCCCGGGCCTTGCCCTGAGGAGTGTGCATGTAACAAGGACAAACTTCCAACCGAGAAAACTATTGGTATGTTGGGAACACTGTTGTGTAGCAGCTCTGCAGTGCCCTGTTAGAGGAAAGCAGTTTAAGGAGAGGATGGGAAACAACATGCTAACACATCAGAAACAAACCAAGAGCATACAAAACCAGGAAAGAGAAAGTAAATGCTTACTTGTAATTTAAAAAAAAAAAAAAAGTATTAATATTGTAACTCACTATCAGAACAATTTCTTTCTCAGATATTTTTGAGAACTTTTGGGACAAACTTCTCTTTGAAAATTGGTTTTAGTACAAGCTTTTTAAGATGGGTCAGATGTTTAGTAGTGGTTAAATTAGTAGTGATTTATTATTTTATATGGCAACTCAGTGTAACATGAATTTGATAACTGGGACTGACACAAAAGTATAGAACTTGACTAGCAGCTACTATATAACAGTATCTATATAATTTAATAAAAGTTGGAAATACCAGATACATGTGCAGAGGTTACTGAAGAAGTTATTTTTTTCCCTTTTAGGATTGTTGTACTTAATTAGATATTAATTCCAGGTGGGATGTCACCTGGAATTCTTTCATTTAGAATGATTGATTTTTAAGATCTAATCCATTTTTATAAATCACTGTATGAGCATGACTCAGTTCAGATCAGTGATTTAATTCTATTGTGACTATTCTGACCTTAAATATTAAGCAAGCATGGGATACTCAGTAAAAACGTATGGAATACCCTTCTGAATAAAAGCACTTAGATTTCATTTTTACAGAAATTTGAGATGTCTGTTTTTTCCAAATCTGATTACGATTAAGCAAAATCAACTTACTATCATAAAAATCAACTGAATTCAAATAAACTATCATGTGTTTTTTTGTTTGTTTGAGTTTGTGTTGGGTTTGGTTTGTTTTGGTTGGTTGTTTTTGTTGTTTTTTTTTTTTTCTTTCCCATAACAATTTAGGTTAATCTACACATGCACTCTCTCTAAGCCACTGATAAAATAAAACATTCAGAAACTGAGAGAAGCTGTGCACACCATTAAATACTATGTAGAGGCAAAAACTGTTACTGTGCTACCACGGGAAAAATAGCACCAACTGTGCAGGGTAGCAGCCCAAGTACGCTGCAAGCGTGTACGCAGGTTTCAGGATATGGAGTGTTATTCCCTCCTTTTAATATGCCTTATGCCTAACCAAACACCTTATTTAGGCAGTTTGATGAGTATCACAGTTTTCCTACAAGGATTAGTGGGAATTGTTGGCCAAACTTCATTTTGGGGCTAAGTAAGATACTCAGAGTCCAACTATGGACATATACCTCTAGTGCTTTTCTTCAGCAGCCTTAATCTGTAAAATTTCTTAACATATGCGTAGTTCACTAATGTCACATTTTCCCGAGCTTGCAGATATTCCCGGTCTCAAGCTTATTCTTGTGAGGTCTGTAAACCGTGCCTAAATATTTTCTTGTTTTCATTTTGCATATATTTTTATGCCTTGATCCTGTAGCAGGAGAAGGTGTAGGCGTACTATTTATTATTTTATATGTTATTTCCGCAAAAATTTCATATTTTCTACTAAGATTTGTCATTTTTAATGTTTCCTTAATATGTAAGCATATTTAGGGTATGAGAGAGGATGAAACTTGTTTTGGTAAATCAATGAAATTAGGAATCAGAATTTTAGAAACAGGTAGGCAACTAGTTTTAATTCTTTGACACTAAATTTAAAAATGTCAGTGTCTGAAGTGGTGTCGCTTTTTTGTCATCATTTAATACCATAACTGGACACTTTTTCCTTCCTAATATGTGTATAATTGCCATTAGGCAGTCGCAATAACAGAATCAAAGAGGCATTCTCAATATATGTTTTAAATCAACACTAATTCTTGGTGAGTAGTATTCTCTCTTTAGGGTGAAATGCATTTGTTATTGACTCCCAAAAACCTGTTCAGTTGCTGCTTTTTAGTCTCTTATTTCTGTCTGTCTTAGGTCTGTGGCAGGAAAAAATAAATGAAGATCAGCATACAAAGCTTTTTTCCAGTAGGTCAACAGTGTGATTTAGAAATAGGTTTGTGGCAACCAGACCTCCAGTGGTTTTTACTTGTCTTTCATCTCATGCCTATAGTGTTTGTTCCATAAGACAGCAGGAACAGCCAATATGAAGAAATTCTGGCTGCATAAAAGTTATGTCAGCCTGGGCTTTTCTTGAGTATAGCTTAAAGCAACATATTTCTTAGCTCCTCTTTTTTTTTTCCTTTTCTTTTTAATGAATCAATCTTTTATTATCTCCTTTCACAGAAGGGCAACATTTGTTTCTTTATTTTGTATATGATATTACTACAATAGATAACAGGATATTGCAGTCTTTGTGGTGATTTAGAACTGGGGGGGGGGGCTCTTTCTTTTTCCTTTTTTTTACGTGCTATTTCTTTACCTCCTTTGCTTTTGGTTTTGCTCATGTTGGATTGACCTGCATGTGTCGTAGACAGTCTTCTGGCTTGCATGCACACACGCACATGTGGTGCATATACCAACAGCATCCACCGTGAGAGTCTGCATGGATTCCTGCAAATAAAACCTCTGTCTTTTGAAAATGTGGCTTATTGACACGTCTCACAAAAAAAAAAAAAAAAAAAAAATTAAAATTAAAAAATCACAACCTCAAGTTCAGCATATCCTGAGAAAGAAATGCTCAAAAGCAATGCTATTATGTTAATATCTGGGGAAGAGGTCTGTGGTCGTGACTGCTTTTATCTTCCCTTGTCTTTACAGGAGAAAGCTCAGTGCTATGTGGGATAGTCTTTCAGCTTTGAAAAATACACACACCCTTTGCAGTGGCTGCGCCCTGAATACGTGCTTAGTGCATATTTTGATGATTAATCCATATGTGTTGTTAAAAGTATTTTTGGTTTTCTGATGATATAGAAGTAGAAATAACCATATGGATAAAAGAAAAGTAATATTTCTAAAAATTTATGTATTCATCAGTTAAAATGTCAGTGGAATTGTCTGCTACACGAGTACACTAAACTTTATTCTTCATTTTTGTAAATAATGTTATTGTTTTGAAAAAAAATTTCACAAAATTTCAGAGGAAAATCATATTAATTGCTTTGAGACCACATTTATTATTATGGTTATACGTAGAGCAAAACTGTAAACTCAGAAAGTTATGTGTGCTTAAATATTTTGTTCAGAAATTTGTTGTATTAACGATGTAGGGGTTTTTTAGCAGAATAAAATAAATAATTTTTAAACATCATGAACTTTGCCACCAAGCTTTGCATTTTATACAACACTTTAGCGTTCTTTAAATAACTTTATTCCCTAACCAGAGAAAAAAGATCCAACTTCTAACTGTGCTTTACTGCTAAAGGTATGAAAATTTGTTAAAAAGGAAGTATAGGATCAATTTACTGTTAAATGTATTACAGAAGCGAAATGTTAAAACGTTGCAATGGTATGTTGGAAGCATTTAATTTTGATAGGCATGATGTATAGCTAGGGAAGTGTACTCAAATAATTACGCTGTCTTTGAAAGACTAGGCAATTTAAAAGTAGATTATCCAATGAGGCCGAAGTAGTAGTTGTCAAATTTTCAGGAAGTAATTAAACAAGCAGAGGGTCTCTCTTTTTTACTGGCCATTTCTGGGTTACATAGGGCTTATGAAGAGCGACAAGAAAAATGACAGAGCAGGCTAAACAGCACATCAAACTCCCCTTGAAGAAAGCTTGGTTTTTTTCTTAGTGGTTTTCTGACTTACGAATTAGCTAGGTAACACTTCGCGATATTTTTGGTGCAGGTACTTGAGAAAATGTGCTCCTTGGTAAAGGAAGACAGCATGGACATCTAGGTTTTTCGCTGTTTTGAAATACCTCTCAATTAAATCTGTGTTGCCCCAAAAGACTATTTGAAAGATTACGATTTGGGCTTTTTTTTTCTTTTTTTTTTTTTTTTTCTGGGGCTTTTGTTTAGACCTCAGCTCTCCTGGTTGCCTGCCATCTGGCACTTTGCCTTGTCTTTCCAAAAGTAGGGCTGCGATTGTTTCTCCAGCTGCTGTTGGTGCTGCCTGAGCCTTCGCACAGCTCCCCATTGCTCCCAGGGAGCCCCAGTCCTCCTCTGCCGTACACAGCCCAGCTTTATAACGCTCCGTTTTTTTTCAATTCGCCTGCTACAGCACATAACAGCTGCCGCCTCTGGGTTACTCAGCAAGGTTATGTCTGGTAATGAGCAGCTATTCACCTGGATCTTTGTTCATCTGAGATATTTTGGTGGTGCCTCTCGGAGCGGAGAGCAGGGGTGTGTGGCAGGATCCTACGCTCGTGGTCCAGAGCAGGGATGGAATTGGATTATCAAAAAACACCCACTGGCCGGTGGAAAATTGGAGGGCAGGGTTGTGCCTTTAACCCCACCTATTTTCACTTGCCTTGCTTAGGGATGGATGAAATTGCTCCATTTTTTTATGATTCATAAACCAAAACACTCCATGGAGAGGCTAGGTAACTCCATGACTTCTTCTACATATCTTAAATTTATTTTAAATACAGAAATTGCAGTTTGTCCTTAAAAAAAAAGTTATTTGAGTCCTTACAGTTTTAAAAGGCGCTGAGTCTCTATTTTCCATTTCTTCGGTGTCTGACTAAGCTGAGCAACAGTAACACAACCGTGTGCTGTTCTTTTTATTTAGAGCAAATACAATTGCAGTTGATAAAGAACTTGGTCCAGCAACTGCCAAAAGATGTCTTTTGGATAAGAAGCCTCAGGGAATTTTTGCAGAGAAATTTATACTTTCTCAGTCCTGGGTCGGCTCAGAGTTTAGTTGTGATTATTCAGAGTCAAATTCAAGGTATACAGGCAACTTTAGAACAAAAAATACACAGTTATGGAATTTAAGTGATACAGATACAAACTGAAAGCAGAATGAAATATCTGAGTCCAGAACTGTGACCCATAAATCCTAAAGCTTTTATTGTACTTAATCCATAACTGTGGCTTGTAGCCACACAAAATTTATAGGTTTTGTAAATCCTTGTGTAATCCTCCTAGGAACCACCCCTTGGGTATCTAGGTAGTTAGCATTGTATCAAATGAAGAGGTTTTCTGACTTCAGGAAGATGAGAAAAATGCTAATTTATCTACGGTATGTGTTCTGGAGCACCTGTAATAATACAGTGCACTCTGCTATTTCACTGCAGGAAAATAAAATTTTGGTAGTTCTTTCTTGTCATCATCTCAATGCCAGGGTCCTCTGGTACTCAGGGTAAAACGGCAAGGCCAAGCTGTCCCAGGAGTAAGAATAGCCAATTTCAGGTTAGCTAAAATGTTTGAATACTTTAAACCATAGCTGGTTTGGATTATGTAACGGGGTAGAGTCCTGAACAGTAAAACTAGCTCAAGGAAAGGCTTTGGCACATAGATGCTTATTTGGAATGGTGTATGCATCTCATATCAGTTGTTTTTAAGTTAAATAAAGCTGAAAGCTGAGGCTTTTTAGAATACAGATAATTTTAACGGTATTTATTAATTTGTAACAATGAAGTATCTAGGTTTTGGCAGTAAGACAGTACTTATGGTGCTTTCTTAAAGAAAAAGAAAAAAAAAAAGACAACAAGCACAAGAAGAAACCAAGTTCTTTAAAGAGTTACTCTATTTCAGCTGTGCCCTGTTCTGTCCAAATGTCATCTCACCGTCAAAGATATACTCATAAATTTGTATACACCGAGCTGATCTTCAGGGAGGAAAATAAATAAAGCACAGCATACCATTGTGAAATTTTGTATGTGTTACTCCTTTCCTTTCTATTCTTGACAGGCACATGGTGACTTTCTAAAATCAGCCTAGCCACAACTTGTAAGATAGCCAAACTAATAAGCATTGCCTGAATAAGAAGAAGTACTGCTTCCACCGTGGAGCTCACAAGCTGTTCAGCAGGGTTGTTGGTGCAGGCGGGTGGAGACGCTGCTCCTGAAAGTTTGTGCAGACTGTACAAAGCAGCTCACATCGCTCCGCGCCACCCTCACAGCTCTTCTTGCTTTATCACTGCAACGGTTCTTCAGGAACCCTGGCTACTTCTACCCTCATTTTGGTGACAGCTCACTATCCATCTCACGCCAACACCCTCAGACTTATTTCTAAAGTCTATAAAAGCAGGAATGTAGGAATCTAATATATAACTATCCAGCCACGAAAGTGGCTTTCGTGCTTGTTCTAAAATTTCTGTGCCCCTTTCTCTGTATATTCCAGTAAAGCAGATGCAAGAGGAGAAATCACAGTGGTCCTGTCCCAGAAGGTGAGAAAGCAGCTCAGGTCACTGCAGCAGTTTTCTCTGAGAAATGCCTCAGTAAAAGGTCACAGGTGGTAGAAAACTTTCCTGTCCTTGCTTGAGCCTTTGGGAAACCACCCTCTGTGCCCTGTGCTCAGGTTGGTCATTGCACTGCACAAACCAGTAACCAACACCCGAGACCACTTGGGGAGACTCAAGGTCTGTCTGCCCAGACTCTCAGAAAAATAAGAAGGGAACCTGAGTATTTTGAATAGCCGGACTTTCACTGTGATTGCCTACAAGCAGT
Organism: Pampusana beccarii; assembly: GCA_013399365.1. Taxonomy (NCBI): domain Eukaryota; kingdom Metazoa; phylum Chordata; class Aves; order Columbiformes; family Columbidae; genus Pampusana; species Pampusana beccarii. The sequence continues at coordinate 307,277 of VWYH01006721.1, read as the reverse complement.
TGTTTTGCTCTTGTCTTGTTCCTGAAGCACAACATCTCTCCTGTGAGGAAACTGCTGATTTTCAGTTGCCTTAAGAGCCAACTCTCCCCCACACCAGCTGGTGCTTCAGTCACTCTCTCACCTGGTGCTAGGACTAGTGTGGAAACCTTCTGTATTGACAATAGAGCCAGAGAAGGCTCTCTTCAGTTTCTTTCTTACCCTCTCATACAATAGACCAACACAGGGTTTCTCTCTAAGACATAAGGATTTACAGCTGTTTACCTTACTCATTCCCTGCTTTAAACTGCAGGACATAGACTCCTGATTAATGCTGCTGACTACTGAACAACTGCTGCTGTTCTCCCTTAGGAGGACTGAAAGTCACCAATGGGATCTCTTGGAGTAAAATTGCCTTTTAAAAAGTCTATAGTTGGCTGTGAAGCAAATAATCCAATAATATTTCCACAAGAAAACCTTAGAAGTGAACTTGTAAATGAAGTGTACACTTTCATTTTAAAAGTGAGAATTTCAGTAAGAAGATTTTTTTTTTTAATTTTGAAGCAATCGCCTTGAATGTTTTCACTTACACACCTCACAAATGTTTACATCTTTTTAAAAAATAAATGAGCTTTACTTTCTATTTCTGATCAACTTTGTATTTCTACATGAATACTGTGTTTTCAAAACACTACTCCTGGTAGCCGGAAAATGAGATGATAGGAAATGATGATAGTAGATGGGGGTGATAATTATTTCTTAGGACTTTCTGCAGTCACCATTGCAATGGCCTAGGGTAAGGTGAGATGCCATTGGTCTTCTGTAGTTACACCATTTGATTAGGAGAGTATGCATGACAGTAGATAGTGCTGATGACACTAAACAGGCCTTTTTCAACCTCTCCATTCCTGGTAAACCCAGTTATGCACATGCATATCAAGAATATTATACACCAGTTGTAAAGACACTTCTGACTGCCTCTGCAATATACAGGAGATACACCAGACAACATACTGATATTTGTTAGAAATACGCATATGTGCATATTAATTCATTTTCAGGGCAGGTCTGTTAGCAGACTGGGGTTTTTTGTTGATTGAAACAGCTGGATGGAACTGGTTGTGCTGCCTTTGAAGTCACCAGCCTGCTGGTTTTAATGGAAATGATGCTGGAATCAGTGTCCAGCAAGAGACTGACTTGTGAAGAGACTGAATTGTTGCACACTGGTTTGAGACTGTTGAGGAAATGCTCCCCTTGATGCCCTGGCAGGGGGTACTTGGAGGTCACATTTGAGAAAAGAAATGTTTTAGAGTTGTCCTGCATACGGTAGTAACACTGAAACCTGAAAACTGCAAATTATCAGTATATTTTCTTGTAAATGCTATAGCATATCTGGAGTGGAGAATACTGTATGACATTAAATTGAAGTTATAGTTGCAGTCGTTATTAATTATTGTGGATGTAGAAAGAATTAGAGGAAGGAATAAGATCTACAATCTGAAAGCACGTGTCCAGGACATCATTTAGTATTATGTACCCTCTCAAGCTGGAAAGCAAGACACTAATTCTTCAAATGAGTGTAGTGTGAATAACTTCACAGTTCCAGTGAAAGAGTTTGGTTGTGTGCACCATCCTCTCCATTTGGGGAATTATTGAGTATGACTATAAATGCAGGGAGAAAAACTGGTGGATATATGTGAGAGACATCAAGCAGCCTTCTCTTGAGATTCATTTATAGTCTTTTATCATTAGGTCAGAATTTGAAGGCTTTGGGTTTTGCCCCAAATAATTAAGACAGAACTGATTTCTGGGACCCCATTTTATCCTTTGGCTTCTATGCAGAGAAATACAAGCACGAATACACTTAGTTTAAAAACAAAACCAAAAAAGCCTGTCAAAGCAGATCTCATTGATCTATTTACCCAGCTAGAGAGCTGCAATCTTTTTTTAGTCCCCCTGCACTCCTCAAGCAGCACAGGCTATTTGTGGATTAAAAAAAAAAAAATAGAGAATTTTTTTAAAAGCTATATTTCCTTTCACTGTTTTTTATTTGCACCTTTTCAGCCTAAATGCACATTTCCCTCTCATGTTTTAGTAGCAACCCACTCTCACCTCTCTCCCCACAGCTACCATGTCCCCTCCCAAATAAATAATCCCCAGCCGCCCATTGCTTGCAGCTGGCAAAGCTTCCTTTGCCTCTCATCCTTGCTTCCTTGTTAGTGGACTCCTCCTAATACTTTTCCTCCCCCCATTTTTTCTTCTTCGGGTGGGGGGCGGCTGGGCTGGAGCTAAAGGCGAAGGTAAATCTCCCGCCGACGGCGCGGGCAAGGGGAGCCCCTAAGGGCCCCGCCGCGCCCCAAGTGCTCTGGTTTTCCTCTCCATGAAGCGCTGTGTACACAACGGACTCGCTTCTGCCTTTCAATTAGGTAACCGAGATTTATTTACTTTTGCTCTTTCTCCCGTCCCTACACGTATTCAGTGTTTGTAGCTCCTGTCAGCTTTGAGGTTGGCTTTGGGGTTTTTCTTTTTTCCTCTTCCCGAAGAAGTTATTTATTTGTATTTCTCCGGAGGCAGTTTTAAATCAAATGTTCGTGTCAGGGAGAAGTCCGTCCAACCTGACTCCTAAAACAAGCAGGCGGCTCCCCGCCGCTCCGGCCGCGGCGTGCGGGTGGCAGAGCGGGTTTTAACGAGCTGTCGGGGCAGATGGGGGCTCTGGCCGAGTCCCTGACCCCCGCCTCGGCAGGGCTGGGGCTTCCAGGCGCTCTGGGGGATGCCCGAGGAACCCCAGCTGCGTGAGCGGCTTCTTCCCAAGACGTCGAGTCGGGAGGAAGGCCGAGACCAACCTCAGTACATCCCCCCCAGAAAAAAAAAAAANAAAAAAAAAAAAAAAAAAAAAAAGCGCAAACACCAAAAAACCCCACCCAAACCACCAGGATATTGCTGGAAGAGGAGGATTTCCCCGTGTTTAAGGAGCTGAGGCAGAACGGAGTGACCTGGAGTGGTGGGGACAATGCTTGGCACCGGCGGGTCCTCGGGGGCTTTCCCGGAGCCCCTTATATGGCGGAGAGTGGGGGGCCGCCCCGGGCACGACTGCATGGCCAAGCCGCGGGAGAGCGTGTGCGTGGGGGGAGCTGCTGCCTGTTACACGCCATTGTGTGTCATTCTAGGTGACAGAGGCAGCGGCCACCGGCGGAGGCTGGGGATCTCTGAGGAGAGCGGGCAGTAACGGCATCGCTTCCGTCCGCGACAGGTAAACTGATTTGGTTACTACAGGGGAGTTTTGGTGCTGGTGGTATGGGGTTTTTGTTTTGAGTGGTTGTTTTTGTTTAGTTTTGCGGTTTTTTTTAGGCGGGGCGGGAGTTGGCTTTTTTTCTTCTCTTTTTCCCCTTCTCTCGACATTTCCTGAAAAGCACGGACTTTGCGGGGGCGAGGCGGCTTTGGCGCGCCGGGGACCCCTGCTGCCCTGTCAGCCGGCAGCCGTCTGTCCCACGCTGGGAGACGGACACCGCCGGCTCCGCGTCGACGGGGAAACCAGGGGAGATGTGAAGTGCTTCCTCCGGCCGATGCTGCCGCCTCTCCCTGGCGGCCTCTCCGCCTCCCTCTCTCTTTCCGCGCAGCTTCGCCTCCAGCCCCGCGGCCGCGGAGGGAGGGAGAGAGCTATTCGCGCTTCTTCCTTGATATGGAGGGGCTAGGGGAAGTGGGAGTAGAGCCGAAGGTTTGTCTATTTTGCATTAAAAAGGGGGAAAATAAAAATTGTGTGGAACGGCCACCTGCTCCGCGCCCTGCTCTGAGGAGAGCCCGACCCCGGGCGGCGTGGCGCGGCATCCCGCGGCCCCCACAGGGGCATGCGGGAGCTTTTATAGTCCATAAACAGTAAAACAAGAGCGGCCGGTAATAAGATCAGGAAAAGAGGCATTAGACAAAACAGCGCTCAGGCACCGCACGCGTAAAAGCGTGCTCTCAAAGGCACTTTCGGTCGAGCCGCAGTAAAGGTTTTATTGGTAATTGAGAAGGGAGTCGCACCCGCAGGTTTGGCATTAATGACCACTCCAGTGGGTGGAAATTACACTGCCGGGCTTGTGGAAGAGACCCACCGGGCAAAGGGCACTGCGCGGTAATAATAAGCATTTACGAAAGGAGTTACTGCCAAATGAATGCCGGGATTTAGGCTTCGATTTGCCGGATAAACTTTTTAGTAACCATGAAATCAGGCCAATAACTTTTATAGAGGAAAGAAAAATATTTAGAGTCAGTAACTTCTCTAGTAGCTGAAAATTAACTTCTGACAACAAACGGGATCTTTTCCCCCCTCGAATCAAAGAAGCTTCTATACTTAAATCTCACCCTGAAAGATCTACTATTTTAAAAATAACACCCTACAGGGCAATTTTTCAACTTTAGAGGAACCTTTTAAACTAAACCAAACCGAAGAGTTGCCTGTGGGCAGAAGTGTACACTCTGAACCGCTGAGAGCAGAGCACCCACGTTATTTTTGTTAGGATTTTCGCGTATACGGGGAGCACAGAAGTGTTATTCTCCTCTGCAGATCCCGAAGCTCTTCCTACAATATTTTCTTTTTGATCTGCTCGTTTTCAAACGAAGTAATTCATTAGTAGAAGGAATTACCCCCTCTGGGGCTGTGCCTTCAGGTAGCAAAGCTGTGCGTTTCTCATTTTCTGAATGTCCCCGGCCCATTTCCCTCCTCCATCAGCATCGGACCTTTTGGGGGTTTTAAAAATTGAACTTAGGTCGGTATTAGCTGGTTGTGAAGGGTGGGTTATTTCGCTGTCTCTGTCCATTTAAAATCAATAGACTGGTTCTAGTGACTTAGTGCCTCTGGGTAAAGGCAGAGAGAAGGTTTAGTGGAGCAGTAGCCCTGCCTGCCCACCGCCTCCCGGCCCGCCCCAACCGCAGGGCTGGGATTCCCTGGGGGGGCTCACTGCAGGGAAAATCCGATGGGGCGATAAGTGCTGCTTCCACTTTGGGAAGCTCCCTTCCTTTCTCATTGAAAATTTGCCAATCGAATATCCCCAGGTGGGCCCCTCCACATTAATGCTCTCTTTAATGTGAACGGNAAAAAAACCCCACCAAACCAAACCCCCAAAACAAAAAACAAAAACAAGGCGAGGGTGCTTGTGACCAATGACTAATCATCCTTTTAATTTCACCTTTTCTCGGACATGGTTCTAAACTCTTAATTTTATCCGTGCAAAAGAAAACAGTAAGGATTGAAGTACGGATTAATAAAGATACATAAATGAACACGTAGCTATAGTGCGAGTGTCTGCATATATATATAAAAGCAGTTTTGTCGCTTGTTCAGAGCACTTTCCTTGCAAAAGAAAAGAAGCTGAGGAAACGGTTATCCCCTCATCAGATTAAAATGTCTGTTGTTTTTAAATGTCTAAATCCTTTCGTCAGGATTATGGTTTTATTCCAAATGATGAAATATGGGGTTTTTATTTGTTGCAAGAAAAAACTCAGATTCCCAAAACATTTTCTTCACCTTCCCACCTCCAAAACAACAATAACCCAGAGCATTTGAGCATTTTTGGGTTTTATTTTGCTTTCATTATTCAATGCTGTGATTTAACAAACGATTACAGGTTGGAAAACATTTGAAAACTGTAGAGTCATGTTACGACAAAGGTCTGGCCAGGATTAATCTAGTGTTTGGAAAACAGTTGACAGTTGCGGGTATTCCCCTGCCCCCTCCCCCTTTTTTTTTTTTTTTTCCTTTAAAAATAAAACCCTTTGAAAAGAAATAACAAACCTTATCTCGGTTACTCTAGGTAGAGTTCCCTCTCCCTTTCCACTTGCAGCCAGCATGAAGGGGTAAACGAAAGATCATTTTATTATTTTCATTCTAATCACTTTAATCCCCCTTATACCAGGAGCAAATGATGATAATGGGATCCACATGGACAAGACCCCCGGGAGGGGGAGGGTTAGGGCAGGGGGATACCCCTGGCCCTTCGCCCTGGCAGGTGGAGCCCGGTGAGGTGGGGTTCGGCTGGGGATGGGGGCTTTAAAATACAAAAAGCATTGGAATAAGGCTCCCTAATCTGCATGAATTTTTAATTCATTATTTTATTTTTGCTCCAAGTGACTTGGCTGTAAAGTGACCCGGTTGTCCTCCTGAAATGGGAGGAAAAAACAAGACCCCGCTCATCACACCCCCCTCCCCTCCATCATCCCCCGTCTCCCTGGAGCCTGAGCAAGGACAAACTGATTAATTTTCTCGGGTCGCCCTCATAATCCCCATGGGCCGCTTCGCTTTGCTGCGAGCGGCGGCCACGCAAATCCCTCCGGCTGCAGGGGCTCTGCTGAAGCCCAGGGAGGAGGAGGAGGAGGAGGAAGGTCAGCTCATCGGCAGTATTAGTTATAACCACTGGAGTAATAATGCTCCCATCTGAGGCTGCAGGAATAGAGCCAACAGCGAGATCACTGTGTGCTTGCTTCTCTTCGGGTGTTTGGAAATCTGTACAAATACAGGACCTGCCGGTTTTTGTAAACATCTTTTGGGATGCAGTCAATCAATCATACTGGCAAGCAAGCAGACTAGGAGTCTAGGATATATACAAGGCATAAATATACCCACATAAACCCTGTCAACTTTGTGGTATTTACACTTTTTTTTTTTTTTTCTTTCTATAAGCCTTTCTAAAAGAAACTGTATCTAGAAAGATCCCAACAAAGTCAGGAAATCACAATGAAAAAGTAGGAGGTATTGTTAGGAAGTTATGATATGTTGTATGTCTTAATACCAGCAAGGCAAATGTTAGAAAAGAGGAAGAAGATAAAGTGTCTAAGCAAGTTGACGACTTAAAAAAAAATATCATTTTATACTTACGGTCAGGGACACAATTTTGAGAATACGTGGTTGAAAAACATGAAACCTAGCCATTTTGAAATACAATGCAATAGACATATCTGGAAAATATATAGGTCTACCAGATTCTCTAGTCAGCAAAGTATTCTTTATGTTGCAGTCATGTCTAGTCTTACTTTAATTTGAAACATATTTGTATCCAGGGATAGGTCCTTGCAAACACACTGTATGTTTGTTTTTTTTTTAATGATCTTTCAACAATAAGAGCTCTACACAGCCTGGAGTTTGTGCCCTCTCTTTCTGACACAAAGTCTTTTGCTTGCAGAAGGACATATGTGAACAAGGAATCCATAGCACGAAGAGTACAACAGATCCAAAGCATCCCACTAATGCAGAGAGTTACATACCAAGGTAGGAGAAAATAAATTTTCAGGACTTTTAAAAGAGTAGGGCAGATTCTGAGCTGGTGTAAATTAGGAGTTTCACTGAAACAGAGAAGTGGCAGGTGCTGCAGAAACGGGGGGTTGTTGCTCTCATGTTGCCATGGTCTGAAACTGTGGCCACTTCTTCTGGATAGTTAACATCAAGGAAAGCCGTGGGCTGCTTTGGGCTGGTGGGGGAAATGATGCTCAGAGAGCAGAGGCTGTGCTATGGCAGAGAGTATCAAGGGGAACTTTTCCCAACTAGCGAAACCTGCCAAACAAGCTTGTAAAATTGAGGAGCAGAGTTTTGGTTTTGCTCAGGAAAGACCTTGTGACTGCTTCGCCTCTATGGAGCCATTGTCAAGCATATTTTCCTTTTCTTGCAATTACTGCATTTGTTGTGCAAGTTTTTCTATCAAGAATAAACTTGATATTAAACTCATTTTCACTGGTTGTCATCTGTTAAAACAAATCATATAAGGGGCCTGAGCCAAATACTGCTTATGTCAGGAGAGTGGTTTTTGGTGCTGCCCTTCCAAGCTGGCTGGGTCTTACAGGTAGTATGGGAAGTTGGTTTCATTGGCTTCTCAGAAACTTGAAAGCACATGTTTAAAGACGTGTATCATCAGCAAAAGAGCGAGTTGGTTATTCATCTGCTTACATCTAAGACACCCCCTGTAAGGACTTGTGCTTAAAACTGATTGCATCACTTGCTTCCTTAAAGGCCATTTTCATTTTTATATAACAGTTTACACTTATCATGATGTAATTGTCAGCTTCATTAGTCAAAGCTTTAGATTTGTGCCTAATGTATTATTTTCCACAGCAATGTATTATGGAGTCATTTCACAGAAACTTGTCTTGATCTGTGGTAGATATGACTGACATAATGAGGGATAAAAGTATTGATTGACAATTTCCAGTTAAAATAGTACGTGAAATAAATAACAATTAAAATAGTAGGTGAAAATTCTGTAAATATTTAACAACTTTGATGTGATATTTTTGTAAGCAGTGTAACACCAATTTCACGTTCTGTTCTTCTGGGGTAGTAATCGTAAGGTGACTCTTCTGCTCTCAGGTATCAGTGGATCAGTATGGGCTCACACGAAATTCACAATCTTTATTCACAAAAATTTGTGGCAACCACAGGAATGGTATCTTAATTGTGTGGAAAAACTGTGAAAGCCCATACATTTTTATTTTTTTTTAACCTTCAAAGATTCTTTTTTCCAAGATAAATGATTGTTAAGAATGATATAAACAAGACTGATTTTTTTAATGTAGAAAATTTAACCTAGAAATGAAATATAAATTAAATATAAATTAAATTTAAATTAAATTTAAATTTAATGTAGAAACTGAAAATGGAGGAAATGGAAAGAAAAATATACAAAGTATACCATACACATACCTGACAGTATTAAAAATGCCACCCACCAAACCAACCAACTTGGCTTTCTTCAGCCTTTGAGCGTACCTCTCAACTTTGTGAAATGGCAAGTGATAAATCTCTTTCTGGAATATTTTACTTCTAAAGACAATGCTATGGGCTCGCCAAAGACTACGAGAAGCGTCAGGCCAGAGCAGACAGATTACCATTCATCAGCCTGTGAACATGCAAATTATGCTCTGCTAGATTATGTGGTACAGCTGTACCCTGAGCACTGGCTACAAAGGTGGTGAAACCAAAAGGGCCCTTTAACCACCACTTGAGAAAATAAGATTATCGCTTACTAAAACTGAGACAACTTTTCTTTTAGACCAATATTCTGCAATGCTTGTACAGGTGGGATTCTGCTATTTATTCTACAGATCTCATATACCTCATGAGCATTTAATTTTACTGTTTCTCTTTTCTCTGAGGTTAAATGCTTTTTGACTAAAGCACTACTTATAAGTAGTAACAGTAAGTAACAGTATTACTTGCACAACTTGTAGTAAGCATAAAGCCTCCAGAGAGTCAAACTGCTTTTGTTTATCTTCTGTATTGCGAATAGGTTATCCAAAAAGATTTGAGAACGCTGCTATGTCAGAATTGATAACACAGTGGCATTCATCAGCTTAAACAGTGTGCTGAGACCACGGGTTTGTCAGAAGTTGAGGCATTAAAGATACTTCTAAGCTTGTGTATTTTTTTCAAACCATAATGACATCCTGCCTCAACTCCCATGAGTTACTGATTTGCTTTTGACAGTCGTGGGGTCAGAATTTCTCTAGGGTGTAGCTTGTTAGGTGTGCTGTAAGGATAACGCAGATAAGCCTCTCCAAGTCTTATCTCATAGCCTATGTAAAATTCTGCTTAGTTCAAGTATGCAGTGAACGTCTAAAATAGACTAAAGATCATTAATTAGCATTTGTGGAATGAATTTGAGTATGATTTTGGAATAATTAGGAGATTTAAGTTATTGACATAAAGCTGTATGACTGGCAACATGGGTTTCCTTATCTATTTCTTCTGTATAATAGAACAACTGTCTGTACCTAAAAAATATTGCCGCTCACTGAGAGTATATCTTAACTGCTCATTTGTTTTGTTTCTGTTATTTAACTGGTGTTAAGAAATTACAGAGAACACTTTATATTTTAAAATAACAAGATTACACACAGTCCATTGACTAATTTGGGGGGAACAGAAGAGTAGGCTGCAAAGGAAGACTCTGCTCAGCATCACTGTGGAGAGGAGCGACCTGTGTGACAGGGCAGGAAGGTTGTTGTGGTACCGCAGGAAAGAGGGAGGATGAGGTATGAATACAGCTGGGATCAGGTATCCCCTTACAGAAACCACTAATCTCACCTCTTCAAAACTTCTGTTTCAATCTGCGTTAAAGCTAACAAAATTCTAGTTTTAATGAAATCTTTAATGAGAAGACTTATCAAAGAAAATGTCTTACTTTGGCTCTCCTCCCCATTTACTAATTTGTGTCTTTAGACCCAGACCATAAATCTTGATTTACATTTAACAATTTAACTTAGTATTACTAAATATTATTCATTTAAAAGACTTCTCATACATTTCAGGGTCCTTATGATTTTAAATAAAATCTACTTTATAAAGGAAGTCAGTACAATGTTTATGTACCATTTAAATCTTCAAATTAGGCCTTTAAGTGCTGTGATTTTCAGTGTATGTTATGTAGCACAATGTACATTGTGAACACTTAATACCAGGAAAAGGAAATAATGTATTAATATTTATTTTTAAAAAGCTGAAAAAAAATCAAAAGCTGATTACTAATCATGTGACTACTGTATTTTATGACATATCTAAATCTTATATATCAGGGAAAAAAGATTCAGGCATTTAAAATCATATTTTTACTGCAATAGACGAATGTTATTTATCTACTGTAAATGTTGCTGCTATGCCAGGGAAAAAACAATCAAACAACAAAACTAGCTTTTGCTAGTACAAATCAGAAACGGTACCATCAGGCTTTAGACAGCATGGAACAGTAACAAATACAGATATAAATTCCTGAGTGGAATACAGAAATAAGAACTTAATGTTAAAAAATGCAGTGCATTAAAAAGCAAACTGAGATGCACTTCTAAAGCAGTTCTGTGATTTCCTTGCTTGTTTTGTCATGCAGGAGGTAAGTAAGCTTAAGAAGTTCTCCAGTTATAAAAATAGATTTCAATTCAATTGCGTTATGTGTAATTATGGCAATTAGTTTGAATTCTGGATGCAAAGAAAGGGAAACGGCAGCTGTGAAAATACCTTTTTTTAACATGTAAGAAATAGCTAAGACAAAAGTAACGCAAATAATAACTACGGCATTGTGCCCATAAGGAGGATGTTCTGCCTGGTGTAGTAGAGCAGTACTAAGTGTTTTTCACCATCTACATCTCTGTGAAGCCTGCCAGGATTTTTGGCCTCTGAGTTAGTGGCTAGACGTATAAAGGGGTCCAGAGGAGTGAATGAAAGGCCAGTTTGTTGATACAGGGTTATGTGGCTGCAGAAAGGCCTGCGCAGCACAGGCAGACACATTTTCTTGGAAGGCTGCTTTTGAAATGGAAATCTTTTTTCCAGTTTTTGTGTACTTCATGTGTAAGGAGAACACAACGCTCAAGCTGTAGCCCAACAGAATAAATTTCCACAAGGAAAGTGAAAAAGGAAAAAGTAAATCACTTTCAATATCTATCTTACATTTCAAAAGAATTGCCCATTTTCTTATGGTTCCATATGAAAAGTATCACGGACTCGTTAGGTTTTAGCTGTTGGCATACATGTGCACACAGATCCCTCTGCCTCGAGTCCAGCCAAGAGCTCCTTGCCACTCAGCAGCCTATTCACGTGCATAGGGCTCAGAGGACAAGATCTTCCTAATGGAATACAGCCAAAAATGAGACAGGTTGCATAGATGGTCTTTCTCCGGAAAAACTTACCTAAACAAGCTTTGATATCTATTTTTTTTCATTTTAAAGGATTTATCAGCTGCATGGATTATAGGATTTTCCCTAAGGTTAATAGTAAAGGCTTTGCCTGCTCTGAAAACTTACATTTATACTGGTATCCACTGTCAAAACCAGACTATCGGAATAACGAATGAGGTTCACTTCCTCAGAATGTGTAAATGTCCCAACTTAGAGTTAAACTGTCAACAGCTGAAAGACAATACCATTGACATGTACCTGGCACTAGTTACGCAGGTTTATTTTTTCCTGGAAAGCTGTTTTGGGCGACAGAGTGGCGTCCGGGTTTCCCAGGTTGTTGTGCTGACAAACTGCAGTGGTGGTAAAGGCAGAGAGTCTGACAAAATCTCATTAATCATTTTAAATTAAATCCAACATTCCTCTCCAACACTGCCAAGAAGAAAGCTAACTTTTACAAATGAGTACTCTCCCTGAAAAGAACTGGTATCCTGACCATGTTGCTTTCACATAAATTTGCTTGATTTCTGTCATGCACACATACTCAGTAAGTAGTGTTTTTAAGCTTAAAAAAACAATGTATTTGTTGGGTCACTAGAAATCTGAAAAGAGCTTTTTACTTGTTTTTTATATTAGGTGCTATGAATGAACCACATATCTGAAAATTAGAGGCTCTTCATTCTTTCAATGAATTGTAGTCTCTTGCTTTTTTAAATTCTAAAGCAAATGCAGAAAGTTCCTTTTCAACGAAAAAAAATTTCATAGAGAGAACAGAAATATTCTGTGTAAATATTTTCTAATCCATCTCTTCTCTGAGATTGTTTATATGAATAAGACAGGAAAACTAAAAATTTACTGTCATTGTTAACAAAAGCACTGAAGTGATGAAGGAGCAATGCGATCTCTTTGAAGCTTTTTACATACACATTCATTTCTGCAACTAATCCTAGCTATCTGGTTATGATTTAATTACACACATCATATGGTATGTCTTAACTTTTCACATCTGATAAATAATATTAAAAGATCACATAAAATTTTATCTTACTAAAAGCACTATTATGTGTAGTTTGTATATTATTTCTGTTTAAGGCAAAATGAAACCATAATGTGCCTATGGGAGACACAGGAAATCCTTTAAGTCTGTCCTTTGTCCATTTTAATAGTGCTTTTGAGATTAGAGTGGTACATTTTACAATGGCAGAGAACAAGTCATCAGCCTTAATGTTTATTAGTTTTGATACTTACATGAAATATGTGAAAAGAAAAAAAATCCCAATCCAATATAAGTCAAGTAAATCTGACTCTTCTAAATGCGTAATATTTTGACATTTTAACATGATCAAGTAGGTATACCTCAATTTTGCCTAAGTACACAAAATAATACTTGTTTTCTAAGAACAGAAGTATAAAAATATCAGATTGAACAATGACAATCTTACACAGAGAACAGAACTATTACCACTTCAAAAAAGAAAAATTCCTTTTGATAAATTTATCTAAAGAACATTAATGAACTGCAGTATGCTGAAGAGGAAACAGTAACCTTTCTTTTCTTTTTCCAGTGTGAGGCATAGGAGCGAAAAGTTGAAGAGAACAATTTTTTTTTTTTTTTTTTCCCTGAATGCTAATTTCTTGCTCACTTCAAAACGAGCAAACATGTCTCTAACTTACAACTGTTTGGGCTTTTATATGTTGAAGCAGCATTGATTTATTTTAAAAAGCAAAAGATGTATAAATCTGTTGTTTAGAGTAGGAGTGGAAAGTATTCGAGACAGACATAGTTTTGAGAAAATGTATTATATCACACACTGTCTATAACTAAACCACATGAATATGGAATATATGCTGTATTCCTTGAATAAATGCCATGTGAGCCTCATAATTTAATATAGGCAAAAATGAGCTGTATTATGTGACACTTTACATGGGCACAGGTACAGTCACTTCCCCTGCATGAACAAAGACGAGTTGTTCTTCTGTCACATTTGTGCGTACTAAAGTTTGCAAAATTTCAGAAATGGCCATTCAGAACACCACTTCAGTGTCTTTCAGGACCAGAATAACCAGCATTTGCAAAGGGATGGGCTGCAGGCTCACGTCTTCCTTCAGTGCTGTGTACAGCTAGCATGAAGGCAACATCACACGGCCAAAGTTCAAAGGCAGTCCAGTGGTGGAATCACAATAGCTCAGGTATCACTTGGCAGCTTTGAGTATGATCTTGCTCATGTAATTGGGGTTGAGATCCTCTAAGTCTCCTGACGTGCTTGATCAAGTAGCTATTTCCACATAACTTCATTTAGTGACACCTGGATCAATGATGTTATCTATTGCTATTTTCTTTTAAAATGTATGTGGAGACACCCATAGTGCATCAAAGAAAGCACTGCCCAAAACTTAGTTTTTAGAGGGCCTTTAGAGGGTGACTGAGAGAATTAAAACTTTATCTTTCTCACTTTGTCCAAGTATTGATACACCTGCTTAAGGTTGTTTTTTTTTTTCCAGACAGAAAATTGCCTAACTTCATGAAAAATCTAGATTCTTAAAAAGCAAAAAATTACTTCTCTGCCACTCTGGAAAAGGATGTGAACTTCAGAAGAAAAAACGACAGAAGGAACGTCTATTGTCAGTTTTTGTTCCTTGGTTACCTCTGAGGGAACTCACACTTGGCATGTTGTGTTAGCTGTTTTCTGTTTCACTCCGAGTCAGTAACAATGTACAGCATGAGTTGGGCACTAATACTGTTCAAAATCCTACTGCGAGGATCAGACACTGTTATCTGTATGTGATTAGGTGTGTTTTGTTTTGTTTTTTTCTTGTCCCCTGGACTTGTGTCCTATAGAAACTTTAACCATATCATCCTCTTTCTAATTTATCATCTTGGCTGTTACACTGGCCTTGAAGCTTTCTGAATCCTGTTAATATACATACTTATCTATTTCAGAAAAAAATAAACGTTCTGTCTGCTTGGAGGCTTTGCTCTGTATCTGTTTGAGGATGGGAACTGATGGTAACTGGAAACTATGAGAAATGCAGATTAACAATTCATACTTTTGTATCAGTGCAAAATCAAAACCAGTATCGCAAATGTAAATACCAGTCAGAAAAAGCCTCGCTTTGCATTTGTGGTTTGAGAAGAAAACATTTCCTGATAAGATCAGTTGTAATTTCAAAATTCATTGAATTCTTCTTTTAAAGTGTATAATTTCTGAGGAGTGTTTTCTAGAAAGTCATATTCTGCAGTCTTCATGTAAGATCACTTTGAGGTGTGCAGAGACACTTATCCTTTACTGTCTGTTGGTTTTACAGACTATGTTGTTTTCCCACTTGTACTCTTGGTTGTAGTTTGTTCGGTGGGTTTTGTTTGTTTGTTTGTTTTCACAGGACTAGATACCTGTGCCTTAAACAAACCTCCCCAACATAACACATACTCTTTATTCTGCACTGCAGAACGCATCCTTGGGCTTTCTGAAATACATGAAATGACACAGGATGAAGTGAGAAGTTATTCTGAGAGAGGGGAGTGATACTGTAAAACCTATCTGGAAGACAGCTGCAACATTGCTGGCTCCTGCCTTTGGCTATGTATGCTACACAAATACAAATGGCTTTTATACTTGATTAAAGGTTACAGAATTAAAAAAAAAAAAAATAAAATACAACTGTTTTCTGGGTCCATTTTTGCATGTGGACCAGAGCTACAAACAAAATGTACTACACACTTGAAACAGCAGCAGTAGCCATTTTTTTTTTTTCTTCCTGCCATTTATGTAGCCCTTATGTGACCTGTCACTGTCATCACTTGTATCTAAGACAAACTGTAACACCCTCAGGTGCCAAGCAGAGAGCAGCAGTGTGGGCAAACTGTGTGCCTGTGAGGCGTATGACCTGCATTCAATTCCTGACTCTGCCCCAGGCTTCCTACATTAAAAAATCAGATTAATCTGTAAAACAGAACTAAGAATATCTTCCTACCTCATGGTGTGGTAGGGAAAAAGGATAAACCTACTTGTTACCATGATGAATCCAGATGCTCACGATAGCTGAATATTATGTAAACAAACATAATCAGAAACAGATCTGATTTCAAGTACATGTTATGGCAATTTAAGGAAAGCACTGCTCTGTGAGTTATCTGAACAAAAACCAGGCAAAACCTCATTCAATTCCTGCACATGCACGGCCGTTGCACTGCTAATATTCTGCACACTTCAGAAAATGTAAGAGACAACCTGACCAAAACAGTTTTTGAAGTATTTTCATAAACCTAGAGCTATTGAAAATCTAGCTACATGATTGATATAGAAAAAGTAATGCAGTATCAGAGTCTGAAACAGCTCTCCAACCCCACACAGTCACCGCTCTAATCTTGCACAGTCAGTTTTTAACAGCTTTAGCAATGAGTCATCTGTTATACATTTCCCTAGGCATTTCCATCATTGACACTTCCAGACTGAGGGAAGCAGTTGAAAGCAGCAGCACGTTAACCGCCCCACCACTTTCCCTGCTGAGACTTCTCCTTGCTTCCCAAGCTGAAGGGATGACTGTAGTTGTCCTGCGTCTCCAGTAACTGGTGTCTGCAAGACAGGCCAGCTCCCTCTGTGTGAGCTGCACCATTTCCTTGGGCTATCCCTGCATGGTAGCAAGGCCCATCTAAAATAGAGAGGTTGTAATATTCTTTAAAATTGAGTGAATAGCAGACTGACCACATGCTAATTCAAGTTAGTCAATACGGTATTAAACATCAGCTTAGATATTTTACATGTGCTCTGCCATCTCCTAGAATAAATTTTCTTGTAGTGTTCAGACTGATATTTCTTTAACTTATGTATCTGAGGTAGTCAGCATTGTAAAAAAAATGCAAAAGAAAGAAGTACAACACTATTAAGAGATAAAAGGAGAAATTTTAGTTAAAATATCTTACAATAAAATAATTACGATTATAAATCTCTTTAGTTAAATATATACACATTACATGGTATTCTAAAAAGAATGAACTTATTAAAGTTTCAAGAGGATCTAATGCACAAATTCACCACTTTGTCAGCTTAGACTGTAATGTCAGTTTAACATTCGTAAATGGCTGTGTCAGACTAAGGGCATTTTGTGCAAAACAAAAAATCATGAAAAACAAATTTCTAAATCCTTCTGTTCCCATGGTAAATAGAAAAGCTAGTTTACACATACACACACTTACACACATAAACTTTGATTGTATACAGAGGTTAGAATGACCAGCACTAAAATAACCCCCATCTCTACAAAATAATTAATTTCTTGAATTGATGTAATTTTTGAAAATTACAAATTCTAAGTGCTAGCAAATTGTGCTTTTAGGCAGCCACATGGCCAATAAGGTAGATGTTGTCATAAAGGTGCCCTACAAAATCTTCACTAATATTCTGTGCAGCTCGTCGTGTATTTCGGATGAATTCCCTCTTTGACATTTTGTTCTTCACGTGAGGACTTGTTAGATCAATGGAAAGCAGAATCAAAGAGTAACACAGTACATAAACCGCATCTAGACATGAGAGAATATATAAAAAAAAAATTAAAGAGGAAACTGTGGTCATTAAAAATATTGTTCCCTGTCCAAGAACCTTATAGTCTACATTATCTGGTCTTTTAATTATGTATGTGCATCTATACATATAGATGCACATATAACAACTCAAAAGGGTATCCCAGTGAAATAAAATCGAATAGAACAATTTTCAAAGTAATAGTGTCAGTGCACTGCCAAATGAGCATTTACGAATCTCTTAATATTCCTACATTATCCAAAAGTCACTAAGGGCTTTATGCACATTCATTTAAACAGATTCTTGAAGTTTTTGTAAACTAAGGCCAACATCCTGCTAAAGCTTATCTTTAAATATGTAAGCAATCCCACTGCCGAAACCAATTAGAAATGCTTGTTAACTTGAGCGAGGCCCAAAATTCCCTCTCATTTCTGTGGGACTACCCACAGGGTAAAATATTAAGTGTGTAAGTCTTTGCAAGAGGGAACTTAGAGATACTACAGAGTGTAAGCACAGACAAAAGTGAAGGAAAGATAATATGAAAATAAAATTTGCTTATCTGCTAGGTCTAAGAAAATATTTTTTTTCCCAACACAAATGGAACGATGCCTGTATACTGAACCCTCCCCCAAGCCATGTTTGTACTTTCAGAAATGCCTGTTTAGGTGCTGATTTTAAAACTATCATAAACAGTAGCAACATCCAGAAATATACAGAATGATCCACTGAATCAAAGCTCTTTGTTGCTTACCAGGGCTAAGGCCAAGTTCTCTCATCAAATCAGGGTTACAAGCACAGAATCTGTGAGAGAACTTTGTTATGAGAGTCTCAAGGTACTCCCCACGCTCCTCGGGAGCATGAATGTGTCTGAAGAACTCTCTCAGTGCATTTGGCAAGAATTGGTTTCTGAAGTTGTGCAGCGTCACAAGGTCATCCAAAACATCTCGCCTAGTAGAAAAAAATCCCACATAATTAGAGAAGATTCTTTTAACTCTTTAAATACAAAAATGTAGATTTTAAAAATAAAAATGAAAGCTTTAGAACCGTTCATGAGCCTAGTTTTTTGTGGACAAGCATGAAGATATTATGAACACATGTTCTTCAGACACTTCCAATAGTAGCCAAATACTACAAAAATATACATTAATCATAATTCTAAGTTTCTTTATATGCATATTCAATCACAGTCTCCACAGAGGCTTTGCTTTCTTTAAACTGTCTGAGCCACTAAAAAAGACAGTAAAGGGAATAGATTCACATGTGTTATACGCTTTGCTGTCTAAGTAGAAGTTGCTACAGGAGTACCTTGTTAAAACTAGGCTTAAGTTAGATAAAATTTGCTCACAAAACCCTTTTAAAGTCTAAGTCCATCAGGGTGCAATGCTCTCAAGTGTTTTCCACTGAACACTGAAACATCTAAAGCATTCAGACTCGCCTACATAAACAGATGTGCAACAGACATCTAAAGGAAATTTGGAAGCAAATTTGAAGTGAACCAAATAATATTCTCATATGTTTATTCTTTCTATTAAACATTTCAATACTAAGAGGGAAGTTTCAACATTAGAAACCTAGTTTTTATTTTTAGTGCCTGATTACACTCTGTTTACGAAGGGAAGATGAATAGCAGTAGGGGTTGCTAATATTAACTTGCAATGTCGTCCATTAAATGGTTTTACATTTTTTTCTATTTTCAAATAAAACAATAATCTGAAGTTTTACAGCACAGGACTGCCAGCAGTGGTAACACTACAGAATGACTCCTTTTATTCCTTTTGTGGTACAGGCTGAGGAGGATGAGAAGCAGGAGAGGATTCCTGCTAGAAGCGCTGCTGTCCCTCTGCTCTTCCTTCCTATTTAGGTCCAGTTATTATTCTCCTCCTCCTTCAACTTTGCTTGAATGTGTTGGTGCTCCTCTTTTCTGATACTGCACTACCCCAACCTGAAGGTGTCCTGGAGGGCAAGAGAAAGCATTGTGGAGGTGGGAAAGTATGCTGCAGCAGGAAGAGTGTTCCCCACTGCAGCTCATACTGTCTAGAAGAGGATGCTCAATTGCATCTTAGGAGGTGGGTATGACTTCCATCCGAGAACCACCAGACAACCAAACAATGGGTAGATGATCTAACATTAGTTAAAAGGTTATCATCACTTGGAAAACTGATAACGGTGTTTTCTGATTAACATCCATACTAGACAGGAAAATAAGAAACCTCAAGTATAAAAACCAGCAAAATACAAAATCTGAATGTCATACAGCACAAAGATTATCCTATGCAGTTTAAATGCTCACTATAACTTCAAAACAATTTATGCCCAGAATTGCAAAAATGCAGAAAAAGCACAGGATGTGAGATTTACTAGTTATAGGTGGTATTTTCAGGGCTTCTTATAAAGTATTACAGTTGCATAAATACTTCAGCTGAATAAGTGTTCAGGTAGAGCAGCAGCATTACTTAGTTGCATTCTCTTGCATATTCACATCTTTAAAATTACATCTATACAAGCAAAATGTTATTGGATGGTGCTGTACATTGAAAAAGAATAGGAAAATTCTCAAGAGAAAATGGAATTACCTTTCATCAAGGTAGATTCTCAGCTTCTTCCAATTTAGTGTTCTTGTGCAAAAGATAAACTTAGCTATTTCTTTCGGTGAATCATCTAGTATGCCCTTGGACATAAAGTAGTTGACTCCCTGAGATAAAATAAATGCATGTATAAATATGTTTAATCTTCATGAAGTGTTTAGGAACAAGTATTGTACTTGGAATGAAGGAACATAATCCTAATAATTAATTGGTTTTGCTTTTCAGAGAGATTTCTCTCCCTCTAAATCACATTTCAACATGCAAAATACACTTCAAGATTATAAATCAAAAGCAAAGAAACAATTTCTTGTTATTGTTGAGATTTTACACATATTCACAGCAA
Source organism: Pampusana beccarii (assembly GCA_013399365.1). Lineage (NCBI taxonomy): Eukaryota > Metazoa > Chordata > Aves > Columbiformes > Columbidae > Pampusana > Pampusana beccarii. Next base: position 287,223 of record VWYH01006721.1, on the reverse strand, counting down.
GAAATTTAAAATTATGAACCCCATAGTAAGCACGATGATTCTTTAATATTTTATTTTCAATGTAGACTAGTATTTTGGTTTTCATACTTTTATAATTTTATTTAAAATGCTGTGGGGGCCATAACTTTTAATTTCATAACTTTTGTAAATAAGAAAATCTTAGCCATAATGTGTTTACTCTTCAATATCTTTCATTAAAACATTAACTTTAATGTTCTCACATGTATATGATGTATCACATTCAAATAGATGCATTGAATGCATTTGTTTAAATGTGTAGTAATGCAAATAAACACAAGCACACTGATTTCAAACCATAGGTAAATATCAACATATATAAATATGCATACACACAAATAAGAACACTGTGCCTAACATTAAAAAAAAACAAAACAAAACAAAAAAAAAGCCCAAACGACTTAAAAAGATAGAACAATTGTGTATATTTTATATTCGTGTTACAATTCCCCAAATTTTCCACACTCGAACAAGCACATACATTTTTTTATATAATACACATGCCAACTCTAATTTAAAAATACTTCATTGATATTCTGGATTCTTTCTGTTCATTAAAATATCCCAAGTCATACAAATATTTTCCTTATGATCTCAGAAATCAAAACCAACCTAATGCATTTAAAAAATGTTCACATTTTTCAAAAACCTAAACCTGATAGTAACAAACTAACTAGTTTCAATTCAGTTTGGTAGGGGCTGGGAGTGGTTCTGTTCATTCAAAGTGTCACATTACTTACACACAGTATCTCTTGACTATACCATAATGTTGAAACAATGTAAAATGTGTAGCACAGTGCATTTCTGTACCACTTTAAAATACTTCTTAAATATTTTTTCATAAATCTTGTCTTATCAGACTTCACAATATTTTGCAAGTCTGCCCTTTTAGTTGAAAAAGACATAGTGGCAACCTGTCATTCAGTGTAAAAACTAACTTGTCAGTGCTCTTCAATCTTGCTTAGAAAAGAAATAAAGGACGAAGTGCAGGTTTGGAAAGTTGTTTTATGAAGTGGATTAGTAAAGCAAAGTCTCAGTTATATCAAGCAAAAAAGAAATTAAAATATATGCTTAAGATATTGATAACACCAGTAAAAAGTCAACACATACTTGTAATATTATCTAGCTGTTTTTACCACTCCATAATTTTTGCTTATATATCTATAGAAAAATTGGCATACTTTTGTTTTGTTTAAAGCATGTTTTGTAAAATAAAAAAAATGTAACTTTTTATACGGGTAAGACAACTGCCAAAACAAAACCCTAGCAATTTTAGGCCCTGATTCTAAGAATGTTTATTTAGGACAGTAATGAAACATGTATTGCACTATAAGCTTGCATTTAAGTCCAAAGTTTGTCCATAATAGGGATGGGCAATGTAAGGTTAACTACTTTCTTGAATTAGAGTGAAATAGGAAACTAAAAATGTGAGATCAAAATGAACATCAACTGCATATTAATCCCTCAAGTATTTTTGCAAGTTATACAAGACTAGCAGCAGAACATCACCATTACATATATCCTGACTTAATGACACTTATGCATTTGCTTCAGTAATAACTATTTGCTTAACGTAATATAAACTGAAGCCTGGTGAAGAAGTCTCAGTACTATCCCTGCTGCAATTATTTCACAAACACTTGTGCAACATAACCAGAAAATACCTGGCATGCCATAGATGAGGCAGGATGAAAATAACACCTTCTTTAAGACAGACAATGGGTTGGTTTCTCTGTGATAGTAAATGTCAGAAGTAATCTCTTTCATGCACTAGATTGCAGCTCAAGGTAGGATATTCACCTGATAGGGTACCAACCAAGTCTTTGCACAGCATCTTTATTCCCTGTCTCCGGTTCCTTCTCTCACCCACCACACATAATGCTTGACAATATCTTTCTCTGTGAATGCAGTCTCGTTTTCCCCATGTCCTTCACAAATAATCAGGGTATGAGCAATATCTACTTCAGCACATGCCATCATTTTTAGATGCTTTTTATTTCTTCCTAAGCAACCAGAAATACTTTGCAACAATAGAAACCCAATTCCTCTTTAATGTTCTCAAATTTTGGCTCACGGCACATGAAACTTATCTACAAGATCTACAGCATGTCATTGAATCTGCTTTTTGTAACACTGTAAACATTGCCTTCAATTCCCTTCAGAACCTACACTTCAAATAAATCACTTTTGGTAGCTAAAACAATTGCTTTTTGCAGGTATATTAGCTGAAATAAGTAGTTCTACACACTATTAAAATCTATACTAGAACTATTTATCAGCCTTCTGGTGATTCTCCTAGGAAACAATTGACTGAAGTCAGGCAGGCAGATCTGTGCCACGATCTACCTGGTCTTTTTAACACTTAGGAAACAACACAGGATGAGCACACACAGTATGTTCTTCTAATTCTGATTTAGTGGAAGAGTAGTTAGGTGAACAGTATAACAGCCAAGATTTCCAGTAGCTCTGTGCTTGCCTAACTTACATGAGCAGCTTGCTTGTCACTACCACATTCTTTCCTGGCACTAGAGAATCTGGGGAGATGCCTTCAGGATACCTTGCCTTTGCAGCAAGAATGTTAACACTGAATTTCAAACAGCTCTGGATAAAATCTTAATGTACAAAAGTATAATGCAGAGTTTTCAAAAGGTTTCAGCTGTTTAGTCCATTCCAACTTTTTACACAAATCACACAAAATTACTTCTTCTCTCTACAACATACACATACTTTCAGTATTCTCAAGGACAGATAAATCAATGCATCTCAAAATTGCCTTGCTTAGTACATCACTATAAAATTGGATAATTTTGCAAAAAATTTCGTTAGAAATATACAGCACACTAAACGTTCCATCATCTACAGACTATCTATGATCAAAAGTCCAATAAGGTAGCTTTAGGTAAATGGCTAACAATTAATTTATACTCAAGAAAAAGTCAGGAAACTGACCCTCCTGGCAAAAACTAAGGGCAGTTGGTAATGAATAAGACAATCAGAAAGTGGAAAGCCAGGCTTAGTATAAGCACTGTCTTACTGTATTTTATTGTTATTACGCTACATAAAGGAAATCTTGACCTCTGAATCTGAGTGTTTCGGTAGAATCCAAATTCCAATAGATCAATAAAAATAAAGGCTATTGAACAGAATCAGTTAGAATCATTATAATCAAGAATGAAACACAAAGTAGGTCTTCTTTCCTGACCAAAAGGCTCTCTTCTCCACCTTCAGTTCCATTTTTAACTACATATTATAATTCCATGTAATAAACTTGATAAAATATTTTGTAGGGAGTTAGAAACAGTATACATAACAGTGGGAAATAACTTCTGGTTGCTTACAAATTCTGAGTCATAAATGTATAAGATATGAAATGAGCACTGCATGAGGAACATTTCACATACACTCTTTAGAATAAAATACAGCAGAGACCATGTAGGCAGATTAAACAACACAATATTCATATTCAAGTGTTAACACTAACACTAAACCACCCCCTCTCCCCAAAGAAACAAAAACCAAGTTCCAAAATCTTGGCTACAATGGTGCTGCCATATGAAAAACAAAACCAAACCAACACACAAAAAAAATAATGAGAAACCAAACATGCACTGGAGTATTTTTTTCAGATTACATGTAACGTGATTAGACACACCCTTTCAGCAGAATGTGAACACCTGCTATGAATTACACAAGCTCATGCACACAATCAATACATTAAATTACAGCAGATATCACAACACCATGCACACAACAATGGCTAACCAGAGAATCCTACCACAAAGTGTGTAGATGCTCTTCCCTACCCCGTGAGCCACCGCTAGCTCTGGAGCTGTTGCTGTGGAGCCTGGTTACCCATTTTCATGACATGGGCGATGTCCTTTGGAGAATCTTGCTCCTGTGGCTGTAAGTATTCCTATTTTTATAGTAATTTGATCAGGTCTGTTATCAAATGTAAAGCAGAGTTTGGCAGGAAATTCGGAGGTGCAATTTGTAATAGTGGAATGTCATATAAATTTCAGTCACAGTGTCCTTATAATAATAATTCTGCCAATATCACAGTTGTAAACAATAAAAGTAATAGTATTTGTGAATTCTCCTGAAACTCAGGCCCTGAATGATTCCTACCAGGCTATGGTGCTCCACAGGGAGAGAGGAACAGAAGCCCTTAGGAGATATCCTGAGGTTCTCATCTCTCACTAGGCCTGAAGCAGACTGTTGGTACTACTATCGTACAATATAACCATAATGAACCCAGAAGTTACTGTAGCATAATACATTTAATATCTAATTTAGGTATACTATAAGGTAGCTCTACTTTGCAGGTCTTAATTTCTTTAAAAAAAAATGAATGCCTTATTCAGTGCCTTTTGTGAAGGCTCCAAATGCTTCAAACCTACCAAGATTACTTCAAATTACGTTGGAATATAACAGCATATTATAAACTAAGACAGTACAAAATTATGTTAAAACAAATTGAAAGACAAAGAAAAATTTGGGTGAACAAAGCTATTGGTAATTAAAACTCGATATATTATTAAAAACATATTTTAAGTTACCTAAATATTGCATTTCATCTGACAATCTTTACATTTATTACTCAATTCAGTAAAATCCTGCTGGAAATCAATGCTAACCACTAAAGTGGCAAAGTGCTGATAAGATGTCTCAACACTGTGTATCAGAGTTCAAAGCAGAGCCCTACCAGGGTAATTACAAAATTCTGTAATTTGTGACTAATAAAAGTAGTGGGTTTCTTTATCAAGCAGAATACGAGACAAAGCAAGAATTTAAACCAAATCACATTATTGTAATGATTCATACAACTGCTTTATTAATTTCACTCCATGGTCACAACTTCATGTTTTCTGTATCATATCAGCAGAGTGAACTATTTGTTCTTAGAAGCACTTCTTTTCATGTATCTTAATCCTCTTCCTACTTTGGATTCATTAAATTACCACTTCCTTGTGTATGTATAAATATATGCAATAAGTTAATACTACTTTGTTCAGCACTGTGTACCTTCTTTTTCTTGGGACACATGAAGCAGGAGTCTGGTTTTGTACACAAGAATGTCTTTGTCACTTGGGCGTTAATTGCATATCTCTCAGGCAAAAGCTGTCTACTCTCAAACTCATTTCTTCTTTGAAAGGTGACAGAGCAAAAGCAGAAACTGACTTTTCCAGTTAGTTACACGAATTAATAAGTGGAAACCTTATATTCTAAAAATATCCCATGTCAAAATAAATGTTGTTATATAGCACAAAGAAAGATTATGTTTATGCATAACAAACATCCACAGAAATCAAGTCAAACTCATCTGTAGGATATTTCAGCAGTAAATATTTTTCATAATATTTCAAGATTTGCTTCTTGATAGTAGAATTTTTTAAAAATCCCTTACAAGAAACCATAATTGTCATGGAAGTGATTGGTGTTAATTTATCCCTAATCCTGCCTTAACTGAAGTGGGATCAAACCCATACTCTGCAGAAGCATTTTAGTTTATATAAGCATATTATTATCCTTTTTAAATTCACCGTTGTCTCCTCAGTTAGAATCTCTGCCTCATTCCTAAGCCAATACGTGGTTATGAATTTCTGGCATCCATAGGTCAGGCTTAAGGGGCAAGCCATGTAAATGATGTGCACAGGTACTATACGCAAAAAAAAAAAAAGATCACAATAGGGCTGTAACTTAGTATTAACCACTCCTAACAGCAAAACAAACACTTATTAAAACTTGGCTTTTAGTATGGCTATAATCATAAAACAACAATCACAATTATTTTAACTGTTTATTACTGTCAGCAACAGTTCACTTACCTCATCAGGGTTGGCATTAAAGGTGAGACTTCCCTCATCTAGCTGCATATACAATTTTCTAAAAGAAAATCCTAGAGGTGGATTCTTATTGTATATAGAACAGTGACCCCAAGTGGATTTGCACAACCTACAAAAATAGAATTAGTCTATTATTAAAATTCCTTTCTGTATTTCACGTATTTTACAGAAGCAAAATGTAATGAACACTGCAAAGCCAAACAAACTACAGGAGAAGTCAGAAACAAGTTGCTTGTAACACTTTGTTATTAAGCTTTTTGCATGTGTGTAGCTAAAGTCTCCATTTATATCATTATTGTTTTCTTCTCACACAGGTTTTGGTGTCTTTGACTGCAATTTCAAAACATATCCCAGTAGGTGGCATCATGATGACATCGACACAGCTGAGACCTCTGGCACTCCTAGTATCTGAACACTGGCAAACTGTGTGACAAGTTGTCCTCCTACAGCAGTATAACAGATTAAAAAAAAATGTGTTTCTTTTCTTGTGTCCCAGTTGTGCAGTGAGTGGGACACCACATCTGAACAAAATTATGCCATTAATTACTGTTTTCACCATCTGTCCTTTTCCACTTGACCATCCTTCTTCCATTATTGACCACTCTCAATTATCTGATCCAGCCCCATCCTTCTATATCTTCCATCACTTCTCAGTTTCTTTCCCTTTTATCCCACCCTCACTCCATATCTCAGTTTCATTGGTTTCTGTCTTCTTCTGTCTTCTCAGCCTACTTGATGACACCATCTGAAATTCCCTTGAACTTTCACACTCTAGGTGCTCTGATTGTTATCTAGATTCCCTACTGAACTGGTAGCTCTGCTTTAACACATCTCTTCTGCAAAAAATTAGGCACAATGCTTAGGACTGAGAAGGCAGCCACTGAAGACATGGGAAAACTTTGTTTTCAGTTCAGGAACCTGGGTCTTATTTGGAGTGAGTTCAGAACTGCAGTCACAGGACCTGCCCAAGCCTAAATTCAAACACATTCAATACAAGTGGAATATCGAAGACCAAGATGTCTACAGAGATTATGCAATTTGAGATTTTTATTAATTTACTAAACCAGGACACATTTTCACTACTAAAGTGTATACTTTGAACTGGGTATTATTTGGGACGATTTCACTTAAAATGATTGAACTGTTTCCCAGGATGAACTCTTGAGGAAAATACATTCTTTTTCCTCCTGTATGTTAAGAACATAGACTGCCTACAGTTAAGTAGCTCTAGTATCTTCAAGCTTTGGTCCAGGGAATTTATTTCTATTCAGCCTGGTTTCGATAACAAGAACTGAGAGCAATACAATGCATACTTACTCAACTGCCAAGCTATTTCAAATAAATAAATTTAACTTAACAGGATCTTTACTAGAATTTCTGTTTCCTGCCAAGACAACAGTCCCCAACAGCAGAACAATTGTGACTAAGAAGTTATAATTGCATTATTCTAGTGCTGAGTTCATAAAGCATGATAGGAAGGGAAGCTGCTTAATTCAAATGCAGAGGAACAAAGAAATAGATGAGGAAGGAAGAGATGTAGAACACAGGGAAAGGAAAAGAAACAGGACCTGAACAACACCCCAACTACTACAGTAATACTAAATACTGTCTGTTAAGGGGTAAGACTATGTTGTGAAAGAAGATACAAGTTCTGCTGACTATCTACTCTAAATACAAGTATGATCTCATGAGCCCTTCCTAGTGTTGTAAAACATCAAATATCAAAGAAAACTATTTTAATTAAATGTTGATCTTACAGTATTTTATTTGATAGCATGTTCCTTTATTTGTTTTCTGGACATGCAAACTCTGCCTATGTTATATAAATGTGTTTCAGCAGCTAGACTGCAGAAATTCCACCTAGCACATTTGCAGAACTGACCTTTTCTTTCTGCTTTTCATCACCATCTTCCAAAAAACATACACTTAAGTTGCTCTAAGACAGGTATAGTAGATGACTTCTCATCCCTTTCTACCTGGAGCTTGAGCTGAATAGGTTTGTGCAAGGTAGATACTTGTTTGAAGCTCAGAGAAGTAATTATACAAACATTTCAGATGTGCTTTGAGCTAATACAAAAGCGAAGACAAGTTCTTGTTTTTTAACCCATGATATATCAAACAACAGGTATGTAGTAATACACACATATACTTGTACCAAGCATACTTGTGCAAGCAGTAATTGCCATTAATACCTGATAGTAATTGGAAATCCAGAGTAACACATTTTTAAGCTATATTCATATTTCCCTTATGTCAAATCTCATTTAACTCAGGAAACCTTTGCTAAGGTTAGAATGACAGAAGGCACATGTTGAAACATCTAAAATGTGATAGTTATTTTCACTATGTCCTGGTGATACTTTTTGTTTGATTGTTCGTTTGCTTACCCTTGCCAGAGAAGCTCATCATTAGCAAGATCCTGCCAGACACACGAAGCTAGACAGAGATCAGTTGCATTCAGGTATGACAAAATGGTAAAACTAAGCTCTGGTGGCAGCATTTCCAGGTTAATGAATCCTTCTTGTTCTTTAGATTTTCTCGTCTTCAACAGGTGGTAGATGTCAATGCCTCCTTGGGCTTGTTTGCGATGGCTTGTATTGGAAACATTGTTAGTAGGTATCCTCCTACCATGTTCTCTGGTAAGATAGCCTTGTCCACTGTATCCTTGGTGTTGCAGTTGCTGGCTCCTAGCAACTCTCCAGAGTCCCTGACCCATCTGCGAGCCTGCTGGACATAAAATCCAAATGAAATGTTTACAGCTATTTATAAATATTTGTGATAGACTCAGCACACACTGGAAAAATGAAATTGTAAGACTAATCTGAATACAAAAAAGTTAGTTTTGTCAAAGTTATGCTGATGATGTAATCTGTCTCTAATGGATCAACTGAATAAACACTGAAAAGAAGAACTATAAAAAAGATAAGTTTATTTTTTTAAAAAGTTTCTATGCTTGAAGAGTTATGAAATTAACAATAAGCTTCTGCAAACAGCACCAAACATTATCTATGTCCTATGGAACTTAAGAAGCCTTAACCATCAAAACATTTGGAATTATTACCTTCAGACTTCCCTTAAAATTTCATAAAGATATCTTATTTAGAGTTAATGAAGTTCCATAAAATATAAGAAGATACAAAAATGTCCTGAACAGTGGGTAGCATACAAAACTAGGCTGTGACTGACATTAAGACAAAGCTTAACACATCAATGATAATCCGTTAAGGATTCAGTTTCTTGTTTCCGAACAGCCAAAATGTATTTTCAAGTGTTCTTGCACAGTAGGATAAAACTTTCATGATAAGGCTTCTTTATCTTACTTATCACCGTGTTTGTTATTTTTTGTCAAACTTCGCTACAGATAGTAATAAAAAGAACAGGTCCTGAATGACAGTCAGTTATCAAGATTTTTTAATGGCACAGCTCAAACTTCAGTAACCACCTGTATTTATGAAAAGGGGGAAAATTAAAGTATGATATACCATACTAATTCAGTACAGGAATGTTGTCTTAATCCCATCACAAGTAGTGTATATTTATTTGGTGATCTATCTTATTTTTCAACCTTTATTATGATGACAGATCATTAAAATGATCATATGAGGAATCTGCAGGTTCCTGATGGTGACTTTCAAAAAAAGAAACACTTATAGCCTGGTCTGGTAGGATCTCATAGGTATTTGAAATTATTTACATTCTATTATCATGGGGATTAAGAATGGGGCTTTGACTGTTAAAGGTTGGACACGAATGCAAACTGTCCTACATAAGCAGAAAGAAACAAGCCATGGATGCGGTGAGTGATTATGGGAGAAAAACTGAGAAATTCAAGAAATTACTCAAAAAAAGCATAACCAAGATGAAGTAGACAAAAGACAGGTTCAGACAGCTGGTGAAGCAGTCATGTATATATGCATCCATTAAGGGAGTATTCAAGAATTCATTTCTAAGTAAGGTACCAGTTATGAGGAAACTGTAGTCACATTTTTCAGTTTAGTAATACGTTACTTTTCACATAAATTAATAATTATTTTTATTCTCCTATCTTGCACTCTTATGTATTTGGCTTAATTTTTTTATCATACAGAGGCAGGTTAAACCATGATTAACTGCTATAAATGATCAGGCAAGTTTAAAAAAAAAAAAAGCTTACTAAGTCACCCCATAAATAGGATATACAACTGGCTGCAAAAATGTATGCATAATGAAGGTATTCTTATTTTCTTGAGAGTAGCATAAAAGTTTTAAAAGTCCTTAGGGCTATCAGTAAAGCAACTTCATGAGAGGAAACTATATCACAATCTGACATTTAAAAGCTGGTAACACAAGGATGAGCGGTCTGATGAAACTGGGCCTTGGTAATTCATGCTGGTGTTTGCAATTAATTTATGAAACTTCTAGCTGAAAATAGAACATATTTATTCATGCGATAAAGAACTCTGCCTTTATTTTTCATTGCCTAGCTAGATTAAAATAAGAGGTAGCAACTTTTTTTAAAGAGACATTCCCATAGCTACAGTTGCTCAGTGACACCTTTTTCTGGTTTTGAGCAACTAAATCTCTCCAAGGAGAAGGATGTTACCAACCTTCATGCGAAAGGAGGATCACCACATCCTGTTACAATAAAATCAAGAGCTATTAAATGAATAACTGATAGATGTGTCAGAATTGCCATTCGGGACCACAAGAACAAACCATCAAGTCGCCTGCTGCTCCTACTACCCGCACTGAGCGGGCAGAGAATACAGTGAAGTGTAGTGAAGAATCAAGCTAAAAACCAGTTTGTGTCGGTAGGCAGGAACAACCAAGGGCTAGAAGGAGGAGGGGAGGCTTTCCTAAGGGATGGAAAGAGCAGATAAAGAATATGTCTGAGCAAATACAACATTTCAAAAAGGGCTACTATCACCGCGCTAGATGATTCAATTAAGGTAGAGTTCTCATTTTGCTAGGCACTGTATATGAGCTTGTAATTTAATTAAGTACAGTATTTAGTAAACCAGTATCTCTAAATATCTTGGGAGGCTTCAACCAGTTATTGATCTTAGCCCTCTGAGTAAGTTGAACACTGTGAACAAGGCATTACACTTTCAAATATGCAGGTGCCAAATTTAGAGGCTGTGTTCACTCTCAGATGATATTGGATGATCTGAAAGACTGAATAATAATGATCTTTCAATTCAATTATGTAAAAAAATTATTGTTTTGTAAGAGGTAAATGTATACATACACATGTAGATGTAACTCAGTTATAATCTGCACACTTTCTCAGTGGAGCTCTTCATGTAAAAATAAAAATAAAGTCTGGCTGAAAATATAACATTGACCCCAAAGAAAATTATAAGACAGTCAAACAGCAAAATACTAGTTTTAGGGGCAGAGAGAAACAGGAGTGAGTGCTTGCAATTCTTCATCATTATTTCAAGTCCTTAAGCACTGAAGCAATAGAAATCAGCAAGAGAAAATATGACAACATTGAAATATAAAACCTCACATTTTACAAAAATTAAATGAAAGAACCTATTCAACATAAACTCTGTATGTCAAGTAGAGAGAAAGGAAAGTTCTGTTAAATGCAGAAATCTATTTGTTGAGATAACATTCTGTAAGACAAATTAAGGAATTTTTGCCATTTTTTTCTGACATTAGTTTATATTATAACAAAGCCAGATTTGTATACACATTTGTTAAGTCCCAACTGTTAAAAATCTTCCGAAAATACTAATTATGTGGACACAACTTAAATAAAAGGAAAAAATGAGTAACAGGAAATTGAAGGCTCTGAAGATCATTAGGAGTCATGGTGACAAGTTTCATAATCATAACACACCAGAAAGATGACAGAGAAAGACCAGCAGCATTATCAGAAATAGTTCATAGAAAGGCTGTGCCCAGCCAATTATCAAGCTAATTTTATACTATCCAGTAAGCATCTGGCAAATTTATAATAGTTTTCAAACCTCTTCAAAGTCAGATTATCTTTCTGTTCTATATGTGCTACTTGTAAAGAATTCAGTAGTGGTCACAGAGGACCAAGAGTTCCTAGTTAGCCCTAAATCAAGTATCCAAATTTTAGTTGCTAGTTTAATATATTTTTGAAATATTCAGCCAGAAGTTCCTGTTCACAAAATACATACTGTTAAGGAATACTGAGCTAACAAGAATCTCAACAGCTCTTGTTGGTGCTCACAGGGTTTTTCTTCTCACACAAGAGCTAATTGCTATATGTCACCAACAATGTAATTGCTTCTAATTTACTTAACACTAGAAGTGGCTCCAAGACAGAAAAAGAAAATACTATGTCATTCAATAAACTAACCTCCTTATAATGTCCTCACATACTTAGACAGAAGGTATCGCTGCAGAAATAATTTAAAAAATCTTTTATAATGTTAAAAATGATTAAAAAAATAGATTTTCTATTTTAAGTACCAACTGAAGAAATTTCCAAGAAGAAACAAAGTGAGACAAAATTCAAACCATTCTAGAACCAGCTGCCAGAAATCCACAAGTTTTAATACACCTGTAGCTATCCAGCAGCTTATATGACATTTGTTACATCACATCTCATTTCCTCCATCATGCAATTATTTCAGCTTTGTAGTAATCCAGGATGAACGCTTTGAGAACACACTCGCAAAACAATATGAGTAAAGTCATTGCTATTATAAAGTCCTTTAAGTAATGGTGTCCAGAACTATAGTTTTAAGTTATTTTGATCATATGTTTGCAATCTCCAGATTCAATAGGCCACTCAAATCTATGTTTCCAAATTTCCAATTATATAACTTTATCTAATAATTGAAACCTCTTGACAGCTTGGCTGTAATAACTATCACTGTAAAAACAACATCAAGTTTGTTTATAAATTACTGATCTTCTCTGGCTCTGCCTCATACCTCTCAGGGTCTGATTTCAATTTTAATCATATCTTCTTCATGTTACATTGTTACTGCATAATAAATTCTTTTGCAGTGTTGAAGAGCATAATAAAAGCTAAATCTAGATCGATGCTGTATGGGTACTGCCTTCTACTTAATTAAATAAAACACAACATACAGTCTTGATATAAAACCCCTGTGCTTCATGGTAACCCGGCCCTAGAGTTGCTGCTTTGCAACCACAATCACTCCAACTGGAAAACGTCCCTTCCTTCGACGTTACCGAAGCTCCTTTCATGGGAGTTGCATTCATAACCGAGGCCTGCTGATCCCCCTAACGCGAAAGCATTTGCAACCTGACCCCGGGCACTGACACCGGCGATTCCAGAGGCACAGCCAGTCCCTCCCGCCCAAAGCCGCTCCACCTGACGGCAGCGCCCCGGGGAGCCTCCTCCGCCGAGGGCCGCGGCTGCCCTCCTGCCCCCTCGCGCTCCCAAGAGCTCCGCAGCCGCCCAACTCACCACCTCCCAGGCGTCTCTGCGAATCACGCTTCTCCCCGCGTAGGGGAGCCAGGACCTGAGCCGAGACCTCGGCCGGGTCAGACCCAGCCACGGCCGCCCGCCGCTCGGCGGACCCTGGTGGGCCTGGCCCCTCGGGCACCGCCCCCACTCGCTATTGGGCCGTCCCAACAGCCCCGGCTCTTGATTGGATGCGCCGCCCGTCCGTCCGTACCCGCCTGCCCCGCTGAGGGAAGCCCATGGGGCCCGTACCTGTGCGAGCTCGGGTCCCAACCGCCGCCGCGACGAGCCCGGCCCGAGTCGGTGCGTGAGCCTCGCCGGGCAGGGAAGGGCTGAGCAGCTCCCGGCGGCGGGGAGAGGCGGTAGGAGCGAGGGGGAGCCCTCCGGCACGCAGGGAAACCGCCGCCACCCGTCTCCTTGCCAGGCAGGTTTGACGCTTAGTGTTGTTGCTGGAAGTGACGTCACCGCGGACAGACGGGCAGGAAGCGGAAGCGGCCATTGGGTCTAGCGGCGGCAGATTCAGTTTGTGCCCGCCGCCAGCCGGGAGTCGCCGCGGGGACACAGCGGCGTACCCGCCCGTCCGGACAGGCGGCCCGGCGGGGGAGGGGTCCTAGTCCCGCAGCGGGGTGGCGGTTGGCGCGGGTGAGCGTCAGAATCCCCCCTCGGGGCAGCGGTTTGTTCCTTCTCGGGAGTCGGCGGCGCGGGGCTCCGAGCCCAGGGCCCTCCCTCTCCTCAGAGGCGGTGAGCGGGGCGGGTCCGGTCTCCGGCTGGTCTGGGGGAGAGGAAGGGCGAATGGGCAGCCAGCCCCGGTCCCCGTCTGGCGAGTTCTCCTCAGCTCGCTGGCGCGGCCCCGGGAGCGCAGCCGGACTTGCCCGTGGCAGGGACGCGCGTTTATTTTCCGCCGGTGTTTCCATGGCGCCCAGGGCAGCGGCCCGCGACGCGCAGTTCTCTGAGCTATTCACTCGTTTGCAGGTATCCTGTGTTCTTGAAGCGTGTCTGTTCCAGCTGCCACGACAGCGCGGTGCAATATTTGTCCGTGACGTTTTTAGTCTTTGCATAGTGGGGTGAACCCGGCTCCCTGTAACAGAAGATTCTAAATACAACTTGAAGAAATTGAAGTTATTTTTTGTTAGACACTTTAAAGGCAGTGTTCACAGTCTTAAGATACTTGGTAACTTGCATGTTATTTTTTTGTTGTGTGCTTGTTTGTTTCACATTCATTAGGTCTTTGAATACCATATGTAATTTTAAGAGTTGTTTAAACTACTTACAGTTCTAGGTTATCATCTCTTAAAACGTTCTTATACCTGATTTTATTCTGGATAGTCAATGCTCTGTAACTGTTCTGTTATGAATTCCTACAGGCAAAAGCTATGTGCCAATTTTTACAGTGTTCACCTTCCCCTGATGAACTTAACTGTATTATTTTTATGATCTCTTGAGCTATTCAGTTTGTAGTGACGTTAGTTGCCCTTTTTTTGCATCTAGAGGTTTGGCATAGATTGTTGATACTTTGAGGAAACAGCCTATATAATTAGATGAATTCCTGCAAGTGTGTCTTCCGTAAGTATTTGCATTGCAGGTTAGAGCTTCAGTTTTATGTCAGAATTCTTGAGACCTGTTTTGATATCTGGTTAAATTGGCAAAACCATGGAGTGGATCACTCTCTGAGGTAATGCAGGAAGAACAGTTGCCTCAGTTTCCAAATACTTGAGGATAAATTGTCTCTAACCTTTAGCAAGTGTTGTATAACTATATGTAGCATGACAAATAAACCAGAACCTAATGATTAAAGAGGAAGAGAATTTTTATCTTCTGGAAGATTGCTGATTTAAACATGATAGAGGCACAAGAAATTAAAAAAAACCCAACCAAACAACAACAACAAAAAAACCCAAAACCACAACAAAAACCAAAACAAAACCAAGCACTGAAACAAAGAAACAAAAAAACCCCCAAACAAACCAAAACAGACCATTGGTCAGTGTAAGCTTTAACTGTGGTTTTTGTGGGTGGATTTTTTCATGNTTTTATTTGTGGTTTGTTTTTTTTTTTTTTTTTCTTTTTTTTTTTTTTTTTTTTGTGGTCTGTCTTCTCCCCCCACAACACCCTCATAAGTGAAGTGTGTGATCAAGAAGTTCCTTTCAAAAAGACTCACTGCCTTAATGAGTAGGACCAAATAACAAAATCACAAACTGGAGTATCTGTCGGATTGGATTCCTGACAAGGTTAGACCTAATCTCTTTGGAACATTTGGTCTTTTGGTCTGAATCTCATGTGTCAGTATAAGAAATGATGTAAAATTCTGTATCTTGAGAATATCTCTTCATGTATAGGCTGTATATGGCACTGTGTGTTCACTGCTTGGAGTAGTGGGCTTCAAAGTATTTGTTTTCTGGCAAGAAAAGGAAGTCGGTGAAGAGAGTGGCAGGCAATTTTCTCTCAGGTTCTAGTAGAAAATTCACCAGTAAATTTCTGTTCTAAGGTTTCATAGCTGAAATCATTACTTTTACTGAGGCTTTTAGGGGAAGTGCTGTAGAGGGTTAAGCCAGTCACAAGCAGATCTCAAGGAAAAGAGAAATGAGAACTGTTTTTGTGAGACACATCCAGTTTCTGTACTTCTGCACTTTTTCTTTTAACTAACTTTCTCTTTCTTTCCCCCCACTTTGTTTTTAGTCTAAACCATTCAAAAAAATCACTGAGCTTGGCAGCTTGCTAGTACACTTTCTCAAGTTCTGTCAGTCTGTCCAGAGTGTTAAGTTGCAGGCCATTTGTTTTCAGTTGTGACTTAGGAGCTGGCTACCATCCAGTCTGTGCTTTTAAAGGCTTGTGTTGGAGGAGAGCTAATATTGGTTTCTTACAAACAAACAGTTGCAAGATGCAGAAAATAGTACTGGTAGGCTATCTCTAAATATAAATATATTTTGAAGCAATGGAGTGAGGGACGGGGTTCTTTAAGTTTATTGTTAGTGCTGATAGTTGATGGTACTGTTACAGGTGTTTCTTTTTACTATCTGCCAGTCAGGGGGAGTTGCCAGTATATTTAGATATCTTATGGCAATGTTTATTTATTTTCTCCCAGCCTCCTCTTCCTCCATTTGAGAATTTACTAATCAGTTCTGTTCAGTAAAACATTTTAGAACCGTGAGCTGCCTGTATTTATTCCTTTGATCTAAAAAGTGATTTAGATGATGGTGTTTTCATGATTTGCTGATTCTCTTTTGTTGTCCTTTTTTTTTTTTTTCCTCTTCTGTTTCTTCCCCACTACGTCCCCGCCCCCCCTTCTTTCTTGTAATAGTCTTCTGTTTCCTTGCAGGTTAATTCTGCAGGGGAAAGGCAGCTCTTTGTTGTTTGCACTGAGTCCTTAGATGAGTCTCTTTCTTCTGTGAAGCAGAGCTCACAATAAATTAGAAGTGGGTTCCCAAGTTGTGTGTTACAATGTAGAAGTTAAACAGGGGCTTTTTGGTAACAATCCCAATAAACTTGCACCTATTTTTAATATCTACATTGTCTGTTGCCCCTTTCCCCCCCCCGCCCCGCCCCTGAGCAATTTTGAGTTTATTTAATGGATTATTTAAAGAATAAGAAGCATTTTAAACTGAAGAATGCAGGTTTTCACTGCTTGTGGAGTTCCTGCACCTTGGAAACAGCAAAGAAACTTTTCACTGAGTTTTAGTGGATTTAGCCAGGCCTAAATTTGTAATATGCTTTCAGATATATTTACATTTAAAGATATTTGATAGTTATGGATTGAGAATTACTGCTTGATCCTATTTAGAATGAATGAAGTTGATGGCTGATGTTAATTGGTATCAAGCTGTAGCTCTGTGCTATATTGTAACAATTTGGTAAGAGTGGTGTCTAGAAAAGGGGAGCAAAACCCTTTGAATTCTATTGCATTTTGTAATTTTTGTGTACATTTTTTTTAAGGAGGAGAATGTATGATATTACATTTATTTCATAATCTGAAAGAAGAAAAGCATTTGGAATAATGGCAACAGGAGACTTAAAAGGAAGTTTAAGAAAAATAGAACAAGGACTTCGCTTGATAAATTATCCAAGAGATGTGGATTATACAGTGTAAGCAGCAGTGTGAATAAGTTTATGCTGATACATGATGACAGCAAGATGTGTAAACAAAATTTGTATAAATATTAGCATTGCACTCAGTGATGAGTAAGCAGAGCATATGTCTGTGGGAAGTTGGGGTTTGATACATGTGAACTGAAAGATAAAAGGATGCAGTTTTGCTGTTCTGAGCAATCCTTAGAATAATCCTTAAGTGTATCACTATCTTGCTGTTCTTCTGCTGTTTTTCTCTTCTCTTTTCTTTGACTGATCTCTCACTTTTAAAATTTCTTTATAAGTGGTAGCAAAACTTTATTCAGGAAATTTCATCATTTTAAGATAAAAAGAAAAAAGTTGTTGAATTTTGAGATGGAAATGCTTTAGACCTGAAAATATTAAAATTATATGAGGGTCACAAAAGTGGTGTTTTGACTGTTTTACAAGTAATAGTAAAGACTGCTGAATGAGATATACCTTGAAAAAAAAAAAACTTAAAATGAAAGAGATATTTGGGTATAGCATGCTGCCTATATTGACACACCTTTCAAGTTAAACATTTAAATTTAAGTAATGAAAGGCTTTTGTTGTCTTCCGCTGTGTAAAATACTTTTATTTCTCAACAGGTTAGTAAAAGGAGATCCAGCTGCATTTTTACCTATCATCAGCTATTGCTTTACATCTTTTTCAACTTACATAGCAGAACTTCTGGTTAAGTGTGATGTGGAACTCACAGCAAAGAGTGACTTGCGGTTTATTGAAGCTATTTATAAGGTATCTGTATTCATGTTCTTTGCAGCAGAGGCACAATTTTGAGTATGGCCTCATAAAAATTAAACACCTAGTATGAGTTTTACTAGAAAGTGAAAATTTTTGACAGTGAATGTGAATTGTAATTCTGTTAGGATTTAAGATGAGTAGTGAGTGAGTGTGTGGCAAGTCTTTATTTAGATTTTCATGAGAATAAGGCTGAATGTTGTTAGGCAAATCTCAATTTTGAGACATTTGTAGAATCAATAATACTGTTTTTTATGTTAGTTTTGAAGAATACTGAAATATTTATTACACAGTAAGTTTTATAGAAGTGACCTTAGAAGAGATGGTAACTAGCAAAAAAACCTCAACAAACTTCAATAATTGTAATGAAAACACAATTAAGAAATTGAGTTATTTTAAAACGCCATGCAAAATTAATATATAAAGTCCAGTTCTTAACAGTTTATATATTGGAATCAAATCAATTTTGAACTATCATTAAAAATATCCATAAGCACCTTTTTATAAAAGGTGGCTTGATGTATTAATGAATACTAGCTTATTCAGACTAGTTTTCTAACTGAGGACAGAGACTCCTTTACAAAGAGGCTCTGTGGGAGCCTTACTTAGCCCTCTGACGCATTTACTGAGATTAATACAGCTTTTTATTGTGCATTCACATTGGAAAGTTTTTGTTTAACTTTTTTAATATTAATGTCAACAATCATTTATTTCGTGACTCTTAGGACTGAGTTAAACTTTACAAGAGAGGTGTGAATGAAATGTTACTGGAAGAAGTATGTTGAAAATCTCGTTAGAAGAAACAGCTGAGAATATATAAATAACCAAATGAGAAGAGGTTTAACTGCTGAACTGCAGAATAAAAAGATCGTAGAAAAATAAGAACCTGAGCATGCCATTTCTACAACAAATTACATGGTGATTTTGAAATTGAAGTAAACTCTTCTTTTGTTGCAGCTTCTTCGAGATCAATTTCAATATAAACCAGTTTTAACAAAACAGCAGTTTCTTCAGTTCGGCTTTGCAGAAAGAAAAATGCAGATTGTTTGTGACATTATCAACTGTGTGGTGAAAAAACATAAGGAATTAAGTAACTCGAATAAGGTACGGATTAAATGGTAACTTTATTTTAATATTCTTTTGACATGCTTGATGCTGCAGTTAGAAGCTGAAGACTAGTTTATTTGAATGTGCAGCATTGCTAATTGTCAAAATAGGTAGAAATTTAGTATGAAGTTTCATTGTAAGATGCTTGAGTGCTGTTACATGTGCAACAGACACGAAGCTGCCAAGGCTTTGTAGTATAAACAAAAAAATATTAGAATGAAGATAAATGTAGTACTTGGTATCTTTACAGTAAGTGATGTTATTTTCTTTTACACTTCTCAATATAGTGAATGCGTAACTTGGTGGACTTTGCATGTAAATGTAAAAACAAAGCAACACCATCTGAAGTTCTGGTAACATTTAATCTAAATATGATATTTGTGTTTGTGCTGCAGTGGTATATATCTCAAATTAGATTATCTTCATTAATCATATATGTTTTACATTGTTAAGGCATTTTTTTATCAGTGTATGCTTTAATAAAAGGAATTTTCAATCTTTATATTTTACAGGATCTTGTTTCATTTGAGCTTATAATAGTCTTCAGGACTTCTGTATATTTCATTGGTCATTATTGGGTGCATAGCTACATATTTTTTCATATTTGTTTGTCGTTCAACTGTGGTAAAAGTTGTCTTTTCTCTTTATGACCAGCTTTGATGCAGCCTCACATAGGCATTAATGAGTGTATGAATATGGCATTCACTTCCAAATCTATTTTCTCTGTAAAGTTGGGTCATACTTAATGTTTTTTAGACGTTATTGTACTGCAGAAGTTTAAATGTGCTTGTGTGTGTGCCATGCAATATTCCTGTCTGTTAGTGATGGCAGAAAATGGGGTGTGTCATCCCATCTCAATGCCTCCCTTCTTCCCCTCTAGAAAATAATCCATTGCTAGAAGCGTAATATTTTCTCTTCTCCACTTTGAAGGTTAAGTGCCTAATACGGAAAAAACTCAGGTCTTTTAAAAGTGAAGTGTGGTCAAATTGTGATAATGTCCTTGCTCATCCTAGTGGCAGTGCTCTGAATTCTGAACAGGTATGAAAAGAGCTTTTATGTTTGCAGCAAGCCAGGCTCTTTCTGGAATATGTGCTTTTATTTAGATTGTAATGTTTGATCCAGACTTTTTTTTTTTTTTCCCCCCAAAGTGCAGTTGAATGAAATAATGGCTCAAATACAGAGGATATTGCTTCTCTCATTTGCTGAGTAGTTTATCTCAAAGTCTTGATGGTAATGATCTACTACTGTTGTTTGCCATTTGAATCATAGCAAATGGAGGGACAGCAATGAAAGTGAAGATGGAACTGGAAAAGGAATATATATCCTGTTTGGAGATTTAAGTCTGTTTGGCCTAATGTTGCAGTGTATTCAATGTAGTTTTCAAAACACTTTTTGCTTTCTTGGCTGAATCTGTTTGACAAAGATTTCTTAATGTAACAATCCTCTTGGCTTTGGTTTTACAAGAGTAACGCTTTATCTTACATGTTATGCTACTCTTGGCCTGTGGAAGAGACAGCTTTCCTAATATTTTCTGCTAAAAGCATGCAAAGTAAAATTGTACAAAACTTTTAGGACTCTGTCCATTAAATATTGATTATTTCTATTTAGAAGTAAAATAGTGCTTTTAGCAGTGAGGAAAACTTCACAAAAGCTATTTGGAAATACTTATCTGTCACTTCTTGTTGTTCAATAGTAGAATTGAATGGGGATATACAGGAGTGTATTAATCATTCCATAGAAGAGGAGAGTTTTGGCTTCAGTAAAACATCTAGGAATCTGTAAGTGTTAAGATGCTGCACAAAGCTAGTAATTGTGGGTTCTTCATCATTAAGCAATTTTGTTTTGTTGCAGGTGTTGATCATAGGATTTGGTCCATCTGGAAAGGCAGACAAAATTTGTCTGCTGTTCTCTCAAAAGAAAGCATTCAAAGGAAAAGAAATGTGTAGCTAGTAGGGCTATTTTCCTTATAGTTGTCAAGAGCGAATTCTAATCTTCCTAGTTAAACTTCTTTTTTCCTGAATGTTTGAGTGGTGGTTTTGATGTTGGAACTGTCTATACATATGTTAAGACATACAGTGAGATACATACTTCCCAACCCACACTTAGAAATCTAACAACCCTTACAACAAGAGAGGACTTTAGTGCCTTCTGTACTGTTTATGGAAGAGATCAAGGTACATAGTGCATATGCTAAACTGTGTGCATATTTGTTTTACAGTTCTTTCATGTCTATATGATTTTTTTTTTTTTAATTAAGCTGCATGCTGTTGCTTTCTGTGTTTTGCAACCAGTTGGGATGAGGTTGTCAGGTTTAAATAAATAAATACTAATTTGATAGGTCTTTTGTGTCATTTACTTGGCTGATGAATTGAAAAGTTCTTGTAATGAATAACACCAGTGATTTATTTGTTTGTTTGTTTTTAGAATGTTCAAAAAAAGCCTCAAGTAGAACGGCACTCAGGAAATGAAGTTAGTGGTGACCTTCATCCACTACCCCTTCCAGCACAGGGAGGTAATGAAGAATTGTGCCTGCATGATGATGTTGTGGAAGTTAAATGTGAACAAGTAAGAACTTCTATTTTAAGTTGCTGTCTTCATGCATTCTTAACTTTTCTTATAGGGCTTTTCTAAAGGGATAAAGGTTTTAACAAGATAGATGCATGCTTCTTAAGTATAACTAGTAGATATATAATAAATTTATTGAAAAAGTTGGAAAAAAAAAGTCAGTTACATTGCACTGTCCTTTCAAGAGCCAGTTCAGTCAATATTTTTTTTTTAAAAGCTGAGTTCCATGAATAGGCATATTATGGCAATTCTGAAAGAAAACTAATTTTATAATGTAGCAGAATGTGGTTACTGAGCTTGAGAAAGATTCCACTTAATTTCATTGATCAAATGATGATTTTTACCTGTTTTGGAGTTAGAGGACATTGTTTTTATCCATATTTTCAGGTCATAGAAGATAATTCTCAGATTGAGTTCCTAAAGAGTCAGCTTGCCGATTGTCAGGAAAAGCTTCGTAAGATAGATTGGATGGAAGATAAACTACATGGTTTAGAAGAGAAACTGAAAGGAAAGGTTATCATAGATGAGAAGGACTGGAATAATTTGTTGAGTCGAATATTGCTTCTTGAAACAGAACTGTTGTTGCATTCCAAAAAGGTATGTTAATTTCTCTTTTTCTTCTATAACAAAAATTGCCCAGACACTATGTTATCAGCCTGTTTCTGCTCTTCCTGCCTCCTCACGTGTGCTTTTTCACTATTTTTAAAGGCATGATCTGAATGCATATGCTGTTTATGGAGTTGGTGGTTTTTTTTTTCTTAACTGTTAAGTTCTGTTGTTTTCTAACGCTGTGTGAAGCAAAGCTCTCCATTGGAAATTATTTCCTTGCAAGAACAACATGTGTAGCTAAAACTGTTTTGTTAGTAATTAGCGTGTGTTTATATTTCCTAGCGAACTTGTAGAAGGAAGCTTTTGAATACTCCTTAATTATGCTGTCTTTGAAAGGTTAATGTTTGTGCAGTTGAGAGTTTCATAATACTGGTGACACATTTAAGGGTTTTCTTATTCTGGTCTGTATTACTCTGAATTTCTTATGCTGGCCTGTAAATGTTGCCATTGATACAGTTGAATATCTATTTGCTGTTGCTACAGTTAAAGATCTGATTTTTTTTTTTTTTTTTTTTTTAGTCTCCAAACTCTAATCAGATACAGATATTCTCTTTAGAAGATTAAGTCTTCGTCCTATATAACTAATGTTGACAAAAATAGATGGCATGCTCAATGGAAAATGCAAGATTAATGGAAAAGTTAATTCTTATTTTAGTCCCATTCTTAATATCTGTCTCTTTTAAATTTCTAGCCTAATTGATGGTCTTTCTCCTTTTTGCACTCCCTTCCTGTACTTTCTATTTCTTGTCCATGATGCTGATTGCATTTTTAGGTGTGTGAAAGTGTTGTGATGTGTCTACATTTGGCATATTTATCAGAGAAAATCAAGCATTTTGTTGCATTAAGACTCTGTTATTTTTCATGCTATTGAAAGGTTCTTGTATGCACATTATATAATTTCATGTACGTACACATGTAAAATTTTGAGACGCGGTGAATCATAGCATCAGCTTTGTGATCACGTGCTTAGTTTCAAAGTGTATTTACATATGTGACTCAAGTGCATCCTTCAGATGCTGTCAGATGCTTTCCAGAAGTTGAAAACACTCGTGGAATATAGTTGATGGGTGTTGCATTTTTCACTGTAGTTGTAAAAAATGTTGAATTTATTTGTAAGCAAGAGCTCTGAGTGTGCTGGCCCTGCAAACTTGAAAATGTCACTAATACTCATATACAAGGCCTCTATTTTTTTTCCTGTGTGCCTTGAAAAATGTGCTAGTTATGCAAAGTCTTGAAATGAAGAAGCGTTCAGGCTGATCATTAGGTTATTTTTAAAGGCTGTAGCTCAAATGATAAGGATTAGCATTTTGAATTGCTTTTTTAAAAACAGTTTCAGGTCAGTAATGGCTCAAGTGATTTACCATTTGAAATCGGTTTCTTGTGGATATTGTAATTCAAGGATCAATGCACATATGTCCAAATAACACCACCAATGATAATGTTTTATTCTGCTAGCAGTCTCCAAGAGGCTTCCAGCTGAACAGCCATAGGTGGTTTTGCTCCTGTTTCAAGTATATTCTCTTCAAGAGAGAGTTGCTACATTTATGACAGTAGCAGCATGGGAAAGCTTATATTTCAGACTAGGCTTGTTCTTTTATTTCTGTAAATTTGGTTTATTATTACTTCACTAATGTGTTTATTGCAGTTGCTTGAAGATTTGGAATGGTATGTGGAATAGTATGTGGAAAATACTTAACACTCAAAAATTTCCAGTAAGATAATTGTATTTCCATACTGCGTATAACTGAAAGAAGTCATCTGCAGAAACAAATATGAATTTAGTTTGTGTGTGGTATTGTTGCTTGCCTTTTTTTCAAAGCAAAAGAAGCTATTTTTTTATACTTAAAAACCATAACTTTTGCAATAGGCATTTGAAAACTGCCAAGTAATAATCCTTCTGGCCAGAGAATTGCTGTTTCTTTGTTTCATGACATTCCCTTTAACTTGTGCTTCACAGATATAGAAGCAATTTAGAATCACGCCTTTTTTCTTCCTCTTGCATTTTTCAAGGAACTTTTGGCATCCAGTCAAGATAACAGGGACAGTGTAAGAACTGTCTTGCACTGCTGCCAAAGTAACAGCAGCTGTATATTTAGCTCTGGGAAAGTCTGAAAGCTACCCAATCAATTTCAATGAAAGGAATTGAGCAGAAATAGTCAGTCCAGATATATACATAGATATCTTTTTTTTTTTTTTAAAGGTATTTTTTTTTCCCAGCTTCCACACAATACCTGCTATTTCTCTGCCATTAGCTTATTTAGATATAATATTTGCCTGTTAACTGGTATAGTTACTCCAGCACATAAAGTGATATACTTTACCAGAGGCTGGGATTTCAAACCATAATCATAACTTGTTGGTGAAAGAAGTCTAGATGTTGTTTGAGTGTTGTATTTTTTTATTTTGAAAATAGAAAATTGCACTCAAACCTGTTTTTTGTTAGTACAGCATTAAATTTGTTTTGTCGTTTATGAACAGCCTTTTCTAAGCTAGGTTGAGTTAAACTGACACCCATTCTTAACAGGGCTTTATCTCATTTAGGAGCTTGGGAAACTAGCTTAAAATAGGCTTTTGAGTTCTAACCATTTAAGTGGAATGAATTTCAGTTCATCTGTAGGCTAATTTTTCAGGACTGAGGAGCTGCATTTCTTAATATGAACCAGAAGTAGAAGGTACACTTATTTTGTTAAGGTAACGGCAGCCAATGTCAAGATGTAATTGTTAGCACAGGCCAAGAACAGTCTGATTGTTTATTCTGCTCATACCTAAGTTATATATGCACTATATTTGCACCTGGTTTTGACCCGTTTATGAACAGCAATACTGATATTGAAAAAGCTTTCACGAAATAGGACTAGTTTTTAATGCAATATGTGTATGGAAATCTTGGATGTTTTTAGTACTATGAAGACATCTGTGCAGTGCCAATATATGTGGATGCTACAGCAAATGCATATGTAACTGGTACTTAAATATACTTTTGTTCAGTCAAAAGATGATTTGAACAGGATGTACAGCTAAAATGCTGTAAATTTGTGTTTCAGAGAGACTTATCTACAGTGTTCAGCAATACATGTCCAGAATGTACCACTAGTAGGATTCCAGTTTCTCCTGGTGAGTATCGATTTTCTTCTTTTTAATTAACATCCTAAGCAAAACACTTATTTCTGACCATGTATAAAATAGTGGTTTTAAAATAGACAATTGCAGTTTAGTGACCTCTGAATTTAAATGCAAATTAGAAATTAGTCTGCTAGTTGTTTCATGTTTGTAGTTTATTCTTTAAAAACTATTTCAGTAAATAAATCTTCTAAAGTATTAATGAAAATGTATAGCATAGTACTTAATAGTTACAAATAACTCTTACTAAAAGTCTTCAAGATGCAAATTTAATTAAGGTGCTATAGCTAAAGCTGTGAAGAACAATAATGCTAGCTGCACTTCAAAGCACGTATCGTAATGTTTTTAAAAAAGGCTATTTGTGAGCAGAAAATAAATTTATATTTGCCATGGGTTTGTTATAATTAAAATAATATCACATTTATGTTTTTTACTTTTAGAGTGGAGCGCATGACAAATCGGAGCTTTTTCATTCGTAATCAGTGTTATTTTTCAAATCACTGGTGGGCATTCTCTATGGTTTTAACCCTTTTGAAGCAGTTAGCAGCTACCCAACAATCATTTTTGCTAAACTTTCTTATTTTGAAGGGCAAGACAAAATATTTTTCTTTCATTTCCAATTTAATGTTGATAATGTACAAGAAATAAATGAAACAGCCTTAAGTTGGAAAGAAATGAAAAACATTCTCCTTGCTATAAGTAATTCTTCAGTTTCCTCAATGGTAGCTCTGTAGCCCTTAGCTTGCATCATTCTCTCTATTAATTTGACCTGTTTCCCTTATGGCAGCTGTTATTCTTACCACTGGTAGTAAGGAGGCTATTCTGTTTCCCGTTCTCACTTATTAGGTGTTTCTGTCCAGGGTTGGGCTGTCATATTGAAATTAAAGGGGGATCTCAGTAATCCTGTTTCCATGGAAATTAGGAAGACACTTTCTTGGTTATGTTAAAGTTTGAGGTCTCAGAAATGGGACCTTCTTTTTACAGGCCTTGGAAAGGTTGCAACATGTTTACTTCCTTTCATAAGGTTAGAGGTATGTTACTGACACTTCAGGACTTCATAGTCAGCAAACAGGCTGATGGTATTTAGAAGACAATTTTCATGTTTTTGGACTTCTAGAATCCTTCGGATTTTACTATTCCTGTTTTTCTAAAATATGATTCAGGAAATTTTAGGTATACAAGTTATGCAGCCAGTCTTAACTCTTCTGTCTGAGATGTACAGCACTCAGAATGCTTTGATGCTCTTTCTGGTTGTAGTGCTCTTCATGAATCACAGCTGTACAGAAGAAACATTTTTAAAATTTTAATTGATTAAAATAATTCAATATGTTTTTAAATACAGAACAGTGTAGCCAAATATGTTCCAAAGGTATGATACATAGATGGTGGCTTTACTGAATGAAAATAAGGATACGGGAACACTTTTTCCATTTTTCTAGATGCTAAATTCTCTTCCCTGGCAATAGTATTCTAAATTGTAAAGAATATCAAAGCCTTCACAATATAACAGTCTGTTTCCACTGAATGGTTAACCTATGCTAACAGGAGGAAAGCTAGGGAAACAGCAAGAGTTTCGTGCAAATTTTAAGCTAAATAAAAAGGTGATGAATTTGTTTATATTTCTGCTGCTTGTAAGACAGGTTACTTAGCACAAATTAAAGACGTGTATGAGCAGGCAGTTTATGGTAAAAATAATGTGAACTGTTCTAAAATACTTAAAGTCTAATTATTTGGTCAAACATTTAATAGTAATTATTTCACTGTAATCAGGATGACAGTAGCATTCCTAATAATCTTTTTGGAGTGTGTCTTGTGTATGCTATACATAGTATATCGCACTTACTTGTTTAAATAAAATGATAAACTTATTTTGGTTCCTCACCAGTAGCTTTTATTTTTCCCTCTCTAAACAATGGAAGAGAATACATTATTACATGCTGTAAATCAAGCTGTTTGATAGCTGACCTTGCAATAAGAGCAAAAAGGCAAAGGTGACACAAAAATGAGTATTTCTCCATAGATACAGAGAGGAAGGAGGAGATGCCAGAGAATCTTCATCAGTCGTCTGGATGCAGTTCACCATTATCCATAGACCCATCTACCAAAGCCATGACCATTAATTCTCATGGTCTGACAGACATTTCAAAGGTAAGTAAAACTGGCAAATGCTTAGTTGATTTCCTTTCTGAGGTCAAGAGAACAAGTAAGCATTAGTTTTAGTTGTATATACTACCAGCGAAAAACAAGGAAACTATGCAAAACTACTTCTAAGTCTGTCTCATAAAAATCCTTTTGATATGTAAACAGTGCTTAAAGTCACATTTTCTCTATGAATTTTTCAGGTTGAAAGTCGTCTGAAGAATGTTAGCTTTGAAGAGTTCACTAACTTTTTTGCTTTTAAATTGCAGGAGACAACAAGACAAAGAATGGAAAGGATAAGTAAAATGTAAGTAATAGGAAAGGGCATCAGGAATTAATTTCCCAGGAGGGAGTTGCACTCAACTAAGGCATATAGAGAACATACATATGTGTTCCAAACCTCAAAGGTCCCTACATCAGGTGTGGCATTTCCTTATGACTCCACTGGATAATAAATCCACTTACAGTTCTGTATTTGTGGGATGAGTCACTGTTTTGGTTTCTAAAAAGCAATAGAAAGCATTCTTAATAGTATTAACCAGAGATTAAAGAGTGTTTAGAATCTGGTTGACAAGGAATAGGAATATTATTTATCTCCTGATAGGAATGCCCTTGTACTTGCAACTTTCGTTCCTGAAAAATGACTATAATATCTTAAGTCTGTTTTTTATTATTTAAGGGAAAGTAAAACCAATTTCAGGCTAAGCATTGTGATAACTGTACTAAGGTGTATTTGATACTAGTCCTGAGATCTGTAATGAAAACTTTTTAAGAAATATTTTTATTGTACTTGAAGAGAAATGTATTGCTGTATAATGCTTCTTTAGCAAGAGGTTTCTATTCTGTAAATGCCTGACCTGAAAAAAAGCTGTAGCCTTTTTTGTGATTTAATTTCATTGTGTGGGTTGCTTCTTTCTTTGGTTAAGGTTTGTTGATATGTGATAAGCATTTAAAATGAAAACCAATTGCAGAGAAAAAGGGGAATGAGAGGAAATGTAAGGTTTCATGCTGCTTTTTAGTATTTTGGATTCGTTAGAAAGTTAAAGGCAAGTCAGTTATTTCTTACTGTATTTTAATAAGTGTCTATGTGTAAACAAAATTTATTTTCAGAATTGAAGAAACCTCAGAATTGCTGAAAACCTCAAGTAACACCTCTGAGAAGACCTGAAGGCACAGGTCTTCAGACCTGGTCTCTGTAGACTTATGGATATCAGAACTATTAATAATATGTATGTTTGTACAGCATTAAATTTTAATATATCAATTTTGTAATGACCACTAGTGTTTTTATTCCTTTGAATAAACACTTTCTAATGCATCTGTGTATTGATTTCTCTCCCCCCAGCCCCAATTTTTGGTTTTAAAAACTGTTCAGATAGCTTCCCCCACTCTTTTGTAAAGTGAAGTCATTACAGCAGTGTATTTTTGTGTTGACATTTGTTAGTAGTGTGCTAAGTAATATGTTTTTTAAAGTGCAAGCTTGAGGGCCATGGTTTACATCCTGTTGGAAACATTCCAGCTGGGACTTGCATATTGCACCCAAGAGGCTTTCTTACATACCATCTTACCATCTGTACTGTTGAGTAAGTCTTAATGAAAATTTAAATACACAATTTTAAATATGTACCTTTTTTGCTGTTTTTTATTTAAATATAAATGTTCATGCTGAGCTGGAAAACACTGACACGTTATGGCTTCCATTAACACTGAAAAAGCGAGGGTCAGTTTGATCCTAAACACTAAAATGTGCAAGTAAGTCCACAGACTTTGACTACAAGAGATGTGTTGAGTGTTTTAGTGCTCTTACCGAGCGCATTTTAAGACCAGCAGCGCAGATGGAGACCATCCAGTACACAAAGATACACAAAATTTTAATGATTTGAAGCTGTATTAAAATTTCTCTTTAGAGACATAAGTAGATGTAAAACTTTCATAAATGTTATATAATGAAACCAAAGATGTGTGAGATTTGATAAGATTTATTTATTTAATACTCTTTGTAAATTGGTAGTGTATCATATCAAGGTTTCTTTGTGCTATAATACTTCACTTGCAAAGATTTTTGGAGTTTAATGTCACAAAACCAGTGGATTTTTTTTTGGCGGAATTTGAAAATGAAGGCAAAACCAGCTGTTTGACATTGTGCTGTAAAAAGTGATTTATATGTTTTAACAATAATTATGTTTTTTTTCCTATAACCATATGGAATATAAATTGACTTTATTTTACATACAAACAGAAGAACATACGGTGATTCCTCATGTTATATAAACTTTAGTTGAGGGTTTTGGACTTTTGCAATGTAACTTTTTTTTTTTTTTTTTGAAACAAATAGAAAAGTTAGCTGATGTGGCCATGTTTTGCTCTGTAATTGAAAATAGGCCTTGCATTATCCTAACAGTGAAGTGAAATGGAATGAGGTTCTCTTCTAAATGTTAGACCAACTCAACAGAAAATAGGTGATATTTTCTAAAATAGGGCTACAGCACCATCTTGTGGAAATCTTCATACAAAGTAATTGCCAAAAAAGGAAAAAAGTATATTCGTATACAGTTATTGCTTTAAACCAGTAATGATCAAGTATTCTGAAATATTACCTCTCTTTAAATTTTCCTCTTTGCCTTGGATTCAAAGAAGCTTTTATGTTAAGCAAGGTAATTATTCTGTATGATATTTGATAATGTTTGTGACAGGAACTTGAACAATGAACCTGTTTTTTAATGTTATGGCAAAGATGAGAAGTTACAGGGATTTATCATTGAATGCATATGATTGATGCAGCAAGCGTTAGAAAAAAGTCTTCCTGTAAGTGTGCAATTTAATATTGTCTCCATTTAGTACTGTAAAATTGAAAATCCAGAGTTGCCTAACTATTTCCCTCTTACAGAAGCTAAATGCAATACTTTTCTGTGCACAACGAGATTCAGCTTTTTTAAAGAAAAGCTTTGCTTCTCCTGTTTTCAGAACCAAGTAGGGGCTCACTCTGATCAAACTGAAGCCAAGGTTCTTTTACTGCTAGGGCAGTGGAGCTGGTTTGGTAAAGGTCTTGCGCATTTGCTTCCTTTTTTTAAATGAAATTCGTTTTTCGAAGATAGTACCATCTTCTGAGAAAGAAATATTCGTAGTGCATTCAAACTCTCCATGTTTGAGTTATAATTGTTATTTTTTTATTATTATCAGTGTTATCATTGGAAACAGTTGGTACGGTATATACCACTGTAAAACTTCACCAAAGCAGTTCAGTTCTGGGAAATACATGTCATAACTGAAAAAAGCAATGTTTTCTGAATAATGGCTGGTGCAATGGTACTTTGAGCATTGTCACAACAGTCAAAAAATTGACATTCTCCATGTGCAAACAGTTGCATGAATGGATCTTGCTGAGTGACAGGAAATGTTAGATACCTTCCGAAACACAAATTAAATAAATCCAGAGGATATTCCTTGCTATAGTTTCCATCATGCCTAGCTCTCTCAATGACTCAAACAATGACTGGGAAAAAATTCCTGTTGTTCAAGATATATGTTCTGTGGTTATAAATAATGAATTGAACTACTGATATTTCTTAAAGTTACTGAATTTAGTTAGTTAAAAAAGCTATATTAGTAATTTTGTAGCTAAAAATTGTTTTAACAACTCTATTTCCTTGAACATCAACAATAATTCCTCCTTAAATAACTGAAAGTATTTATACGTTATGTGGGATAATGAAGTGTAATTGCATTCAAGTGGAGTGCTCAAACTGAAGCTTCTACAAAAATGTGTTTTAACTGGATTTTTTTACTAGGAGTCTAAATCTATTAAAACCTACAGGATTCCCATGAAGATTTTTTTTTTTTTTAAACTGTGCCTTACCTGACATCAATATGCACTTTTAATTTGTTTACTGAAATTAAAACGTGCTATGGAAAATATAATGAGAATGATCTCACTATTTGGAAAGCAGTCTGATAACCTCTTTTGATTATATTTTGAGTTTGTGTATGTACTGCTACAGGTTGTGGAATTCCAGTGCTCTCAGTCATAAACACTAAGAAAACTATTGTACTTTGCACTAGAATATATTCTTTGTGATGCTACTTTTGATGTTTAAGATGTGATACTTAAATTCTATCACAGATCATCAAGTTTTGTTGTACCTAATTGTGAGACAGACTGAGTTCAGCTACGTGCTTTTTGCCCAACTTGGAATTGTTTTGCATCATCATCATAAGTGAATTCAAAGCTGAAAGCCATGATTACTGTGTCCTGTTTCCTTATATCAAATTTTCTTATGATTTTTATTGGAATTCTTTTATGTATTTCTGTCATGGGTTAGTCTCGTGTTCCATGTCAGGCTCAATTCAGTTTCTAGTCCAACAGCAAACATGGTGCAGAAGAAACCTGGACTGAAAAAAAATTTTACTTTCTTTTAAATTTGCCTGAGACAGAATACTTGTTGTCTTGAAATCACTTCCATTAAGGAGAAAATCTCTTATGGAACTTGCAGAATTGAAATCTAGACTCTGTGGGAAGGGAGGTTACTTGTCAGTCTAGCAGTGATTAGTAGAGACACCTTGCTTGAATTCTAACACAAAAATAATTTTGTTGCTCTTTTTCTGGTGGCATGGTGTATATATTATAGAGTTTCAAAGAAATATTCCAATGTGAAAAATACTGCCTGGTATACTGTCCTCGTTTTTGCTGGGATAGAGTTGATTTTCTTCCTAATGGCTGTTTGGATTTAGGATGAGAATAATGTTGATAACGCACTGTTGCTTTAGTTGTTGCTGAGCACTGCTTACGCTAAGTCAAGGAGTTCTCAGCTTCTCATGTCTTCCTAGTGAGCAGGCTGGGAGTGCATTACAAGCTGGGAGGGGGTGCAGCCAGGACAGCTGACCCAAACTGGCCAGAGGGATATTCCGTGTCACACTCAGTGTATAAACTTGGGTAAATAGGCTAGGGAGTGGCACTTGCTGTCTGGGGACTTGCGGGGTACTGGCCGTTGAGAAATTGTTTTTCATTTGCGTCACTGTCTGGGTTTTATTTCTCTCTATTTTATTTTCATTACAATTCATTATTTTTATTTTATTTCAATTATTAAACTGTCCTTATCTCAATCCATGAATTTTCTCACTTTTATTCTTCTGATTCTCTCCCCCATCACACTGGGGGCAGGCAGCGACCGGACAGCTGTGTGGTGCTTTGTTGCTGGCTGAGGTTAAACCATGACAACATATAATTTCATATTTATATATAATTATATATATATATATATTAGCAGAAGCTGATGGTAGCATGCAGTGTTGTAATTTCAACTGAGCTATACCCAATGAGAGTGGGAGTCTTCTCTGCCTGTGGAAGATCAAATCTGTGGTAATTCTTTCAAATGAGCTATTATTTTAAATTTCTTAAACAAGATTATTTGTTGAGTTGTGGGGACAGATGTCTGGTGCCCATATGGCTTAACAACAAATTGTATGTGTTGCTGAATTTGCTATTACAGCCTGCAGGACAACCAGCCTATAAGCCTATTGCTCATACTAAACACAAATTTTTTCCAATGGCTATTTTGTTCCCCTTTCCCACTCCCCCCATCCTTGCTCTTTTTTTCTTTTGCCTTTTCTTTTTTCTATTGTATCTATTTTTATTTTATTGTAGCTGTGTTAAGCTAAAATCAAGGATACAGACACACAGAAATTTGAGAAGTGCATTCTTGTGTTGCAAGGTTTAGTTTTTCTGGAGAAAGAAAAAAGTAAGACTATCAAAATGTATGCGAAGCCACTAATATTTGTGGAATTTACTTTTTATTAGAGATGCTGAAAATTCTTTACTAATGATAAGTGAACAGAGGTTAAACCAGCTTTTTCTATCAGCTGTTTGTTTTTAGCCATCATTTCAAACAGTTTCAGTTGTAATATATTCTACCTTAAAATTATTCCTTTGGCATCATAGTTTTATTTTGAAACATTTTATGCCACCTGAAGTTCCTTGTCAGGTTCTTTCTAGGGTCCCTTTTTTAGCTCTGCATGGTGAAAATCTGAGTAGTTCACTTATGATCCTCAGGCAGCAAAATATGCCTCTTCGGGAAAGGTATTAAATATGCAAAAATTTTTTGAAGATAGTATGTTGCTTCTGTGGCACCTAGGCAGATTTCTGTGTGACAGATGTCTGTGTTGTGTTCTTGGTAGGATGCTTGGGATGACGCAGCCTGCCAGCTCTGTCAGATGAGCAATCAATATGAGGGTGCTAGTTAAAACACTTGTGACTTCGTTGTTTCAAATGGGGAAAATAAGCCATACTAAACCTGTGTGATATTCCTTTGCTTGAGCACCCTAGAGCTTATTTCATAAGGTATAGTAAACTAAGTAGCTCTGTTTATGCAATGTGACCTTATCTAAGACAGAAAGATGCTATACCTATGGTTACAAAACTTACCCTCTCTGGGCTGTGTCCAGAGCAGACGCTTGATTTGGAAGTGATGAGGCTTTCTACTGTCTGGCAGAAAACTGCTCTAATTATAGGTTAACAACAGTAAGCAGTGGTGTGAAGCAATGATGTTCTAATACAGTAATGTGTGTTGATTTTCTCTTTACCTTTCCAGTTATCATAAAGGAAGCTTCATATGCCATAAAGTAAAATAACTCTTGATAGAGTCTGAAATCAGCAGAAATATGGTTTTGCCAATGTTAGGTTTATACTGATTAATTTTTAGCATAAGTGATACCAAATAATATTATGCCTCAGAGTATTTTAATCAGACATATTTCTAAAAAATGCTGCAACATCTTCATAAACTTTTACACTTGTGTGTCTGTTCTCATCTTACCCAGTATTGCCGCACTTTGTTGAGTGCATGTTGAAATATGAACTGGGATTAAGAGAACTGCTGTTAGAGAGCCTTGAATACTTTCTATGAATGCTGAGAATAGTTTCACAAAGCTAAAGTTTTTGGCAGCTTAAGAGATTTCCTCCCACTGCTGCTCATTCCCATATGACTATGCTATGAACTGCATTTTGTAACTGATGTGACTTAAGTACACTTTTCTGAAAATACATTGTGAGGGGTATTGCTTGTGGTATTTTTTTCTTCCACATCAGCTCTGTGATTCAGTTTATGTCATTGTATACAAACGTTTGTGTCTGAACTTTTAGTTGGAACAGCATACTGTGATGACAACTGGGCAGCAGGAGAGAAAATG
This sequence comes from Pampusana beccarii, assembly GCA_013399365.1. Taxonomy (NCBI): domain Eukaryota; kingdom Metazoa; phylum Chordata; class Aves; order Columbiformes; family Columbidae; genus Pampusana; species Pampusana beccarii. The sequence continues at coordinate 252,402 of VWYH01006721.1, read as the reverse complement.
GGTCAAGTTAGTGTTTTACTGCTGAAGGATTTTTTTTTTTTCTCTGAGCCCCTAGTGAGCTAGAAGTGAAGAAGTTCCTATGCAAAGTCTCAGTGTACATATTCATGAAAACATATTTATTGCATGTTTGTTTAATTTATGTTTGAATTGACTGAATGAAAGGGCAAGTATGTGTCTGGAAAAACACGAAAAATAGGATTAAAGGCAATCTACATTTTGGAATTGGGTCTGTTTTCAAGTGTTAAAATATCTCTATTTAATTACATATGCCTCTGATTTCCACCCCCCGCCCCCACGCCCAGACAATTTTTGTGGATTTAGAGGCATATTTTCCATTGTGTTAATAAAAAAAAAACAAACACCTCCCCTGTTGCTATGTAAAATGACCATAAAATACACAGACAAATGCAAAACCAATCCTTATGGAATATGTTTGGAAACCTTTCGTATTGTGTTATAAACATGTATGCACATTTAAGGCATTTAAAATAATATTTCATATACGTGATCACACTGTATGATGAAAATACAAAACAAATCTTCCTCTCAACCTCAGATTAACTGTAAAGTGATAAGCTAGGCAATAGAATTAATGTAGTTCAAAGCATCTAATTACTCTCAATATAAGTGAGTTTTAATATACGTGAAGACTCTCCAGTTATTTTTAGCAGTGCATGTTCAATTTTTTTCATAGGTGATCAAGTTGAATGTGCTGTGCCATTCCTATCGTACTGACTTATGATCTGGCATTACATAGAGTCTATGTCCTGATGTTGTTGCGTAAGTCATTTATAGTAACTTCTTTATGTCTGCTTTCTCCAACAGTAAAATTAAGTGATTCCCTTTGTTTTCCTCCTGAGAGCATTATGCAGTTTGGTTCATTGTTTATGCCCACTTAAGAATTACTTAGGAAAAAAGCTAATGGAAAAAAATGTAGTCTGGTTTTAAGAGTTTTCTTAATTGAAACCATTCCATTGGAACCCATGGAAGGAACAAAAGGGTGAGTTCATGAACTTACTTGAGCTTGTGTATTAGTAGTAACTTAAGCTCCAGCTTCTTGTAGTTATGAAAGTAGTTGACAGCTGTGATAATTTCAGATAAAGTAGTTGTGCTTTTGTGTCAACTACAGAAAAATAGGTGCTGATATGGTGGGAGATTGTTAGCCAGAATACTTTATCAGGTTGCTTTTAAGCTGTGATATAACGATTTAAGACCAGTGACTCAAGTTTTCTGTAGTTTTTTCATATGTCACTCTTGGAACATTTCTGTATTCTCTAAATTACATGTAGCCTTTTTCATGAAGATATACCAGCAAGCAATTTATTACTTTTAAGTACTTTGTGATTGAATGTCGTATTAAAACCTGTTAAAAGTTTTCATTTGAAGCTGACTTTGACTTGCATAATACTGTGGTGATGCACTGATCATAAATTGTCTTCAGTATAAAATATCCTCATATCTCTACAGAGGGAAAAGACATAGTTGTTACATTATTTTAGCATGAAAAAAAGAAAGGCAATTGTTCTAGTGATTGGGAGGGCACTGAAAGAGATCAATATCTGTAGTTATTTCATAGTTGATTTCATGAGCTTGACCTTGAGTGAAAGTAGTTTTGTGCCAGGCATGGCTTTGATATGCTTTTGGATTTTGATTTAGTAAGCTTTCTGATGGTCTTGCCCCTAACTTAAAAGATTCACATAAATATGTACTAACTAATACTGATCTAGAACTACATGAAGCTGCAATGATCTGTCGGCGTTCTGGAAATATTTGTGAGCTTTGCTGTACAGGTATAGTTTCATCTTAGCAGCAAGTTAGATTAATCCTCGTAATGAATCACTTCTTGCTTAAGGAGAGAAGCTGCTTTCAGTAAAGAGCAAACCGAAGTCCTAGTAGAGGCCTTGAAAACTGTATGCCCAGAGTGTGGAGGTCTTTCCTGGTTGCTGGAGGTTCTTCTGGATGAGATAAAAATGAAACTACAGGGAAACAGGAAAAAGGCTCTGGATGAACCAAAACCAGGTATCAGCAGGATATATTTTATTTGAATGATGCTTAAAAAGTTGGGGTCACAATGTAATGTGTCTGACAATCAAGCGACACAAAATATAAAGGAGATGCATTTAGTTAAACGTATACTAGTATCGAGAAACACTTCAAATTAAAACAGCTCAAATGAGTAGGGAAAATACACTACAGTATGATGTCATGGTGATAATACAATGGAGTATCTCTTACAATGAACAAAGCAAAATGATTGTTACAACTTAATCTTCAAAGGTGATGTGTGGAAAGAAAGGAGGTGGTTCAGACTCCCAGACTCCTCAGACATTCAGCAAACTTGTCCACACAGGAACCCCTCCAAAACTGGGAGAGTGCTGAGCAGTGGTGTAAAAATGAAAATGTTTGACATAATTCTGTTGTGTACTTGAGGGAAAAAAAAAAAAAAAAAAAAAAAAAAAAAAAAAGATTATTTATCCCTTTGGATGGAAGTGATTTGACTTGGAATCTGAATTGGTGTTTCTGTTCAAAGCCTTTTTTCTGTTGTTCTACTTCCAGAATGTAGGTAATCCCCTCTGCGTTCTCCATGTTTTCATCAGAACAATTTTGACTCTGTTAAAACAAAAATATAAAAATCGGATGCTTCAGAACCTAGTCAGCAAGGTTAAGGAGGAGTTTGTGTCCAGTGCATGCATAATTGGTGAGATATATTGAGGGCTTTGGGGGATGGAATGGGATTTTTGTTTGTCTGAAAAAAAGTCTCATGTTCATTGCTGATGGTAATATTTCGATGCAAATTTTAATATAAATTCTTTATTGGTATACTTTTCCTCCTTTGCTGACAGCCATATGTACAGTTGTTCAGAGTCAGGGTCCCCTATGGCTCACAGATGGAGTGTCAAAGATCTCAGGTATTTTATTTTCTCTGCTGCATGAAGTCAATTTTTACTTTCTAGCCTTGTTTGGACATATCTCAGGTAATCAACCACCATTGCAGGAGCTTCTTGGAAGCACGTAATTAATAAGCCCAAAATGGCAGCTCTCTTCTTTCCCATGAGATTCTGTCCTGACCCTGTGTCAATCCCTCTTAATGAATTGGTTTATCTATCAGGAACCAGTGCACATGGAACAGTGTGAACTGGGTCAGTTCAGCTGGGGAGAGACCAGATGAGAGAGAGAAGCAGATTTCAGTCAGGCTGAATTGGCTGGGCACAAGGTCAAGGCAACACCAGAGGCAAAAGGCAGGAGTGAGTAGTTGGGGGTACCCAGAAAATGAACTTGGGATGGGTATTGTCTTTGGCAGTAACAGACTGTGATATTGTTACATTATGATATTTATTGCTCATCACCCTCAGTTTTCTGGGGACCAATGCAGGTTAATTTGCCTCTCTTATGATTTATGAGGTGAGTACTTTGTTGCTTTGTCTCCTATTATAGTACCTCCTTGGAGAGGCTCTTCCCAACCTTCTTTAGGTCTGCCGTGGTGATTTTTGAGTGCTGTAACATTTTAGGATATATATGAGGTCAGACCTAGTATCACAGATATCACAGTCACCTTGAGTACATTGAAAGCATTGTTCTTTTTTCTTTTTTTTTTTTTTTGGTGCTCCTGGCCAGATGGAGTTGTGTGTATAAGTCTATATTTTTCTTTTCCTTTCTTGAAAAGACAGCCATGACTATGTGGGCGTGTTATAATAAAAAATGTAGTAGTATGTGTAACAGAATTAATAAATACTGTCATTGTTCCTGGCTTTATAAAGCACACAAAACACCCTCTTTTGATCAGTGAATTAGCAACATTCAGTCACTTCATTAATCTTTAAATACCTTCCAGTGCTTTCTAAACTATTTCATTTTGTAATGGGGTAAAAAAGAAGAAATAAACAGATCATTAAGGTAAACCGAACACTGGCACAGCAAGAAGCTTTCTGGTGAAGTAGTGATTAGTACACAAAATGAGTTATTTTCAAGCCTCTCAAATACAATGAAAGGAATTCTAGCCATTTCTTATTTAGGTGTTTGTGGCCATATGGTTAAACTGATAAAACAGATAGATATCCTAGTCCTTTCGTCATGGTTGACTGCAAGGGGTCACTCACTTGAAGAGAACTGTTCCAGAGTCCTGTGTTTTGTCTTTAGGAGGAGTGTTTTGGCCCTGCAGGGAACTATTACAGCCGAGCACCCTGAGAAAGGCAGCAGGACCAGATTGACTTGCTAGATAGTCAAACTGCACCACTGCAGCTTCTCAGCGAGCCTGTTGTGTGTCTTCTAATTATCAAATATTAGGGTCTGTATACTTTATTCTACTCCAACCTTATCAACTGTATTTTATTTCAGGCTTTTAAAATGCTACAGGTCATTTAACCTGTACTGTCATGGTACTAGGACAGTTTTGCTTCATATTGCTTCAGCAAATGATTTCATAGATAGACCTTTAGTCAACGTGAGGACAGAATGTGACAGTCGGTATCTCGAGTCTTGTAGAAGTCACAGACCTGTAAATGAGAGAAGACAACTTAATTTGATAGGTTATTTTAAATTGCCTAGATATCAGAGAGGGTTCTCAGGCTTCAGGTAATACACCTTTCAGACCTGTGCTGACCCTCAGCAGTACACCCATAGCTAACTTTAAAGAAATCCACCTCAGTTGTCTTGTTCACTCATCCAGCTCTTTCTTCATTTGCAATGTCTTCTGCATTTTTTTCACAGAATCAGTCGCAGTGGATGTTCCAAGGGTATTTATTTGTTATGCTTATTAATTTAATTTTTGGAGTGGAAGAAGTATGGCGTTTTGTTGTTTTCTACCTGAGCGAGGTTTAATATGAACACCCAGATACACTCAGCAGAGTAAACAAGCTCAGGTAGTCTTTGGTCTTCTCGCTTGAAGTCCATTTAAGTAAAAGTGTAACTGTAGCCTGTGTAAGCATGCTGAAATTATCAGTAAATGGAGTAGCTCGGGTCCTGACTTGTTACCAGGGCTATAACGTTGAGGTCAGCACAGGCCACGAGACCCAGGAAGTTTGTTGGCCAGAACATGCCAATCTCCGCATTGCTGTAACTGTGCTCTTGCTGATAACTGGGCTGGTTTGGTAAGTCTAGTTTTAACAACTTGGACAGCAGCACATACATCATTAACTGAATGTGATTTCTAAAGTTAAATGGTGTTCTCAGTAGGTCATGTTACACAGCTGTAATATCCATAGTGATTGTTTTGTGTCTTTTACGTGTTTTTCTATGGGAACTAAAGGGAAAATATGTTTAAAAACAAGAAAAAAGTTCAAAACATAACTTAGTTTTATACTAGTTTTTAACAGAAATGGTAAAATCAAGTAAGGAATAATCTTTGCTTACCTTTGAGTTTTTCATAACAACACTAATGAGTTTTTGCTAAGCTTGAACTTGCCTGAACTCAAGATTTCTATTTTAAAATAGGCTCAGTGCTTTCCTGTTAAAAGTTAAAGTTGTATTTTGAGTGATTTAAGGAATAATATCCTGTTCCATGTAAAGTAAGCCTGCTATTCATGCAAAAATAGTGCTTTTAAATCTGAAATTTAAGTCAGATAATTTACTAGAGGGTCATTCTTTTTTTGTTGCTCCAGTGTTAGTCATTATACAAAATAAAAACTCGACTCACTGCAAATAGAACCTATAGCATGTTCATCTAAATAAAGCATATAAATTATCATACATTTTCTACTTCAGTGTAGTTTATTGGCAAATGTAGATAGACATGTCTACTATAATATAAACAGTTTAGTCTTTAAGCTACTTTTTTCATAAAAGATTGACATTTGCTGCTTTTTCCAGATAACAGTAGCCAACATTGTCTTATCAGAAAAAAAGGATAGCTGCAGTTCTCTAAGTCATAGAGAAGATAAGAACGGCTTTGAATGATGGAGTGATGGTGTGAGTTTGCACCAAGGCATCTCTGTTTGGAGAAAGATTAAAAACTAAAGAATTTCCCAATAAGCTGACAAAATCAGCCCTTTTTTTCTGCAGAAAAAAAATCTCAGCTAAGAAATATGAACTTCAGTTAAGCATGTTAAGTTATACTTGTTTTTAAAAGCTGAAGTTCTTAAATTTAAAAATTATGAAGTTGTCTGCAAAATACAGAATATTGCAAAACTGGGGGATTTTCTTTTTAAGACAAATTTGGTTCTATGTTTGCTTTTAATTCTTCATGGGGGCCCTTATTTGTAACACTGAGCCTGTGTTGCAGATAAAATCCATAGAATTTGTTTAATTATTACTAGCCTTTAAGAGAACGTACACACGAATATTTTCTTAAAATCCCTACAGAAATTCCTGGTTTGCATTTCTTGCACCTCTAAATGCAAATCTACTCCCTTGATAAGAAAGATTTTCATGATGTGAATGAGGAATACATTATTGCACACAATGGTGGATAGGTGCAGTTAGTTCCAGCCTCTCTTATTATCAGGTGTGTCACATAGTCCTTATAGTGAGTTCAGTTAGAACTATTTTTGTAGCTGAAAGGGAATTTTACACCCCGTATTTCCTGTTGTTGAAAATGAAAAAGATCGGCACTGCACATATTTTAGGATAAACAAAATTTACTCTGTGATTATTTGAAAGAAAAATAATAAAAAAATACTGTTTCCAGCTGTATTATTCTAATATGGCTTTGAGCATACCTATTACTTTAAGCCCTTGCATAGTCTTCTTTGAATAGCATTGTACTTAAGCTGATCAATTTCTCTCTCCTGCAGTAAGGAAGAAATTATTAATGTTTTTTAATGCTGTATCAGGTGAATATGTGAGTATTTTGCTTGCCAATACTTTCTTTTATGCCTTGCATTTCAGAAAGAGACAGCTACTACTGTGACAGGGTTTGAATTCCAGTGTATCTACAAGAAATAAAGGGAATAAATAAACAGGATCAGTCAAGTGCCATTACAAAAGCGCTGCTCTTGATACCTCATCCTATTGTATTGGTAGAGATTCAATATCACTTAGGGTATTTTTCAGAAGAGGGAGACCACTGTGGGTTTTCTGCAGTCTCTTGCAGAACGTGAACCATGAGAGAGGTGATGATCTAGAAAAGGTAATGCTGGGAAATATCTCAAGGAAGCTGTAGTTGAGCATACTAGTAAAATTGTGACTATATTTGTATAAATTGCATGACTGGAGAGAAATAGTAGTGACAAAATACATAGAAAATAAACTTCAAGTGTGAAAACAACGCTTGCAAAATGTAAATGAATCAGCTGGAAACTAGCATGAGTATTTCCAGTGTTATTTGAAGAGGTAAGTATTAGTCTGGGATTCTGTATAAGTCATATTGTCATCTTCCATTTTCTGTTTGAGACCAGGATTATTCGTAACAAAGTGTGATGTCTCTGAGATTTTCAAAAGGGGCTGTTTTGCCTCTTAAACCCATCTGTATGCTCAGTATCTCACTTTTAGACAGGGAGAATCAACTCAGAACCTATCACTGCAAAGTGGCAGTTGTCATGTGTCTTTTTCTATGTTCGTCAGCATTTTTTTTTTACTTTGGTAGTATTTTCAGTAAGTTTTTTTTTTTCGGTATTTCTCATCTTAACAACCTGAATATTGCCAGCAAAAATTATCGTCTTACAAGATAATCACCTTTTCCAGGACATTTATGAATAGATTTGGATATGATATTTCTATTTTCTAGCTGTAGCTGCTTAGCTAAATCTGTGAAAAGGACAGCACACCTTAAATATTTGTCCCAATAACCTTTCTGTAAGTTTAGTTCAGCTTTTTGTTGTCTTTTACACTTTGTTTCCTGCTAGCTTTTCCAAGTTATTACTGGAAAATAGTGAGCCTGTCAGCATGACCCTTAACAAAATGGCATGCTAGAAATTTCAGAGAATTGTCTGAAAAACTCCAGTAATTCAGGAATGTCTGTTATCTTCAGAACCTTTTCCAATTACAGCCTTGTATATCCATATATTTCTATTTCTTTACTTCTTCCCCCTGATTTATCCAGGCAAAACAAATTTATCTTTTCACTTCCTTTTTACCTTAGCTCAAATGTTGGGTTCTTTTTGTCATGTTAGCTCTATAGGAACTGTGATCCTTAATGGAGAATATTGGAAGCATAGTATTAAACAGAAATTCTCACCTAAATATCCCTTTAAAATGAAGATGCTGAAGAAGGCTTTTGCTTCTCCTTTTGAGTCCTTTGAGGGTATAGCTTATCTAATGTTTATATGATGTTAAGAAAATTAGACATTTTTCACAGAAAAGTGCAAAAAGACAACAGAGATAAACTTAATGGATTCTTAGGAATGTGCCTGCCTCTCACATAATTGCAGAAACTGCAACTTTAAACTGAGTGCAGCACCCCTCAAAGGGAACGTAATTTCATACTGTCAGTGGTGTAACATAACTTATTGCTCAGTACTTAATAACAACTTTAACTTAGGGCTAATGATTTTTGCATTTAAACTCCCATTAAAAAGATAAACACCTTTAAACTGACCACTCAGTTCACTTAACCACGGTGTCTGCTTAGTATGAAAGACTTCATGCACTTTTTTCCTCTTTCTTTTGGGTTTCTGAGGCCCTCTCTGGTAACAACTTGTCTGCCTGACACCTTAAGGCTACTCAGAAGTCTGATGAAATTGAGGAGGATTCAAAGCTACTTACTTACATAGCTAAAATTGCATCGGATGACCTGTGAGAAACAGGTACCACTGCAAATTCAAGTTCCTGTTAAGATTCCTGTCAGCAAAGGCAATCATTTCAGCCCTTTCTTGCAAAAGCAACCAAATAAAGAATTACTCAAACATCTGTCAGCAGAGACTTGAGGGTCTAACCCTCAGCTAAGCTAGAAACCCATAATGAAGGACAGCTGGTCCAAACTGCTTCTGCTTGCATGAAGCTTCATCACTTCTTTGATGTATAGGTAGGTCACATTTGTGACAATATAGTTTTCTAGAAATAATTTATCCAGCATAATTTATGCAGTCTGTTTAATTTCTCTTAGTTGGGCTACTTTGTTATTTATCTTCAGATTCTTAAAACACTCTGCATCTGAAGGTATTATATATTTCTTTAAAACTGCTTAAACTTGCTATGTTAGTTTTTACTTGTAAAGGAATTAAGTATTTAATAATTTCTGAGATGAGAAGCTTTCTATTCTGCTTTCCCTATTCCTGTCCTGTAGCAAGCCAGCAGAGCACGCTTCTCTTTTCTAAAATAGTAAATATTCCAGTATTTGTCCATAATATTCTCTGTGACTTCTTCCTCAGCTTTAATTTAATGTGCATACTTGCTATTGCAACATCCTGTCAAAGGGCTAGTTTTTTTTTTTCTTTTAGATTCACCTTATTTTTAGGTACTCAGATACTTTCCGAGGTTTTTCAAAGCTCATAGTGATCTAAAATTTGGGAGCTAAGAAAAACTAAGTTTTCACATTGTATTTCCAAATGGGTTAAAAGGGGAAAGGTGAAAGGCTGTTTTTCATAAAATAGAGGATAATTGTTGTCACTTCAGTAGAAAGTTTAACTGCTGCTGTTGCCTAGAGATGGGGTAGTTCATTTACTTGGAAAAAGCATAAGAAAGGCCATTAACAATTGTTTATAGTGATGACAACATCTTAAAATTACTACTGTTCTATTAGTAACAACCTGAAGCCGAGTGTTTTCTTGGGGAAAAAAAAAAAGTCTGCATCCCACAGAAAATAAAATCCTACTTAAAAATAAGTACCTAAGAGTTAAAGCTATTATTGAACCTGAAGATTTTTTTTACACTTACTGTTCATATTGGACTTCTATGGATTTCTTAAATTGCAAAAATACCTGTGTTTTCTCTTTTGTAGCCTTCCTGTAAGGATCTCTGATTCTTTTATTCAAACACTATCTAGAAACTGTTGAGAATAGTTTGAATTGCCAATTGCTTAAGGAGTAAATCTCGCGGTATAACAAGGCAGAATATTTTTTCGGAAAGTGAGTATATACAACTAGAGTCTTTAATTTCTCAACCTGGTAGTTAGAAATCCTGACAAAACTTGGATCAGGATTAGCTGTCTTACGTAGAAGTGTTACCTTCCTCAAGAAGGTGTAGAAAGTTATTTGCAGGTGGAGAGTGGTTGGTGTGGAAAATATATATTTTTTTTTTAATATGTATCCTCACTAAGATGTTTCTTCCATGTAGGAAGGTGGCTGGCTACAGCAGGGCCGTGTTCTTGGTGCTGAGGTCCTGATGGAGAAGTGACTCTTAAGAACTGTTGTCAGTGTGTTGATAGATGTGCATGTTTGGTATGTGTGTGGTGGGTAGTTTTTGTTGTTTGTGGTTTTTATTTTTGTTTTGTTTTGGTTTGGGTTTTTTGTTTGTTATTTTTTCTTTTTTTCCAATGCCTCCAGCCCTACATTCATTTTTTTTCATATCTCCATGTATTGTTTTAGGTTACCCTGACCCTTCTTAGCACGTGTGGTATGACTTCTGGTAAAAAACTGAGGTACACCGTCAGACTTCTGAGGTTTCTTTAACAAACTCTAAAAGTGTTTTTAAAGTCTCTGTGGATTTTATGCAGACTTTTGGCTTCACTGTAATTTTAATTAGGTTTCCTGTATGCTTTTGTGCTTGAAAGCTACATGAGATTTAAACTACATGTGAGTAGCAGTGTTCTGCTATTGATGAAGTAGCTTGAACTATTCCAACCCTTAATTAACAGTGACCTCTTCTTATACTGGATTTTTATTCAAAATTTGCTAGTGTTTACTGACTTCCTAATGATGTGAGGACTACTGCAAGTCTCCCTTATACTCAGAAAACAGATCACAACTGTGACATGCCTGGGGGACTTGGTTTTTGGATGTCAGTTCTATAGGTGGTGCAGTTATATCTTTGCTGATGCAAAATAAGTTTAGTAACGTGTAAGTTTTGTCATCTTCCTCACACGTTAAGTTATATTTTAAGCAGTGGAAAAATGTCACTTTTCAACATAAAACATTTTTCTTATTGCAAATTTTCCAGTTCTGATAATTGCTGAGGGGTGTGTAAATCCATTTCTAAATACTGAACACATTGAAACCCCAAAATTGGCTACAATAAACCTGTTCATGTGATTTGGTTACTTATTTTAGTGTACAAGTAAAAAAAAAAANAAAAAAAAAAAAAAGAAAAAAGAAAAAATGCCACAAAATCCTTTTTTTCTGTTTTCTCCTCTGTTTTTCCCTTAAGAAAAATAGCCAGACTCATAATAGCCAGCCAAATTACTGATGCACAGCACCCCAACATGTGTTCTCCCTTTAATATTTAGTGTAATTTTTATTATGTTCTCATGAGTATATTTTACATATTTAGTGTAGATTTGGAAGACTTTTGCATTGTGGTACACACTTGTGGTTGAATCGTGTGAATGACAGGTGTCAAGCATTTAGCAGGTCTCAGTCTTGCTGACTTGTTTTCAGAATTGTGAAGAAAGAGGAAACTCCATGAAGTACTGCTGTCTCTTCATGTGTGGATATGCACCTTATGTTCTAGAGCTAGAAAACCTGAGCTGATAGAAAAATCTGAAATGCAGTAGAAAATCGGATGATTCAATTATTTGCACTCTAGACTTGGAATCTAATAAGCTAAATGCACCATAGAACCAGTGGTAACTGACAAAAGTGCATTGGCAGATAAAATGTAAATAGTATTTCGTATTATTTAAGGGACAAAAGGTCCAGATTAGTGTTTGTATTTAAGTACTCAAAAAAAAAAAAATCAAATTTGAAGAAGCATTAGATTTAATAAAGCAAATACCATTGAATACCTATTGAGACTAAATCACAGTGATCAGGAAATAGCTACTCTAAAAGTAACTGGGCTGTTTTGATTCAATGAGTTATTGAACAGTGGATGTTTTACTGGCTCTAAATCTTAAACTGTCAGCATTTCTAGTGGAAATCTCCATTATCCATCTGTTGTTCTGATGTAAATATAGAGAGAAGTATATGTCTCTGTAAATATATAGAGAAAGCAATCTGTGATCAAGCAAGGTTTTGGCTGGTGCCAGCAGCATATGAGCATTATTCAGGCAGTCTACCACAGCTCTGTGTGCTGTGTCCATAGAGCATTTAAGTTAATTTTCCTTCTAATTAAGTAAACCTGAAGTATATCACTGAATCTTTACCTTCCTGGAATTGAAGCATAGAACATATTGTGAGTGACTGAGTCGGTTGCTAATCGAAGCAATCAGTCAAGATAATGAGGGAGGATTTTCTAGTGAGTGGAGGGGGTGTAGGGGAGACATCAGAACCTCATTTAAAGTAGAAACATGATTAGTAGGTACAGGCTTGGGAGGATTTGTGTTAGGGTTGACAGTGAAGAAGTTTTACACTCTGCACTCAGGAATAGTGTTTGGAAAGTTAATCATTTGTATTTGTTACACTGAGCTGTTTTACACTCTCACTAAACATGTTTTTCTGACATATGGCAACCACGGGATAGCTATTGACTTGAAAGAGTAACTACAAGTTCTAAGTTAAACTGAATTGTTACTTCAGGGTGGAATTTTTACTTGCTTACTGTAGTCCTTACAACTAAGTATGTGAATCTGGATGGTGTTCAGCCCTCATTTATCACTTTTGAATACTCCTTTACAGCTGGATTTTCAAATCTGCTTTTAAAGTTCATTTAATATGCTTTCCAGAAAGTAAATATGTCAGTAAGTTTTGGTTTATTTAACATAAGATAATTTAACTTGGTACAAACCTATACTGCATTGAGACTCTATTCAGAGTTGGTCAAGACTAGTTTTATTTCAGATTATGGAAAGTGATTCAGAAACACCTGGAGCGAAGATTTATATCCTTACCTAAATTCTGAAAGCACTGTGTTTTTATTGCTCTTTAGAGGAAAGGCAGGAACTGCATTAACACTTGTTAGTGCAACAGTTAATGCAATGCTGACTAGAACTTCAAAACCCCAAATATTATTGTTAAAATGTTAAAAAATGGGGGAGGGTAATAAGTTCAAATATTTGATCTTTAATGAATGAAATTATTTTTTCTCCTTTTAAAAAAAAAAAAGAAAATCAGTGAAGTCGTAAGGCGTTTAAGGGACATTACTATAATGTGAACAAGGCTTGCTTCTTTATTTTCTGTTGATCCGGTATAGAAAATAAAGACCTTAAGTACTCCTGAAATTTATTTCACTGGAATAAGTATGTGCAGATTTTAAATCCTCACAGATTATGTACACCACTCAGAGACCTGCAAACTCATTTATTTCTCAAAAAATTGAAATTTCTCATTCTTATTGAAAGTTACCTTGTGCTTAGCTTTCTCCTGTAGCTGAGAGATTCAGGCCAAATATGTTGGAAATTGAGGTTTCAAGTTGCAAGGATTTGAAAACATCTGACTTTGAGTGCTTTTGTATAATAATTCCATATCAATTGGAAGATTTGTCTTTGTATAAAGCTGTACTGGTGTTTAAGTCCTTTTCCAGAGATGATGAAAATTACACTGTGTGTGGCCTCAGGCCCCATAATCTACACCACGTAATTGCCTTGTATAAAGTAGGCAGTGGAAGGCCACTAGTCATAAAAAAATCTGTCCAGTTTCAGCACTCCAGGCTGCTTTTCCAAGCTTTAACATAGTGCAAAGATGCCAACTTTTGCTTTCTTCAGTAAATTTTGATCATCTGGAACTGATGTTCATCACTGACAGCACTCCATTCACTATCATTTGACTTGAGTTACGGTGATAAATCATACTGTGCAACCTCTCTGAAGAGCATAAAACCATTCCAACACTACATCTGTTAAGAATATAATGCTAGTCTTCCCATGCAGCAGAATGTTGAAGATTTAATCATAACAGTAGCATGTAGTGGTGTCCATTAATGTATTTGGATATTTTAACTAAGAAAGATGGATTCCTTCCTGAATGAGAAACAAATATGTCTTGGTATAATCTCTTCCATCCAAGGTGTTTTCTCTATGAAATGGGATTTTGAGATACATGTATTTAAAACACTTTCAGGAACTTGAAAGCAACAAGTGTTTCCAGTATTTCTACAGCTGTGTGAAATGTTTTGTATGTTAAAATGGTGATCAATTATGGTTTCACAGAAGGGGCAAGCAAGTTCTATTAAGACTCTTAGCAAAACCAGGTTTTGCTAACTTTCTTGAAAGAGGTAAAACTTTTTCTGTTAAAAATCACTACAAAGTAAATGAAAACGATATATTAGATTTTCCATTTACTTTTGTAATGACATTGTGATGTGTTATTTCTGTTTGCCTCCCTACATATGTTCTGGAGAACCCCAAATTTCTTCAGCTACTGGAGGGAACTGACAAAAGTTGACAAATCTGTCTCTAAATAGACCATACTTTCTTCTTTTCTACTGCCTAGAACCCCAGGATTGATTTATATGTTTTGTTGTTTCACTTCCCTATATGCTTTTTCTCCACTTAGTCTAGGTCGTACTATGAATAGGTCTTATTCTTTTGCAGCCAATGTGACATCAGCTCTCTTTCCAGCTTAAATAACTGATATATGTTTTAAGCCTTATTTAATGCAGTGAATAAATATTTCTCTAAATGTCTTTTGTAATATGCAAATCTTCAGGTATTGTAATGTTTAAAACCTCTCAGTGCTCATTTTTACCCCACTCAGGGCATTGATTCAAAACCTATTGAAAAGGCTTAATTTTGTCACAGTTCAGAGAAGTGGGTTTGGTTTTGTTTGTTTTTTCCTCCCCACTAAGCCTTTTTTTTTTGTTCTTTTATGGATGTGCAACTGTCACACAATAGTACCATTTGAAGATTATGTTGTAATGCTTATGGGTGATTTCACACTCAATTTTGTATAAATATTACTGGATTGGAGGATAATTCATTTTGTGCCCAATACAAGTCTTTTATAGTGGCTTTTACCTGGTCACTTGGCCTAGAATTGGAAGATGAGTATAGGTGCACTAGGCTGGGCAATTGTCAAGAAATTAAAAGTGAATGGGTTTCAGAGAGTATATTACAGCAAAAATGAAACCTCCTGATGAGGGAAGAGGCAATGTTTGTGAAGCTTTGTCTATCTTAGTAAGCACTGCAGCCTCTAAGACTAGATCTGTAAGATGAAACAGTTGGTAATGTGGACTCAGTGTCCCCTGGTGGTGTATACTTTGTGTGTTTTGATTTGGGTTAGACCTGATTGGGCCCCACAGACTGAATACTTATCAGTAGTCTGAATGTTTTAGCTGCATTCCTTTCCCCCTCTGCCAACTCCACTTTGCAAACTGTTGTTTTTGTTAAATCTCACTGATTTAACATTCCAGAAGTATCTGTAAATTTGCCAAATATATGACCAAAAAATGAAAACATATTCAGTTCTTCATGTGAGGTTAGCATGTAGTTAGTGACAAATGAAATTCATATGTATAGTCTACCATCTTATCATGGTTTATACTTTTGATTCTACATGGTGACTGTAGCTTGGACAAAGTAGTGCCCCCAATATAAGAGGGGCATGGACCTGTTGGAGCAAATCCAGAGGAGGGCTGCGAAGATGATTGGAGGGCTGGAGCACCTCTCCCATGAAGACAGGCTGATAGAATTGGGGTTGTTCAGTCTGGAGAAGGCTTCAGGGAGACCTTATAGCACCCTGCCACGAACTAAAACGGGACTGCAGGAAAGCTGAAGAGGGACTTTTTACAAGGGTATGTAGCGATAGGACAAGGGGTATCAGCTTGCAACTGAAAGGATTTATCTTAGATATAAGGAATTCTCCATGAGGGAGAGGAACAGATTGCCTAGAGAAGTTGTGGATGCCCCATCCCTGGAAGTGTTTAATGTCAGGTTGGATGGGGCTCTGAGCAGAAGGTGTCCTGCCCATGGCAGGGGGTTGTAACTAGGTGATCTTTAAGGTCCCTTCCAACCCAAACCATTCTATGATTCTGTGACAATAAGAGCACCTACCTAATTTGTGGGACTGCAGACTGTTACAAAACATTTTCACAGAGAGAAGTATTTTCTGCTATTTCTCAAAAAAAACCAGTCTATGGAAGAACTCATGCTCTTCTTGGCATATGTTTTTATTGTTCATCGGTCTTTCATTGCTTAAATCATCATATGTTCTCTTCCCTATCATTATTATTTTAAGAAAGCATCCATCTACTTTCTCTTTTTAGTAACTTCAGGTGTGTTTTATCTCCTTTTTGGGATATGAAAAAGATATTGTCTTGTAAATTAGAGTAACAGGAGGATTCAAAGGCGCTATTAGACTAAAATTGAAGAAGGTTGGCATCAACTTAAATTAGGATTTCTAAGTAAAAAAAGCTGTCTCTCAAAGGCCACTAGAATTCAACAGAAACATTAAAATAAACATCCAGATAGTACTGAGCTCCACAGAATTGTACATCTGTGTCCCAGTCCTAACCAGTTCTGAGCAGCATTTCGCGCAGTCAGTATCCAAAACCTCCCAACCCGTTTACACCAGTTTTCCTGGGACTGGTCTGATAGATGTCCTTGGAGCCTGCTTACTGCATTGGTCTGCTTGCATGATCGGTGGCAGGACTTGCCTTTTGCATTATGGCTTAGGACGCATAGTATTTTCTTTAGCTGTGGGAATGCAAATGTATGTCTCTGCTTCCGGGGATTGTCCTAACCACTAATCTGCAGAATAGTTTACATAAGGAACATTATTTTTTACTGCTTCACAAACCTTTTAACTTGTTATTGCATTATATGTACAGTAATAAAGGTTCAGGTGTATGTAACCTGTCTCTCTGTGAACGCCCTGATGGCTAGACCAGAGTTTCATGGGTTTTATGACATTATGACCCTCTGGATTACTTTATACACATCATCACCATGTGTGTCTTAAAAGAGAAAAATGTCTCCCTTCCATTAATATGTAGGTACTTGTAATTTGGAGAGTGTTTTCCTCTTGGATCCCAAATAGAGAGAGGTATCTTACTGTAGGTAAAACACCTAAGCTCCCAAGAAATTTTTTTTTCATAGGAGTTTTCTATAATTGGCTTATTTCAGGGAGCAGCTTAAAGGAAGGAAGGAGTGTCTAGGGTCAGGGAGGAAAGGCATGGGAACATCTTAAACTGAATTTGCTCACTGAAGACAAGACAATGTATCATGTAACTATGCCTTAATACAGATGTTTGGATTCCCTTGTATTCCTTTGGGGGAGGAGCTGGTCAACTGCTTAAGCACTTCTGCAGCACCTCTAAACTTTAGATATGAAATAATAATTTATTGGACCATGGAGTCCTTCACAGTTCCTGTCAGAATTAAGTACTCTCAGCAGTGCAAACGGAATTATTTGTTCTAATTTATTTCGATACTTTTGCATATAGCCCCGAACATAAGGCTACAAATTGTTCTAACCAGCAATTAATGTACTAAAATAAGATTATATGTAAACAAACCACCAACCTCTACATGTAACCCAAAAGATAAGTATTTTGGAGATAAGTCCACGTGTTACTTTTTTTTTTTTTCTCCTCCAAAAATAGATTGAAAACAAAGGCATAAATTCATCATCCTTGGCCAAAAATTTCCTATTCAGGAAAGGCATTTTGTGGGGAATTAACCCGTCTCCCCACCACTATGCACTTGGATCTCAAGTGCATACCAGGTGCTTTCCTGACTTGAGACTTCTGTGAACATATAAATACAGAGGAAACCAAGTAACATTACAAAGTGAGTTTAAATAATATCTCCAAGTAGAAGGGCGGAAAGATGGAGGAAAACTGCTTAAGGAAGAATGTTGTATGATAGATACTTGCACACAATATGTGTATGTATTTGCAGTTATCCATCTTGGGCAGTCTTTGCCAACAGAGATTATTTGCATCCTATTACTTTTGCCTGCTTTACTTTAAAATGAAACTGTTTTATTTGTTTTGTTTCCATTCAAATGGCGTAGACCAAATAAAAATGTGGATGCCTTTATTTGCAGAGACCATGCTTTGTTCATCTGCTTTTCTCTGAACCATTTCATGTTTTCTTATTAACTTACCTTTTTTCAGTTGTCTTTTGAACACATGCTCACCTGCTTCAATGGATCCAAATCTGCTAATAAAAACACCCCTAAATATATAACAGATGCAGAAGTGAATATAAGTGGAAACGGTTGAATAAGGGAAGCAGACCCAGAGCTGTCATCAGGGTCTTCACAGTCACTAGATTATTTTTCACCTGCTCATGCAGTACTTGCTCAAGACCTGTTGGCAGTGACTATGTATTTCATCTCTCACCCATTTTTTTCCTTCACCTCACAGGTTTTTCCTCAGAGTTTGTGACTGTATTAGGTTCATCTTTAAATCCTGCTAAATGTGCTAAACAATGTAAAGTGGTTGCCTTGAAAAAGACAAATTTATGTTCTGCCAATATTTTAACTAGGGCCTCCTTCTAAATTTTCTTTGGAGACCCTCTGGAATCTTTCCAGCTTGTATTAATCCGGTGTGGAAGGGTGCATGTCAGCTCAGTGAGGGTTGCACCAAAGGGCTAGGAGTCTCTTGGTTTCTTTTCCTGTATAAACCAAACACATTTGGGGAAGAAAGGTGGAAATGCCATTTGGAAACACATTTTGTACAGTGTTCTGGGTCTGAGGTGTGGTACTCTGAGACTTACAAAACCTATAAAAACACTATGATCCTATGTGTAAACTTTAGAGCAAAAGAAATGGTATTTATCTATCTTCAAAAACATTTTTGAAAGCAGTTGATGCTCGCTCTTCTGACACATTCCACATGTGAGGATTGTGTTTACAGAGATTTTCTAGATGTATGAATAAACTTGTAGGCAAGGTGACTTTGAACGAGGTGTTGAAGTTTTGATTTGGTTACAACACTGAGGACTCCAGAAATCATAGTTTTATGTGCATTCCTTTCCTTCCAGGGGTGTTCTCAGATGGCATTAAATGCTCCAGGCTTTGTTGCCTTGTGCACTTTATGAAAACAAAAAAGAAAACAAGCACTATCTAAACAAGTTTACAATCTAACAGGGGATTTGAGATAATAAAAGCAATTACATTCTTCATTGTGATCTTTATCTCCATTTGTTAATTGTAATAACGTAGTTGGATAGTAAACTCATGGTAGGACCATCTCAGTGGCACACTGCCATGATTCAATTAAGTTGAAACAAAACACTTAAATGAAAACAACTTGACAAATCCTTTTTAACTTCTGCCTACATGTCCTACAGTGCTTTCTGGTGTGTTGCTGGGCAGTGAAATAAGTTATAGACACAAGCATTTTTAGAGGCTTTTTCAAGGGCATGTAGTCTGACTGTCCCAGCCTACAGCACAGAGAATGCTTCCCCAGTTCCCTATCAGAGAATACAGACAGAAAAATCTACCTTGGCCTCTTTTCTTTTCTCTGTCCCCTCTCCCCTGTCCATGTGAAGTGAAATGCAGCACTCCAGCAAAGAGCCATAGAGTTGTTGTGTTTGTTTTTTTTTTTCCCAGCTAAATTAAACAATAGCATTTCTGCAATAGATTGGTGCATGTTCAAAGGCATTTTGTGGTGTTGATTGAAATGACTTATCTGTGTTCGATATGACTGTTTCATTTTCTTTTCAAAACTGAGCTACAGGGTCTGCTACTTTCTATTCCATGAGACCTCTGGAAACCACACATCTGTCTTTGTCATGCAATCTAGTGATCACTTGCCTGGAGAGGCAGAGTGGGAGAGTAGTGAAAGTCAGTTTGGTGTCGGCTTGTGAAACTGCTGTTCTTACTATACTGTGCACTGCCTTTTCTCCTGCTGAATATATATCTTTAAATATGAAGTTCAAGCTGTTTGTACACAGATGCTCCATATCAGTCATACAGACAAATTAAAAGTAGAATCTAACTTTGTTTGCAGCCTCATTAGTTCTATATGATTCTGAAGTTTTAAGTAGGCATAGAAATAACTGTGCACTGAAACATATGGATCCAAGTGCTGACTTCAGTTACATCACCGTAAATCTAGACAGTAACTGTTATCATTTGGATTTATGCTAGTGCAGTTAAAATAAAGGCAGTGATTTACTAGTGATGAACAGATTTTTTTTTTTTATGGTCGTATCAGTCTTGCACAAGTTTATAAGTTTAAGTATCAATACTCACAAACTTAACTTTTTCTTTTATGTGTAAAGTAGTCTATGGCAGGTCATTCATTGCACAGTAAGTGAATGATATCTAAGAGTATGTTAATTAAAAGTTCTGTTATTGGAGGAAATGGCTTGCTGCATTTTCTCTAAAGTCTCAGAGCTCTTGTACAGTCCTTAATTCAACTGAATTTTTAAATTTTTACTTAATCTTTTTGTTTGATATGTGTACTGCTATTGCATGAGAATATCCTCGGCTCAAAGGAAAAGCATTAGCAAGACAGTGAGCATGTTTGTAATTTCTTTAAAGGATACAGATGTGCAGGTGTGTGACACATTTTTCTAGCCACCTGTAGGAATTACAATCCACATTCAACAGCAAGTGGGGAGGGGGTGCAGGGGAAACTTGTTTCAGGGGTGGGATCAAGATTCAGAATTAATGCTGCTATTTGGTATATTCTTGTCTTTCTATTCCCAGCTCTTTGTGTTGTTTCAAGATACACTGAAAAGGAAACAGATAAATGGATTTGCATATGTAGAAAGAATAAGAATAATGTATGAGAATAATAATCACTTCAGTCTATAAAAACTTTGGTCTTGGATACACAGTTTAAATAGTATTGAGCACTAAATACTGTGATCTAATGTCTTTTAAATAGTGTCTGAATAAATTAATATTGTAGGATATAGTTAATTACTACATTAATGAATGCTTTGAATACTGTAAGCATTCTGTAATGTGCCAAAATGAGACTTTCATAAGAAAACTGCCAGTAAAATAATTTGGATTTAGAAGTCACAGAAAAGATGGGAGCGACTGCTCTGAAGGCTTGGTACTGCACCACTTAAGTCTCTGGCAATAATATCTTGTGAAGTAATCACTGATGCTCTGAATAAACCATACAATTTCTCTTCAAAAGAGAACCACAGTCATTTCAGATTTAGGAGAATCTGAAGCCTTAAGCTATGGAACTAAGCAAAGCAAAATAATAACTTTGAGGAGGAATGCTTTAAAAATAAATACTTTAAAGAAGGTCCCTGATTTCTGCATCCTGATAAACTTCAGTGTCTAAGAGTATAGCATTGTAGGAACTGGGAGTATGTACCATTGTGTACTAATATAAGAAACATGTAGAAAGAATTTTCCTGAGCTACATGTATTAATAACTGTAAAGTCAAGGCCCTAAAGCAGCCCAGAAATATTTAGCTTCCTTGAGATCTACACCCTTTCAGAATAGATCCCTCTCTTACTTACCTGGAAGAGGTTATTCTCATCTTGATACACATATATAACACTTCTATGAGTTCCCAAGAATCTGTGAAAAATTATGCAAGTATACCATGGGGAAAAGGGGCACAAAATCCCTTAAAGGTGGTTGTTTAAATGATACAGAGAAATTGTGAGCTAGTATCAAATCCTTAATGAAAAGAGCATGGAACCGTGATCTTTTCAGACACACAGAGTTGATAGCTCTAAAGTATTAAAGTGATTTCTGATGTCCAGCTCTAAGGCAATAAAAATATACCTTCAGATTTTTATGTGTGAAAACTGGGCTTATAGAATAATAATGGCCATCAGGAGGATGCTGCACATTTGCAGACCTGCCATTCTCAGTGCTGATGTGCTGCCCATATGTTTCTGTGAGCAGTTTTGAGATCACTGAGGCTGCAGAACAAAAGCTCTTGTTCATTTGGCCCCTGCGTAGCCTCCCTCAGTGCTGAGCACAAGCAGTGCAATCGGAGCTGGGCTTGTGGAACTGCTCTGCAACCAGCTGTCACTGCCTGCTCTTCGTGGGACAGCAACTTAATTCTGTTCAGTTCTGAAGTACAGGAAAGCATTAAAGATGTCCTGAAGTAGTTTTAAAAGCAGGAAAGGCCTAGCAAAACAGGGGACAATATTCTTGGATATTCATTCTTTGCTTATATGTCTTGGGAAGAAGGGCAGTAGAGTAACCTGGACAAAACTGCTAATTTTTAAAATTATTATTTTTTTTAAAAGTAGATTTCTTCATTGTCAAACCCACCTTGTTATTCCCTCTTTATGAATGAATGATGAATTTAAAAAAAATAGTGTGAGGATACAGGAGCGTTCTTTGAGTTGGAAGTGGTTTTGTCAAAATCTTGAGGGGTGCTGTTTGTTTTTACTTCTAGCTTGCGTATTTTTTTTCTTTTTTAATAATTATTTTCCTTCTAAAAAGTCAAGAAACAAGAAGATTTTTTCAGGACACTTAGTCTTCAGCTTGCATTCATTACATAATATCAGCATTTCAGTTTATAGTCTGATTAAAAAAATTAGAAATTGAAAGTAAGCACATGAAACTTCTCATCTACTTTTTTAACATTAGATAAAACTTTGCAGACAGCTACAGAAAAGGGTTATCCCTGAAAAAAAATATTAGTTGTTCTCTGAAGCCAAGCAAGCTATTTGATGAACTTGAGGGAGTCTTACAGAGCACAGCAGAGCCATTAGAGATGTCCTACAAATAATTCATCATTTAGGGCTCAAGTGACTTTGCTCTATAAATTCCAATTCCTGCTGTTATCCTGGTAATCATGTTACCTGATTGAGTAGAAAGTATTGTTGCAACAAGAGACTTAAACCATCATCTCAAAGTATTTCTTTGATTAGTTGTAATTCTCTACGGTCAAACTGACATAGAGTCAACAAGTCTACATTGAAGCCAGAAAACTAGGATATTTGGTATTAGCATGTATAGAACAATTTTACCAATATATTCTATGAAGTGAGAGGCAAGTTTCCTCGTATCAGCAAATGAGTGACGAGATACGGGATTGCACTAAACAGAATGGAATACTTCCATCTGCAGTTAAACATCTTAACATTTAAGAAAAGCAGTCATATTTATCTGTAATATATGGTCATCTACAAATTAAATTTTTCCGAATAACTGTTAGTAATTTTTGTTAAATTAGTCTATCCCTCTGTGTGACAGCTATATAGTGGTTTCTGCAGTATTCTGTGGTGCAACTGTCAGGGACTTCACAGATAAAAATACATTAGACATGTAGAAATGTATTCTTGTGATGTTTTCCTGTATTGTGTTTTTAACTGCAGAATCTGCAGAATTTGCCTAACAAAGAACAGAAGACTGGTTTGGTGGTGTGTGCTGCTGCTTTNTTTTTTTTTTTTTTTTTTTTTTAATTGTTAGGCATGTGAAATACCTCCAATATTTCATGCATGGATTTTAGTTTATGCCTGTCCCTAAGATTTGAAAGATTCCGGTTTTATGCTTCCTATCAAATACATTAAGAAGCACTGTATATATTAATACCTACAGCATATGATGAATTCTAAAGGTCTTCAAATTTGAGCTAAATTTAAGATAGATTTTCTTGGGATTTAACTGAGTTCTAAGAACAAGTTTTATTTTTCTTTGAGTTGTTTTCATTGCAACACATTTCACAGTAGCATTATATAGTTCTAATCTACTTTCAGCCTGTTTGGTGAGGTACAGTTGATACTTTGTTTGCTGTCAGGATATGCCAGGTGATGATTACCTTGCAGCATATTTACCATCAACACACTGGATTCTTCCAAAATATTTCTGTATATTTGAAAACACTGAAAGTAATGACCAAATGGCCCTAAAGCATGTGAAACTGGATAATACCTCTTCGTAAAGTCAGACATCCATTACTCTGATTAAATATCTGTCTGTTGGTACTTAGAATTAATATGAAATGTTTGGCAAGAATACTAATTCCATGTATATATATACCGTGTATGTGTCTGTTTTTCAGTTGCCACAGTACTACAGACATACATGCGCACAGGCATATTTGGCTCTGCTAAAATAATCACATCTCATAAAGAAAATGAATTAAACAAATAAGTCAGCAGGTTCAAATATTTAAATGTAAATCCTTCTGTTACAAGCCTAATTTTATTGAGAATTAGATTGGTTCCCTTCTAGATTTACTAAAATTCGTGCATTTTATATTTTGGTTGTCATTGGAGTTGACCCAAGAGGATCTTGGTTTTCTGAGCCCTTTAATCCAGTCCTTCCTCCCATGATAGATACCTTTTTTTCTAAAAACTGGAACTGCGACAAAAATACTAGCACAATATTTTATAATTTTATCCTTACTATTTGGAACAACCTTAAAATGCCATTTATTTTGTAGAAAAGCAATGAGAAAATACCAAATACGCAAACGTATATTTGTTTAATTTATATCATAGAAATAATATTAGCTCATGTCAAAATTTTCCAAATGTCTGAGGTAACCCAGTTCGTTCATACAGGCATGATGTACTTGCTAGAGTTATTTGACAGACAAGTATCTGATATACGTCATATCATGTCCAGGAAACAGCAGTGTCTAGCTCTTTTCCAACCTTACATATATTGTGCCAAGTTCTGTGTTTGAAAAGATTTGCTGAAGATTTACTATGTGTACACTATTAAAGCATGTTATAAGTTGGTCAAGACAGGTAGAGAGAGAGATGACATGTTAAGGAACAGAATGTATATTTGGTCTTAGACTTGCCACAGGTAATGTGTGCGTATACATTTCTGCATACACTTTTCTGAAAGATTGAATGTTTCTGTTAAGTAATTATTTTCATGTTTGTTATCATTTATTGAAATTTAATAAACAGGTGTTTTCAGAGCTTCTCACATTTTTACCTGGATTTATTCTATCTCCATTTGAAACTCCTTCACACTCTTTTCCCTTCTTTTTCCTCTCTTGCACCAAAAATCCCAGGCTGTTACGAGTGTTAACTTAAACTAGACAAAAGTTCCCCAAAAGTTCTCTGAGAAAATAACCTCACAATCTTGAGGTGCTGAAGCATATCATGTATTATTAATGGAATAATATTTATTTATTAAAAAGAAACCCATTACATGCAACTTTCTTATTAATTTTGTTCTTCTTTCTTGCAACTGGAACTGCAGCAGATGGAGGTATAGGTTTCTGAATTGGGCCAAGAACGTGGTGCTGATGCTGCTGTTGCCCTTAAAGAAGAGCAAGAGGGAGGAGGGGAGAAGACCAGGTTGCTTAGGGACTAGTTTACATCCTTACGTAAGTAAATGTTTAGAGTTATTTCCTATAATCAAAAACATGTAAGCAACCTTTGTACTTAATGTTTTTAAAAACTTTATTAGAATACTTTTCTGTGGAAGCAGTTTTGTCTTTTCACTCTGTTTTAAAGCACATTGAATTCTCCATTTTAACAGATGTGCAAAACCAAGCAGATTTAATAGGCTATGCAGAAGATGATCCTATAATTTCAAGACAAAAACACAGCATATTTTTGATAAAACTGTGTTTCTTGCTAATGCAAACTTCAACTCAGCCAGGGAGCTGTGAAATAAGTTAATAATGCACTGAAGTTCCTTGTGCAACTTGCGGATGGAGAGAATGGAGAATCACCTGGGGGTTTTGATGTGGTACTATGTGTCATAAGGATGATTGTAACTTTATTTTTACGTTCAACCCTGACTATAAAATTCTTGACAGCTTGTGGTTCTGCTTTCAGTCAGAAAATTTGCTGTTGTTTGTCTAATCCTGAAATCTACCATGCTGACATGTACAGAATTTCATTAAGATTTCAAGGTCCTTTTATCTCTGATAATGTCTCTGTATTTTATAAAATACTGTATAATGGCAGTTACTTTTTATGCTATATACTCAAATTCTCGGATTACCAACATGTAGCTTCTATTTGGTCTTCCAGTGGTAACTGGTATTTATCGTCTGGAGTAAACATAGTGGTTGTCTGTCTTTCTCAGTAGTTCATCATAACTGAGGAGGGTCTCATTGTTGCAGTTTTCATTCAAGTAAAACACATTCCATCCTGCCATTGTTCTCCCACCCCCACTTTGCCCAGTAATCTCCTCTGCCCTGTACATGACAGACGAACGTTGGCTCGTTTCTGTTTTGAGGGCAAACAATTCCTAAATGACTTCTTCTGCAGCATTGAGGATCTCAGAATTCAGCAGTCTTCCTGCTGTTGTAATAAAATACTGTATAATCTTCTTCACATCAAGAATACCGATGTATTTTGTTAGAGCAGCTTGGAGGATACAGTGTGCACCAAGATATATTCGTACTCATAGTGGCCTGTGGCGACGTGGTAGAGAAAGACAAGGGAGAACAATTAGGGATATTGATGTCACGATAGAGTAGGTTCAGGTAAAAGTATGGAAAACTTGTTCACATATTGGCAAATATATCAAACTAACAGCCCATAAAAGAGGCATCTGAGCATATTTGCAAAACTTCAGGCTTGATTCCTAATGTAGTTTTGCTGCAGTTATAGTTCATGCTGGAGAGTTTTGTATCCTGTATTGTGGTATTTTGCTTTTTTGATTTTAGGGGTGATTCCTTCAACATTATCAATCTCAATATAATGAAATACAGGTAAATAGAAAATGAGACAAGCTATTATCCTTTTGCTGAGTCTACCTGATATAACACTAATTGTAAATGGATAATGGTTACTTATCAGCCCCGAGTGAAAAATACTTAAGTTGTGGTTCTTACAGGCTATAGTGGGGATGAAGTGTGTTTTAACCTGTAAAGGGGGATGGAGAGCTTCTTACACAGGTGCTTCCTTCATATTCACTGCAGAGCTGGTCCCTGTCTGGCCATGAATTCTGCTCAGTGACAGCTCCTCTGAGGGTGAGAAGTGTTGTACAGGTGTTATTGGGGGCCTCATTGGAACTGCTGAGCATGTAAAGGTTAAATTGTAGGCGAGAGGATGTGTTTGAAAGGAGGATTTTACAGATCTGGTTCTGGAAAATGAGAACATTCAACAAGCTGGTCACTGAGATGCTTTCAGTGTGAGCTGATTTTTCCTCTCTCAGTTATCGGTTTTAGCTGAGTAGCTCTTTAAACTGCAAGTCCAGTGCAGGATCTGTCTCATCCTTTTTATGCTATAGAGCAGGAAAATGAGGTCAAGTTAAATCGATACTGTCCTGTTAAAAATTGTTTACTCTTCTAATAGGTCAGACCAGCATCCCGAAAGAAAAGGCAGTTTCTTTTTAAGTCATCGAGGTCCAGTCAATGCAAAACGAATGCTATCCACAAGATGGCGGTGTAGGTGCATTTTTTTTAACTTCACTGAGTTAACTTTTTCTGAAAAAAACCCGAAACAATGTTGTGGTAAAGATGGCATTTATAACTATAAAGTAATTACTACGTGTTTTAATATTGCAGTTAGTCAAATCCTCAGTGATACAGAGCTTCAGTAACTTCTATTACCACTGGAGTTTGGTGTCGTTTATTTTAAATATATATGACTACTTTCTTGCTCTTTGTTTTGTGGTTAAAAGTCATAAGCAGTCTGAGCAATGAGGTGTTTGTTTGATAATGTACGGTGAGGGAACACCAAAGATGATGAGAAACCTTAACATCTTCTAGACCAAAGGTAAAATCAGGGTTAAGGTTTGCCATGAAAACAGAGAGAGTAGAAGTTTCCATGAGGGGAAAAAAAAAAACAATTTGGTTTTGTGTTGAGAAACAAAATGCTGCCTACCCTAAGTATTTTTTTCTCTTAGCTGTCCTGTGTTTTTTTCAAGACGAGGTTTTTTTTTGGGGGGACGGGGGGCGTTGGGTTCCCCCTTGCCCTTAGAAGTTAATTCAGGGGTTGGTTTAACTAATACCTCTGCTCAATGTGACAGGTGCTTTTCATAAGTGTTCACATCAGTATGAATTTTCCCAGAGTGTATTCCCATAGTGACTGCCCTCTCTGGCTCATCAACGAGTGGAATTTCATGCGCACCCACAAATCACTTTTCTGATTTTTAAAACTCCTTGATCATGGAGATATAGTACGAATCTCATCAGGAAATACTAGAAAGCCTGGACTTCATATAGCAGTGTGTCTTGGAGAATACCAAAATCACAAAACTGTTTTGACAGAACCACAGCCTTTCGTACATGTTATTTTAGAGAGTCTCCAGCAGATGTCCTTCGATAACTTCACGTTTTATACAGGAAAAACTGCTGCAAGTGCAAGGACCAGAAAAACGTAGCTGGGAGGCTTTCTGCAGATGGCTATTACAATAGCACTGCTTTCCAGAAAGAGTTGGATGGAATATCTGCTAGGTTCTTTAATCTAGGAATTCACAAAAATGGATTTTACAATGCAGATAGGTATTGTTCTGAACAGAGCTGAGAGGCATCCAAATAATTTATTTTTCAGACCCACGTGCCTTTTTTTTTTTAATAAGATGTCGATTTATATTCTGCCAGACTGCTTTTTTTTTCAGATTGTCCAGTAGGAAAAAAAAAGTTATAACATTTTTTTTTAAATAAAAAAATAATCTTTCTACAAACTTTTTGTGTAACACCACATTCTGCTCTTAGTCTGAATCTTCAGACTTTCAAAAAAGTGTGTAAGTAATGGCGAAGTTATTATCTGTCCCTTCGAACAAATGGAGAAATTATTTGTCCCTTCGAATACAGAAGAGGTTTATCTGTTTGTAATGCAACATGAGCTTCAAATGCAACTTTGTGAGGTCATAAAACAAAAAGGCTATCTGAAGCAACTAGGAAAAGAAAAGGCATTATGGAACCACATTGAGAAAGTAGGCAAATTCAAATACCAGGTAATTACATAAGATCTTAATTTGCTTAAAGCAAAAAAAGTTTTGGCCAAATCAACACAGATCCCGCATTAACTTTATTTCTTGCCCCGGCTCTCCCCAGCCCGCCATTTCTTTCTTGGGAGAGGAAATGTAAAATATTCTGAGATAAACTCTTTGCCATTCTCAAAGTTTCAGGTTTCTTGTGGGACATTCCAAACACAGAAGGATTTGTCCTGTGTGTACTGGGAGGAGAAGAGCTGAGGACACAAATACGCTCATTTCTGTGCTTCATTGACTTGTTGAAGGTGGGTCTCTGAAGAATGTAGTTCTGTACGGATGTTTTAGATGTGCTTCATGTTGTGGCAATAAAGATCAGTATATTGATGCCCTTTATTTGAGGAATGACTGCTGGATTGATATATTTTCAATTAAATAATACATTTTTAGGTCAAGAAATAACCTTTGCATCCTTGTTATTATTTTAAGTGATTTTGTTTTCCTGTGTTTTCTTGTGGCCAAAGAATGGTGGTTTATGTGCTTGTTTGTTTGTGAGATTTAAGTGTAGTCGTTTGTAATAAATTCATGCAAACATTTAAAAGAAAATGAAGGACTCTGAAAGCACTTTTATTTAGAATATTTTAAAGTCTTAGAAATAACCAATTAAAATTTAAATGCAATATCATCTTTAGGCACTCGAAATAAATTTTGTACCTCACTGTCTACATCACAAAATAATAAGTTACTGTAATACAGTGTGTATTTGATACCAATATTGTGTTGATGTATCTTAGAGCAGGAAAGAGAAAATATTTTTCCAGTCAAAAGGACAATTTATGGGAATATAAGGCTGCAAATTAAATGTGGTTGCATTATCCCAGTTCTTTGGAAAATGGTAAGGGAACTTCTACTAATTGTAAGCAGTCAGCACATGCATTTTCCTGTCTTACAAAGGAGGAAAATGGGCAGTATTATGTTTTGAAAATTTCACTATTGGACAGATAGAATAGAATTTTGTAAACTGGATAGTTAATGCTACTTTGTGTCTTAGTTGGACTCACCAAATATTTGTAAACAGACTTCTGAGCATTATCAGATAGTCAGAATTTCTATGTACTATATACCTGTCGTCCTTTCCTTGGATACTTGTTTTATCTCTGTGTATATCCAATTCTTAGAGGACTTATAATGCATTCAATCCTTTAGTGGTAATTAACTGCTTTCTTTGTTACAGGTTTAGAAGCAAGGCAGGATTGCGCTCCTAAATAATAGAAACTGTGATTTGCAAAAATTCCATGCATATTGTTTGGGTTTTTTACTACATTTGTGGAATTAACTTGGTTCTTCCTGTACTAACGATATCATTGTAAGATAAATGATGAAAGCACTTCAAAACAGGGAAGGTAGCGAGTCAAAGAGACTGGAGGTTGAACATTTGTCAAGCAATATATGTGACTGTAGAGTGTGTTTTGGAAAGGGAACTATAAATGCTCTTCTGTGCGTGTCAGTGCTCAACAAATGGCAGGAAAAGTTTCCAAAGTTAAGCTGGATTTACTGATTTTTGTCTTTCTCCCAAAAAGGAGAAAAAGGCCATTACCTTACAGCAATGAGCTCTTCTGAGATCTAAGAATTTCTCCATACCGCATCCAGTGAGATCTCCCTCTAATCAATATAAGTAATGTAATTGGTATAATAAAAATTGCACACTGGTACATGCTTCAGCTGGCTTTTGCACACGGTGCTTAAGAGTTTTCAATGAAGGTAAGTGATCTTATTTGCAAAGTGTGAGTTATTTAGTTTTCTTGACTTTGATTAAAATATGCTCGCCCCACCTATGTTCCCAAGTACCTGAAAAGGCAAACATGCAGCTGGAAAAGAATAAAGGTCAAACTATGGTCAGTGTGCCTCGCCCAAAAAGGGCATTAAAAGCATATTGAATCTCTAGTGAATTGTTTCTATTGTTTTCAGATTGTAGAATTATCATTGAAGTAGAAGTGACAGAAAGTTTCTTGGGTTTTTTTTTGAGGAATGGGTGAGAACCAGATGATTACTACAGAGTGCAATCTGACAGTCTAACAGAAACTCAACTGTGTTTGTTAGTAGGCTGTTTTTCTCCAAATTGAGTGTAGTAGTAATGAGAAGCCAGAATGCAAAAAACTTAGGCTTCCTACAACTTGATTTGACTGAAACCATGGGAAAGTGGAAAAAATTGAAGGGAGCTTTAGTAAGAAGGAACCATCTATCATCACCACATAAAATGTGATGGTGTTCCTCTGTATTGAATACCTTGCCATGTGGTAGCAATGCCCAAAAACTATGCGACAGTCTTGGAGGCCTAACAAGTTTATATTTGTCCTTTTGGCCTGTTTCTTATCTGGTTGGCACAGCCAAATCTGTGTGGGCTCGAGGGAAGTGTTGAGGCTTTTAGTGCTTTACACGGGTATGTTACCGATTAGCCGTACAGCTGTTTTGTGTGTTAAACGTCTCTGGAAGTGTATTGAGATATGAAGGAAAGAACATCTTGCCAGCGTATGGAAGACCACCAACAAATAATATGCTTGGTTAATCCAAACAGCCAGTGATTTGGTGCAGATATGTTTACTATTTTGGTGCTCAGTAGGATTTGTGTTGTGTTACTTACGTTATTGAAAAATTTCAACATGCTGCTTAAGTTTCTATCAGCTCCTGAAGCTGATACAATGTTCAGGAATTTATCTAGCTAGCTGGCAACTGCTGTAGTGAGAAGTGTTTGGCAGTCAGTGAAGTCATGGAAACTTACTGTACAGGTAACTGCTAGTGTTTGTTTAGTAGAATTCAGTACCTTGTTGAGATCTCAGTCACTGCCCTGAGGAATTTGCAATCAAAGATACGTAGAGATAACAAACCCGCATTGAGTTTACTTGGCTGAAAATTGTTAGCCAAGGCAAACATGATACATCAGGCATGACAGGTATTATATACCTTGCATTCCAGTATTACTGAGCCAGTGAAAATAATTTGACTATTTAAATTAAATGCAGGAGGCATTAAATTGGAATTAGGACTGGAGGAATACAGTGGAAAGTGAAGTAACTTGCATTGTTCAGTGAAAGCTTTAAAAGGAGTAGATTTTTATGCATAAAAATCATATGGAAGTTGGAGATAGGATTATTTATTCTTTAGAGCAAACTGTTTACATAGAAAAGTGACCCAGGAAGGGTTGAGCTTCCGTATTGTATATAAAAGTCAGGGTGAGAGTAATAGGGTTTAATCCTGAAATATTTTCAATTACTCTTCAGCATTTTGAAGACGAAAGAACAGATATGAACTTTGTGTGGAATTTACTTATCTGACTGCCTTCAGAATTGGTTTTTTGTTTTTTTTTTTTTCTTGAAAGCAATTTGTCTCATTTGGTTTATTGACTCAACGGCAGCCCAGTCTTGAAGCTGAGTCACCAAGTGTGTCAATGACTTGGCAAGCTCAGTGCTAGCTGGCTCTATGCTCAGTTTGTGCTATTTCAAAACACACTACTTCATCACGTCAGTGTCCATATTTCGTCACGTTGGTGTCAGTACATCACTGAGCATTCAAGAGCAAGTCCCACATAATTGTGTGCTAAAATAGGCACTGAATTTTAATCAAATTTAAAACTTTCTTATCTAACAGTGATAGTGGATGTGTTTTATCACTTACAAGAGAATTGCTGTAATTGAATGTCTTGTCAGTAAAACCATAGTTATCTATATAACATAATT
Source organism: Pampusana beccarii (assembly GCA_013399365.1). NCBI lineage: Eukaryota > Metazoa > Chordata > Aves > Columbiformes > Columbidae > Pampusana > Pampusana beccarii. The sequence continues at coordinate 220,081 of VWYH01006721.1, read as the reverse complement.
GTTACAGACCCATTGTCAAGGCCACTGCAATGCTTGCCCAGTTTGGCTGAACAGATTTATCTTGGCTTTGTGCAGTTATATGGAAAATATAAACAAAACACGAGAAAGAATTTATTTCTTTAATTTCAAATTTGAAGATGGATAATGTAGATGGAGTAGATCCTGATTTGCTTTATTCAATTTATATGTGGTCTGGATTCTCACACTTTTTTTACATCAGTTATGAGTTTTCTTATTTAATTTTACTGTATGAACTGTATTCACATTTATGTGCTACATTATTGTAAGAGCTGGCAGAGTTTACATTTGCTGTTTTGTTTCATTTGGCTCTTTCTGTTTTTATTCTACAGCATTGTATATATTCTCATTTTTTTCAGTTGGCAAAAGCTTCATCAGAAAATAAGAGAGAAAAATTTGAAGGGGGAACGGTATACTGTAAGGAGAGAAGCAATAATCCTCCCAGTCCCAAGACCTTGTAAAAAGAACTTTGGATTAAAAAACTCAGAAGGCTGGTGTTATCAGATTTGAAGACATGAAATTAAAAGGGTAAAAGGAAACAACTTAAAAACTGATGGGTAGACAGAAGAGCCACGAGAGTAGTTAATAAAAGAAGAAACTGGAGCAAAATGAAGAGAAGCAAGGCTTAGAAAGAGCGTGTTAGAACTGTCAGAAAGGCAGACGCATTTATGCATAAATTATAGGAACCAAAACCAATAAAATGTCAAGGTCCTGAGATTTCATGAGTAGCACTTTAGAGCATGAAAATATCCTCTGCTTTGAACAGGATTTTACCTTGGTTAATTATTGTGTAGATTATTAAGTCATGAAGTAACACGAAGCATCCTATATTGTAGTTTCTTTTTGGCATGCTTTCTAAGTTGAAATTTTCTATGCAAAAAAATCTGCATAAGCAGTTGTTGTGTGGATTAGCCTTTGGCAGGCCATAACGAACACTGAACATAAATGATTATTGAGTGATCCAGAGTATGAGAATATACGCATATGGTCCTTACACAGAACAGACCATCAGACTCAGTGAAGGTTATTTCTTAGAATAAAATAAAATTGTCTGGTTTTGACTGTGAAAGGGAAGAGGGATGATTACTAGTAATCAGGTTTATCCTCTGTATAACTATGTTTGTGAATATTGAGTGTAAGAGTGCAGATGAACCATCCTGTCTGGTAATCACACTTTGTGTTAAATAGTAGCACTTTTTTTTTTTTTTCCCCACATTCAGATCATTTCGATTAGAATAATGCTTCCAAGAGGTCTGTGCTTTACAGTCTAAGCAAGCTCAGGAATATCTTTTAATTCAGATGAACTCCCCAGCTTGTGTATTGATGGACCCATGGATTATTCTCCTATTCAGTTTCCTAGGGGCAAAATCTAGAAGAAGAGCAAAGGTAAATGTCACCTAAAGGAAAACAAAACACCTCCCCACCCCAAACAAACCAAACCAAACAAAAAACACCCTCAAACAAACAAACAAAAAAACCCCAACAAGCCTCCACAGTAGTGGGAAGCTACTTTAGAGTAGAGGCAGCAGACCACATGATTGATTTGCTATAGAGCTGGGTAGGAGTTGGGGCTGTATTACTTGTGACTTGAATACAAACTTTGTGCTGATGGGAGACACAGCAGAATATTTGTAACCTGAAACTAAATAGTCCATTAAGGTATCATGCTAATGCATTATTACTTCTACTGTCTCTGAAATCCTTAGGAAAGGGGTATTTAATTAATAGGTTTAATGAATAGCACCTGTAAAATATTACGTGTTTCTAGTGAGGTAGTTCTGCAGTTGTAAAGACTCAAATGTGAAGCCCTCACAATCCTGACTTGCTCTGGATCTCACTATAAGCACCTGTCACACGTGACAATGGGAGACTCATAGCAACATCCTTTAGTGGATTGATTACCAGGTATGCACACATTTAAAATAGGATCTTGAAGATTCTGGAGGAACCTGAATGAGGAAAATGTCCCTAGGGGACAGAGTGCCTTTTGTCTTTTTCTCTTGCGGCAAGAGCACAAATGAGGAAGCTCCTGATCAATGATGCCCTACCTGCAAGTGAATGATTTCCTTAGGGCTTCATAGGGCTCTTGTACTTTCTAATTTGATCTAAATCACTCAAGCAGTGATGTATTGTTGAGAGCTGTCTAATGTGTTGTCCAGTTGCTAATCTTTTAACAAAAATATTTCAGATTTCTGTTTTTGTATTTCCATTGTCCTATACATCCTGGGATCACACTGTGCTCACTGGCAATATGCTGTTTGGAATGAATCAGGTATGTGTTATGGCACTAGTAATATAGACCAGAGTATCTCACCGGAGTCCCCATAATAATAATAACAATAATAGTGAGTATGAGTCAGTGCAGGAGTGGCTAAGATTAACTCAGAGTTTCAGGGAGCCAAGAGATGATTCATCCTTTGAAATAAAGAGGAGCTGTTAATAAACATTAATAGACATTTTCAGTTGTGTTTGCAGCATACCAGCACTTGCTGTAGATATTGGGGAAGCAACACGAGGAACTGAGAGTATCATACCAACAGCAGCTGTGTAAGCGATGACTCGGTAGATGCACATTGACTTGTCACTGCTGTGGATTTTGTACTCTCTAGTGCCAACATACAGTGACAAACTTTACTGGTTTTTGCTACTGCAGCAGCTGACTTTTTGCCCAGTCCTTAGTGCTGTTGTTTTATCCTTGAGATTTGCTGGTTATTTCCTTGAATTACTGTATCTAAGTGAATGTTATCAACAACAGATATGTTTAATTTATGGTATTTACAGCAGCAATTGACTCAAGAAAGCCCCCCTCAAGTAGATTAACTGGACAGGAGAATGAATTTGCTCTTCACAGCATAGATGTGTTTGCCTCTCCAGCTTACAGGAATTGCATATCTGCCAAATCATTTTAACTGGGACCTCATGCTACTCTGCCTGCTGGGACAGCCACTCTGAGCCCCCGACTGTCTTGAAACCATCTTCACAATTCAATGGTGAACCATACACGCCTTTGTCCCACATGCTTCCAGCTCGTGGAGAACTCACTTGCTTCTGGTGAACAACAGTGGGGCACTTATTTTGCTCAGCTGTCAGACAGTATCTTGGACTTCCTTGTTTGTGTGTTCACTACTAAGAGAGCTTGTATGCTTTCTAGTTGCAGCAGATGTTCAGGCTGTTTTTATCTGGTCAAAGGGAAGAGAGAGGTGAGAGCCAGACTCGAGTATCACGATAAACTTCAATTGGTATCCAATTTGATACAGAGCTTTCTGCCTTCGGGGATTTTGTTCCTCCCTACATGTTGCTCAAAGGGGAAGCTAACCTGGTGTGTCACAAATTGTCGTCGTTTCCTGGCATTCTTAAAGCACGTACAGCTGCTACTTTTGTTGTCTGTGCAGTGCCTCAGACTGTGGTGGCTACCACTTTTCCTTTGTCCAGCCAAAACAGTTTCATCATGTGAACTAAGAAGTTACGTTTGTTTTAGAAGCAGAGACAGGAAAGAAAGTTTCAAGGATAGTTTTATTTGCCATGTTCATCCATGTCCTTGATTTTTAAAAAATTATTTATTCTTTTTTTTCAGTATTGGGGGTTTAAGTGGGCCAAAACCTACTTCACAGACATTTCCAGAAAAAAAGCTTTGTCAGGCACTTTTCTTAAAACATATACACTCCTCTCCTCTGAGTCACTGTAAAATTAATGTTTTTAATACATACTCTGAAACGGCATTTTTTGTTCTTTTTTTTTTTTTGTATCGAGAAGAAAAAATATTTAATTTTCATTGCAATTCATCTTCAGTATTGTTGGTTTATCATTGTTGCACCTTGCACCTGCTTTGAGGTCACCATTCACACAACCAGTCCTCCAACATTTTTCTCAGCTTTCCTATTTGTTTTTTTGAAAAGAATATTCCTGTACACAAGAAACTGGGAGGAGACACAGCTGGGACAACTGACCTCAATTGATCAAAGGGATATCTCACACCATATGGTGTGTGTGAGATATCCCTTCAGCAATAAGAGCTGAAGGAAGAATGAGAAAGGTGGGACATTTGCAATTCTCGGTGTTTGCCTTCCCAAGTAACCATTACAAGTGATGAAGCCCTGCTTTCCTGGAAATGACTAAACAGCTTGGTGCTGATGGTAAATAGTGAATTAATTCCTTATTTTGATTTATTTGCACATGCAGCTATTGTTTTACCCATTAAGCTGTCTTTATGTCAACACAGGAGTTTTCCACTTTTGCCCTTCTGATTCTCTCCCTCATCGCACTGGTGTTAGTGAGTGAGTGGCTGTGTGGGGCTTGGCTGCCTACTGGGATTAAACCATAATGGTAAGTTGTTTTGCTCCAAACTTTTCGTATCCACTAATGAACTTGCGAGTACTGTGCTGCATGCAAAAATTTTATTGATCTGTCCTTCTTACCTATTCAAAAGTGGATAATCCTTGACTTCAAGTGAATAACCTGCTTATATGGAAAACATTCAGATGACACTGTATGGATAGCTACCATGTGAGGTAGCACAATGGCATTCTCTAAAAGACAGATGGAATTCAGAGCACGTGTTTTTGCATTGCAGATTTTGTTAAATCAATAAGGCATCTGAGTAGTTATGTCTCATCTAGCCACTCTACTGAAAAGAGAGTTGTATTATCATAATAACATGTGTAATCTCAGTGAATTTCTATCTACCACAGGCACCAGGAATCTTTCTACCTCGGAAGCTGAATTATTTAGTACAAATACTTTTTTTTTCTTTCTCACACTATCCGTTTATTACATGCTACTTGTACGACATTCAAGGAGATCAACTTTCCTTTCAGATTTGAGTACACATACGTAATATTTGTCTCTTTCCCAGGTGGAACTGGTAAGCTTTGGATAAATCAGATACTTCCTAAAACCGAATGTTACTCAAGAAAACTACACAAGTTTTCCCAAGTCAAGACATCTTTCTCCATACCTTCTTACAAAAGTTGTGTGAACTCTATTTAATTAGCATTGACGTGATATCAACTGACAGTTGTACAGGCTGTTCAGAGACCTTTGTGTTGCAATGCGGTGTTCCTTTTCATTGCGGAATGACTAGATTGCTCTGCAGTACTGGCCTCCATCATAACACAATAAAATTTAACCCATTCATGTTCTGGAAATAGTGGGGTTTGCCAGGTACCACTACACTCCTGTGCAGTGGTAGAAACCTTCTTTTGTGGAAAGCTTGCAGCTTGAATAATTTGATAGGAAAAACTGTAACCATGTTAGGATTCCTGGATATATATTTCTTAGACAACGGTTAACAACATCTATATATACAACAAAGTTCTCATTGTTGGACATGGAGCGAGAAGAGAAGGGAAAGAAGAACAGAAAAGACGGATGAGAATCTGGCTGTCTTTATGCTGAAGCTATTTCAAGTTCTTAGTAAGGTAGAGAAATAAATGAAAAATTACAAGATAATTTACTATTGAGCCCAGTATCCTAAAAAGTACTAAGATCTCAAGCAGATGGAGTCTATTGTGTTTTTCTTCTACTCTAAACAGTTGATTAATTCCTTCCAATTAAATGTACATTTCAGTGTAGGAACATTCCTGTGGCCTTGCGAAAGCCAGCCCAACTTGAGGTGATTCATAGTAAGACTCTTCTTTGTTGGGATCCTGAATTAATCAAAATACTATGGAGAGAGTAATGCAGATATCCCACACCCTGAAAGACCGAACAGTTTTGTTCAAATTCTTTTATATGGCCTGCTATTTTTATTCATCTAATTCTACATGTACACCATACATAAAATGATATTGCTACATGGAAAGAATGTAAACATTATGCTTCCCCTTTTCCTGTTGTGTAATAAGTCTTCACATTGTTTTTAGCTTGGAAAATTAAAGTAGATTAGTCAGTTAGCAATTATTTATTAATCAGAATAGTTGGCAGTGTAAGTTATTTTGAAAGTTTGCATCTCTGTACTGGCTCACAGTGTATCTCACACTAATTGGGAGCTATTTCCCTCTACTTTAAGAGCACTTGGTGGCCCCTCTCTTTGCTGTCCCTCCTCTTTCACACTCAGCTGTGATGTGGCCTTCGTCTTTGTCCCGATATTGATTTTTAGTTCAGAAAAGTGGTGGAAAACATAAACGAAAACACAAGAAAAAGCCAAATAAATGAACAAACAAAAATCAACTTGTAGTTGCTTATGTTTTTGCATGTACAGATAAAAAGAAGAGGAGGAATTGTTTAGTATAATCCACTGAGCTAGAAGGCAATACAGCAGGATGAAATCTATAAAATAAAATTAAGATTTGAATATGTGAAAGCTTTTTAAGAATGAAACCAATAAAGAAAAGACATTTGATAGAAGTTGTGGAAATACCAACATGGTGGATTTTCATAGAACAAACTGCATCAAATCTTGTCTGTAAAGAACAGAGTGTATTAAGATATGCTGGAGGATCTAATCCAGCAGGTCTGTCTAGGGTTTTTTTGAATGGCATAGAAGAGCTGGATGCCAATGATAAAGAAAGAGAGTTAACTTTGAAATCCTAAACTAATGTTCTAATTATCTGATAATAACCAGCAACAAGAGGAATGTAAGGTGGTATTAAGCTGAACTGCAAAATGAAAATTCACTCCAAAGTTTCATCTAAATCCTCCTACTATGTCACTTGTTTCCCACTCAATACAAGAACACAATTTCATTGTAACTTTTCATAATCTCCTTTGAAAACTCTGACTTTCTCATAAGAAATTGGATTTATGTGACTTCAGATGTCAGAAAATAACATTTCTGAAGCTTTTGATGGAGCAAGTTAAATGAGTTTACAAAGGACAGTATTATTATAAAGCTTATTTAAACTTATTTTAGGCTGAATTTTCTTTGCAGTTTGCCCAGTGGGAATATTCAACACTCACATTGAAAAAGCTCCTTTTTCAATTTTCTTTTTCAATTCACATTTGAGATTACTTTGAAGAAAGCATGGCTTCTTACAGGTGAACAGAATACCAGAGCTGTGGAAAAAAACGGAATAATCCTTTTGATTGATTTCACAGCATGCCTTAAAAATTTGAAGCATTTTAGGAAGGTCCAAATGACTTTTCCCAGTTGTGCTGTCTGGTGCTGAGAAACAGCACTAGGTTCACTAAAGGCTTGTAGATAGTCACTGATAAAGTAAAGAATGTAAGTAAAACTACTTGGATATTGCTAGTACATTTCTGTAGTAAGTTGCATAAGAATTTATTCTGAATTTTAAGATGACCAAACACACTGTGTAATTTGAACCACATTGATATATTTTGAGGTTGGTTGTAGAGTAGAAACTGTACAATTTGTTTCTGTTGGCTGCCATTGGCAAACCTGCACTAGAAGCGCATGTGCTTTGGCTGGGAAAAAGAACGATCTTCTATCATTAGGCAATAGAATTGAGCAAGAGATGGGATCTTGTGCCGTGATGGAGAAATGAGATGTTTTCTTGGAAATGCACCAGAAGGTCAAGCATTTTTATGTAACTTCAAAGCCAAAGGAGTAAAGAACAGGCTGCTGTTTTGTAGAGGTAACAAGATTATTCATATTTTTTACAGTTATTTTGAGGATAAGTATCTTCTAAGCACGAGTCAATTTCAGATGGTGGGAACAGCTTTCCATGTTGATGGGGATAACTTGTTGCTGTCGTCTGCTTTCTTCTGACAGTGATAGTGGCTGCTATCAGAGACAGGATGTGGAAGTTTGACAGTTCCTGTGTACTCCCTGATACAGTCACTGTTTACATAAAGCAGAGAGAAATACTTTCACTCTACATTGCTTTTAGTTTTAATGGAGAAAACAGATGCAAAAAGACGAGATGAAAAGTCTGTGTGCCAGAGAAGTACTTCATAAAACATGCAGGAGAAGCTGCATGCATTTCAGACATGTAATTTTTTTATTAATTTTTCTTTCCTCACCCTGTCGGCAGAAGGAACAGAAAATACTATGCTGTCCCACTTTTGAGGCTTTCATAACAATTTTGATCCCTGTTTTTCTCTTTAAAAAAACAAAACACCATAAACCAGCTATTGAATGTTCCCAGTTATGTCATCTGCCTGACTACAGCTGGTTCTGGGGTTCAGGATCTGCCCTGCTTACAGTGACTGAAATCGATAGATTTTCCTAGTTTATTGAATTTGTTTCTAACAGTGAAAATTAATTCTCCTGCATCACAATCCATTTATTTTATGTGAAGTGTTTCAGGAAAAAGAACAAGATTAGGGTTATTACTATACACAGTGTTCCCAAAAAGCCCAGCAAACAAAAGGAAGCCAAGATTGCGACAGATAAGGAATGTCTTTACGAACATAGCTTGGGACTGCTGTGACTTGTGGCCCTAAATGCAGTAAGTTGTTTTCCTCCTGGATGTTTTTAAAATATAGGAACAAAATAAAAGTCTGGTGATTGTAGGTGTGGTGCATGGTAGATACTGCAAGGTCATGTAAATGTCTGGGCAATAGGATGGAGGTATTCCTATATTTAGGTATGTCCTTTTGAAAGGCTGAATGATTTTTGTTGGCATGTATATGAATTCATGACTCCTAACTGTTAGTTTTTTTTAGGATGTTAGCCGTAATATACCAGCATCTGAGACAGAATTACTCAACTTCTTAACAGCACTTCCTTTCTTAACAATCAAATAGTGTGGTAGGATGTCCCTGTTCTTATGGTCTGAACAGTACATTCACAGAATTGCATAGAAAACATTTTCATTTCTATTTCAATTATGTCAACTACAAGAAGTACATGCAGAAGCTTTAGGCATTTTAATAATTAACTGGAGAACTGTTTAGATTGTTTAAAAAGCCCAGACAAACACCATGTATATGAAAGAAATTAACCCTGCTGGGCTAAGAAATAAAAAAAATTAATCTCCAGAACTGTCCTTCTTTAGTAGAGATCAAATAGTGTATATGTTTATCTCTACATGTGTTATTTTCTATGATTAATAGGTAATTTTCAGCTTTTATCTACAGTTCAGCCAACAGTACTTTCACTCTCTCGAGGCTTTATTAATGTTTATATTTGTGTATTATACGTGTGTTGTTTACTCCCTCTATACATGTATTCTTCATAAGGACTCTCTTTGGTGCTAAAGTTCAGCTAAGTATCTTGCTATTGGGTTTTTGACTCAACCACATGTTTTTCATGTTGTATTTCACAGTTAATTCTTGTGAACTCACACTGGTATCACGTTCAGCAAAAAAATATAGTTTATCGCTTATCTGGCCTTCTCACTTTCTAGCTGCGTATTTCCTGTAGTTCACTGCTTTTTCCTGAATGTTTTGAAAAATGAAATGTTATCTGTAAATATTCTTCCCTTACTACTTGTTCTGCATTTAAATTAATTCTTCCCCAAATCTTTGTTTTTACTGAACCTTGAGGGCATAGGGCATGAGGCTTTCATTTTGGATTCATACAAGCAGCTTGCAGAACAAACAGAAATGAAGTGTTGGTGAGATACAGTTTACACATTACAGGAACTCTTCCTTTAAAGTTCAATCTGGAAATCAAAGTTCTTAGAATATGAAATGGCAACACTTTGAGTGAAATAGTCTTCTGTGGGGTAGCTAGGAATGCGGTTGAGGTTGGTGGTAATCTTGCAGGTTGTTTCATTTCGTGGTGTTCCCTAGAGAAAGTGTTATTTTGCTTTCCTCCACTAATGAAATGTTTGGTAGATACAATGGGCAGCACTGCTTTGTATAAAAAGGACAGGTCAAGCAGTTAAAGAGCCACCCAGAAGTTTGTTTCAATGGCACTGAACCATCAAGTGCCTGTATGAATTTTGCCGTACAAAATACTGTCTCCATTAATGAAAACTGTAAAAGCCCGTAGCCCATAACAGTAGGTTTTAATCTTGAACAAAGTCTCCCTGTTTCAGCTGTATATTGTAGTCATTCTTTACTTCATGATCAAGCATACAAAATAAAGAATAGCCTGCATTAATGTGAGAATGGGAACTGTAGTAAAACATAACATACCATTGCAGAATGCGATTGCAACATTAGACTTTCTATAATGTATTTCATTTTGCTTCAATTTCTCTCTGTATGGATCCCCAGCAGGATTATTTATAGTGCAGAGAAAAACTATGAAGTAATCAGCATTCCAGAAATCCTACAGTGGACTCTGAGGAAAGCATGCAAGCAAATTAAGTAATGCATATTTCATTTCATTAATGGTTAGAAATTATGTTGATATATAAGAATATAAACAAAAGCTGACAGTTGACAGATTTTGTATCAAGGGAAACCAAATGTTTAATTTTAAGTTGAAGCATTTAAATAAAAAGCCCCCCTGATTTGTCGAAAGGAAATGTTTTAAAACTTACACTTGTAACATTTCATTTCAATTTTTTTTTCATAATTTATAAATATTTTTCCAAAGAAAAAAGCTGACAAAATTAGTGTTTTCCACACATTTTTATAGTACCCCTATCAAATTCTGTTGGAAAAATTTAATTTGGGTCTCAATGTTAAAAGGAGATAAATAGTTTACAACAAATCCTTAAGTCAGGATTGATTACTGCTAACTATAACAATGTAAATTTAAAGTTAAGATATTCAAGGTCCTGTAGAAGTGGTGGTAAGTCTTCTGAAAACTAGCCCAAGATACTGCCTTTTGGGAAACTTGCCACTGGACTGTAAAATCATCACTACAAGTTTCATCACGCTTCTTGTGAAAAGGTTTGGGTTTTTTCTCTAGCCTGCTTTTCCTAGAAGAGGCCCACCTACAGAACCCACATTCAGCAAAAATCATGTTTTTGAGAGAAAGGTAAGTGTTTGAGAAACATTTTTGGTTCTGCTGTGGTATTAGTCATGTAAATATTTAGGGACTATGTCAAAACAAGAGCAGAATAAGAGATGAAAACAGAAAACATTGTGTAATGTTTCTGTTGTATCTTTTTTATAATTTGGAATTTCAGTTTTATTTATTATTACGTTTATTACTCACTCTTTGTTTCCAGTTTGATTTTTAAATCCCTTTGCCAATTCCAGCCAGAAGCTGTTGGGAACTGTTAACTTCTGAAAGTCCCTCTTCTTCAGTGTGGGCAGTTTAAGAGGTTTAGGCAGAATCAAGGTCAGTGGTTTGGTGGACCCAAGGACAGAGTAAGAGGCTCCAACAAGCTCCTGGATTAAAGAGGCACTTGAGTGTTGTCTAGCAAAGAACAGGAGAGAAGGAATGAGGTTCAGAATTACTTGCCCCTGTAAACACAAACCCTTTTTCATGTTTTCGTTCTTTCTTTTGCTGAGGAGAGCTGGTTTGGAGAACACAAAGAAAGGGCAGTCTGCCTTTGCCTTTCAACAACCACTTAGTACTTCATCAGTTTTTCCTCTTTCCCCGCCCCCAACACCCCCAACTGCAAACCTTTTTGTAGAAGGAAGTCAGGTCTTAATTATAATGAATGATTTTTTTTTTTTTTCCTGCAGCAGACTTTCTTAACTAAATCAGGACTACTGATTTTACACTGTACTATTTCTGCTGAGAATAAATTCCGTGTGAAAATGTCCCACGAAGTAGAAATTTCACAGGGCATTTTACTTGCAGTGTTTCTCTCCATCTTCTCTTGAAATTTGGTTCATACGACTTTCATATCTTCTGTAGCATTGGCTGGTGCAAGGTTTCTAGTGAGAGAGAGGACATCCATATTTATTGAAAAATGGTTTCATAGCATACCAGAAATCGCAAATTGTTTGGAAAGGATACAGGGAATCCTATGATTCAGATCATACAAGTGCAGAGAAACAAAAGATTTTTTTTTGTAACAAACTAACAACTGACAGCTAAAAGGCAGAGAAAAAACATGAGCCAAAAGAGAGAAAATTATAAAGGTACAGTTTAATTGCCCCCAAAATTCAGCAGCTGCACATTGGCAAGCGCCCTCTGTGGTTTGGAAATTAAATATTATTAAAAGTTAATCCAGTAGGCTTTCCTCCTCAGGCCAAGTGTAAGAAAGAAAAGCAGAACATGCATGCCTGGTCATGTACCCATGAACGTCTTCCTGCATGGCCAGGATGTGAGCTTGCGTGTCATCCTCGTTGCTCCATTGTCCCACATCAGTGTTGGTGCTGATGGTCCCTAGTAGTATGAACTGGCTCAACCTTCTGAAAGCTGAGTCACTCATACTGTGCAGTACGAAAGACTGTGGACAAACTCTCGGACAACTTGTGTTGCTTTATCAGCAGCTGACTTGTTTACAGGAACATCTCATTGAGAAAGGCTGTAACATGACCAAATAGGATGAGCGTCTGGCAATCAAGGTACAGGGGGCGTGTGGGCATAGTCAGGTTTTTGATTCTACTTTCTTTTCCCTTTTAACTTGTCATCCTGATTTTCAGGCCTATCTGGGTATTTAACCGTGACCTCCAAAGCTGTAGTATTTCAATAAGCTTACTTGTGTTACTCTTGTTTTACACAAGAGACAGAAGGCCGTATACATTTGTTCCAGTTTTTCTCATGCAGCCTATGTAGTAAAAGTGGTTATAAGTAGGTTGGAAAAAAAAAAACCCCAAACCAGTAACCATACACATAGAGCTATCTAAAGGATGTTTATTTTTTAAAAAACTTATGAATTACAGGATCTGTGGTACAGGTTACCTGCTTGATATTACCTATTGCCATGTGTGATAGCGGAAGTGTTGCAATTTAGCCTTTTTCTGGATCTTCATCCATGATAATGTGACCTTCAAAAAAACCTGCCTGGCTACTTTGTGTTTAGAAGACAGTAAGGAAGTTATGGAGTGCTTTATTATGTAGGTGTTTTTAAATATTAATAGAAATAAATGATCTTTCAATTCTTTCCACAATCAGTTTCTTCCTTCTAAAATATATTGTACATTAAGTACAATATGTTTGCAATGTAGTATGATAAATGTATGACAACTAGTGTTCTGAGAAAATAGAAGGCTCATTCGAATATCAGTTACTCGTTAAAAAACAAAATTGCTACCCCTACACAGTAGGGTAGTCACAGCACATATTTATGCAGGATCAAAGTGAGTTTCAGTTCCAAACAGGTCATGGATTCTTGAGAATAAATTATATGAGCTCTGGCCAGTAATGATGGAACTACTTTTCATGATGTTAACAGCAGATATTGTCTTTGAAATAGAAATATTTTGCCCTGAACTCCCTCCCTGCCAAGGAAAATAAGGTAAGTACATCTAATACTCCTAGTCTCAAATAGACTGAACAAATTCGGGATTGTGTTTGTCACTGACAATAAAATTTTTGTATGAAGCATTTTTTTAATGTTTTGGATAAAATGAAACTTCTACTTTTGCTTTTAATGCTAGAAAATATTAAAAGTCTTTCGAACGTGATGCTAGCACAACTAACAATGCACTCTGAGAAATAAGAGATTACAGGGAAATTAGAGGTATGAGAATATTGTACTAATTAAGAATTCAATCTTTTTATGTGAGGAAGCCTGCCTTACTAAAGTAATCCCATTTAATTGGCCTTCCATCTTGAAAATCGTTTGCTTTTGCAAAGCCAAAAAGTACTGTATCTCAGTAAATGCTGCAGGCAGGGACCTGTAAGTTCCCTCCCTGGCCTTTCAGGCCATTTTGCCACCTTGCTTTCTAAGCTTGCAGCTGTGTTTTTGACATCATTTGCAAGCTGTAGAATTAGGAACAGACAAGAATGCACTTCTTGCATACTCCAGATCAGCTGATCAATTTTTGCTGATGCACAGGCCAGAAAGGAAGGCAGGTACAGTAATGCCACCAGAACTTCTCCTGGGCAGAGCTGATGTTGGAGGGGTGTAAGGACATTCAGATTATTCTAGTCTGTTCCAGTCTGTCAAGTCTGGAGTTTCCTTAATGTAGCAACATATCACTTGCCAGGAAGCCCTTTGAAATGCTGGATAACTCCTCTTTACAGCTGATTCCAGGCCATCTTAGGAAAACAACTCCTCCTTTTCTCAAACTGAATTAGATGTGTACTTTCTGTCCATCAAGGGTAACTCAGAAAACATGAAGGCACTATGCATGGTGTCCTCACACTGCTAGCAGCACTGTTTTTTTTTTTTCTACCATAAACAGAAGTTTCCCTTCCTTCACCAGGATGTGAATATGGAAGGAGGACTCTACTGTTTCAGGCAGTGGCCAATCTCACATCTGGTTTCAGGCTGGTGTTGTGTTTATTTTTTTTAATTATTATTATTGTTATTTTTAACCCTCCTGTTACACTACAGTTAGCACTGTTATCAGTTCCTTGGTATGAGATAAAATCCTGCAGGCCATTCTTCTGTGTATAATTTCCAAACCTTTAGATCTAGCATGGGAAGTGGAACTTTGCAGTCACACTCAGTGATTGCAAGAGAAACTAAGAGCTTTGCATACAAAAAGGCATTTTGCCCTTCTCTTTCTTCTGACCTAAAGCCTAGAATTTACTACTTGAGAAGTTCCAGAAGCACCATAGTATGGCCCATGTTAAAGAAGTTATGTACAGAACCACAGACCAGGCCAGGTTGGAAGGGATCTTGAAAGATCACCTGGTCCAACTTTTCATGGGAAAGGGAGTTTAGATGTGATTATCTAGATGATCTAGAACATCATGGAGTTCTCTCTCCCAGAGCAGATGCCGCTAACAAAGCTTTCCTGCAGCTTGAATGGATTTTTGTCTGTCTCCTTACCCTTTACTCTCTTCACTGGAACTGGTTCATGTTCTTCTCCGATGGGAGTTTTGACACTTCATCTCTTGGACTCTGGACTGATCTCCAGCCAGTGGGTAACAAATTCCTTTTCAAGTTCTCTATTTAGTCATCTGGTGAATGTGTTTCACCAGAATTCAAGTGAAACTAACCCGATACCAGTTTGATTCTTAATATGGGGGGGAAACACTCCAATTCTGTGTCTGCTAACGTGACCCCAAGCTTTATAGATTTCCGTCTTTAGTGACTACCTCTACTTCACCTTCTCATCCTTGACCATCAGGCACCCAACCTCAAAGTGTAAAAAAATGAAGTTGCAGGTGTGTAAAGGTCAAATATGAAAAATCATAATGTAATTTCAGCCTGGCACTAACAG
The DNA here is from genome assembly GCA_013399365.1 of Pampusana beccarii. Classification (NCBI taxonomy): domain Eukaryota; kingdom Metazoa; phylum Chordata; class Aves; order Columbiformes; family Columbidae; genus Pampusana; species Pampusana beccarii. The sequence continues at coordinate 205,024 of VWYH01006721.1, read as the reverse complement.
AACATGAAATTAAAAACAGTGCTTTGCTAGATAAGGAAAAACTGATGCATGTCGAGAGGCCCCAGTCCTCAACTACCGAATCTTCCATCTGACTCTAACCCATGTCGTTTAGAACGGGAAGCCCAGAAAAATCTGTTTCCTCCAGATCATATTGATGTAATGGTATACAAGGTAATTAATATTCTGGATTTCAACATGGACCACTGGAATCCTCAAAGGCAAAATGAGACAAGAAAGCAAACAAAACATTTCCTTTCTTTTCCAGAGAAAGATAAATAGAAACAGCTGTGCAAGCTCTGACAAGCTTTAAAGTCTGATATGAAACTGGATTGTATTATACCACCTAAAGAGGATGCCAGAGTCATCAAATTGCTAACAGTTTGTTGTTCCACTAAATAAACCTCTGTTTTAGGAGGAAAAAAAAAACAACAAAGCTAACAGTTGGTGACTAGAAAGTCTCTTCATCCAGAACTGAAATGCTGTCTATAAGACTAAAAGCTGATGGTTTTAAAAGTCTAAACGTTTGTTAAACAGTAAAGGAAGCAAAGCAAATGACTTCTCAAAACTTTTGTTTTGTTTTGTTTTGTTTTGGTGCTATCGGAGAAGATACAGTATCCTGGTGGATTTTAAAGCTGTTCTTCTAATAAAAAATGTGATGTGTGGCAAGAGGTTTGCTTTTCATCAGCTTCAAGTTTTTCTCCTTTCTTTGGCCACCAGGTAAGAGGGTGGTGCAGGGTGTAAAAAAAAAAAAAATACACTGATCTCCACTGGATTTAATGAGTACAGTTTTAAAACTAATTTCATACAAATTTATCACACCATTTCATTTTTTTGATATGTGAGTAGAGTTATGTATCCAACAACAGATATGCAAAATCCTCAAATACTGCCAAAGAATACAAGTTATACAAGCGGGCATGTCGCAGGCTGACTTAGTGACTCAAGCCTTGGCAGCTGGCCTATAAACAAAGCTACTGAATTGGTTTGGATCTGTCTAAACACAGAGCTTCTTATGCAGCTCACTTTCAAAGATATGCTTTAAAGAATTACTAGAGAGTGAAAATTTGATCAAAATGCACGAATTACTAGTGAATTGAAAAATTAGAGTCAGCTTTAGAAATTCAATCATAACAGCTGTATTTCAGTCTCTGAGTTTTAATCAGATATGAATACATGTTAAATTTATAGCAAAGGTTTGCAAATCAAAATGCATTCTCTCTATTACTGTAATTTGCATTTCTGCTTTGGGACTCAGACTCCAGCTTCTGTACCAAACACCACTGTCAGAACCGCTGATCACTTACAAATACTGGTTTTGAATATCAGTCAAATAATGAAGATCCAGTAGTGTAGGTTGCTTTACAGATAATTGGAAGCCTGTTCATACGTTCTGGGTGTACAGAAAATAACAGCATGCAAGGAAAAAGTAAAGTAAATAATTAGAAACCAATAACCCTAATTCTGCAGGTCAGAACTTTCCTCAGAATTATAATTTTATAGAGGTAGCTGAGTTCCAAGACAGTGTAGTCATGCTGCCTATGAATGTTATTTGGCAGTTTATAAAAGTGTAAAATGTGTTTATACTCCAGAGTTCCATAGTAATGAATGTTAAGTATTAATATTTGAGGATGCTTTTCCTAGCATAAAATTTCCTGCTTAACTGATAGCAAGTCCTCTTAAGCAAATCTCTATAAATAATGAAAACGTAGAATGATTACTGTACTGTAATGCTAGAGTCTTTATACATAGATTCGTGCTAATCTGCACTTGTGACTCTAAAGTCTCATGACAGCTCTTTCTATTTTCATTTATTCCAGAACATTATTTGTTGAATTCCAGAACTGGGAACTCTGTCGCCTCTCCCTGGAGAGGAGGGAAATAGTATTAACATTTCATTTAGAAATTGAACATGACATCTCAGTTTACGCATATTTTCAACTACTATTAGCAAATCTGGACAGTTTGTCACATGTTCTGGAGCAGCATTTACAGTTTGTTAGTGCCCAAGTCCGTGTGAGTTAGCACTTTCTTCTGCATTTTCTCCAGAATTGTGCAGCTCAGAAGCTGTGACCCAATACATTTGGAGATGAACTTTAGTTTTCTGGTATAGGCCAAATATTACTTTTAACTGAATGTTTCTCTGAGTATCCAGAAATTAAGGGAAGCTGGAGGCAAAGAGCTTAACTAAGACTAGAATAGCTAACAAAAACCGCTTTTCTCCGGAAGATGGAGAGCAATGTCAAGCAGGAGGCGTTAGAGTGAGGCAGAAAATTCCAACTCTTTTTTTTTTGGGAATTCTTGCTTTGTTCTTGCCTTCCTTGCTTACAAGTGCTGTCCAAAATGCTTAGTCCTCACAGGAAGATTTGGCAAAGAGGGGAGAAACTCCATGCCTGCAGGACATGTACACAGTTAATGCCCCAATGCTATATGCTGTCTCATAACTTTCTGTCTACAGCACAGAGCTAGGCTCTGATTCAGTTGAACAGTACGCTTGCTTCAGTCTCACTGAAGTGGATTGGATCTAAACATTTCCCTGCTGAGCGTGCATTTTCAAATATTGCTTTATGCACAGATCTTTCTGCAAAATGACTGATGTTTTAGTGCCAAAGTTCCATTTAATTTGAGAAAAAAATCCTTTGTTGTAAATGCAGTACCAAGGCTTGAGAAATTAAACACATTTAGTTTATTTAAACAGCTATGATTGCTTTCAAACTATCACTAACTGAAAATGCCATTAACAAAGTTTAATATGCTTTTAGTCCCTGTGTCTGGGAAACAGACCCTGCAGATGTTTTTTTGGCACCCTGCAGAATTTTAATTAATGCTACCAACATATTTTCATGGTTAAATGTTCTAAGAAACTCTCCTTGGAAACAAATTTTGAATTTCATTCCTATGTGTAGAGTGATTAATGAACCATTTTTCTTCCTTAAGCTGTATAAATATTTTTTCCAACAGTTTATGGTATGATGACAGCATGAGGGAAAATTAGTGGCCAAAAGCAACCTTATTATTCATTCCAATATGTATACAGATTCTTTGTTGCTCATACAAATGAATCTTATTCTTTTAGCCACAGAGTTCGCACTATGTATTCTGGAAGAAATAGCCACTTATCTTCAGTACAGGTTAGTAGTACAAACTTTAATTTATGGAAATGTTTTCTTTCTCTCTTTTTTTTTTTTATGGTGGACATATTAGACATAATGAGGAATGACAGGAAATAGACTACTCAGATGATACATATGATGATTTTTCAAGGAACACAGTCTCAGAGATGAGCCTCCTGAATACATTTTTGGTTTTGGTCACACTGTAACATAATTACCTTTTAAATTTTTGTTAGGCAGAACTCACTGTGGCACCCAGTGGACAGTTCTGCTTTTTTACTTACCATTATTCTTTGGATGGGTAGCTTTCAAAGGGAAGTTTGGTTTTGGAGGGGTTTGGTGTTGATTTGTTTTGTTTTCCCTTTCTACTAGCAAAAAATAATACTAGCAGCTCAGATACCAGGAGGAGAAAAACCCGTACGAAAAAAAGGAAATTCCTCCTGCCACAAAGACTCTGTCATTAAATATTTGGGAAATGTCCTGTGCACTGAATCACAGATGTTTCTGTGACTATGAAATTGATCCATCTATGATAAAATATAAAATAATATATAAGAGATTATAACAAATAAGGCAATAGATTTGCCTCAGCAGGTGGAATTTTAGAGGTGCATAATATGTCAAAGATTATACAGCAGTTAATGTGTGAGTGTTTAAATGAAAGAGAAAATATAATTTTAGTATCATTCAGGAACTGAGATAAATTGCAAATTAGACTAGGTAAAACCTGTTCAATGACGTGTAGTTTACACAGATTTAAGCATATTCCATTAACTTCATAAAACAGATTTGGCAGATGAGCATCTCTGCAAAACAGTGCTTTAAAACTTAAAAGTAACTAGCTTCAGCTGTGTGCTTACATAGCATATGCTGCTCCAGAACAAAACATGTTTATTGTACGTGTATTCTGTGAGTGTGTAGATATACACGTATATGTGGAGACACATATATAAATAAAATAGTAATGCACAAAGAATGTAAAAATGGAAGTGTAGCAGTGCCTGTATGAAGTCAATATGTACTGTTCTTCCTCTAGGAAAATGTGAGTACAAGTTGAAGTGATGGTGTCGCATCAGGCATGTATGAATCTCTACCTGTGTTTTCTCTAGCCTTGTATTAATACATACCAAGGAAAGTAGCTCTCTTAAAACAACAGCAGAAGTTTTGATAAGTGTCAGCTAATTTGCAAGCATTTCTGAGGGCAGTGTATTTAAACAGTCTTAAAAATGCAGAGAAAAAAGATCCATACAAGAACACCGTACCTGTTTGAAGTGAAATTGCCACAAGGATTTTGTACAAGGAAGAGGATTCACTTTAGTAACAGCTGTTCCAGAATAAGTGGCAGAGATTTCATTATTCTCTGCCCATCTGTGTGTCTTTCTTGAGAGCTGCAGCATTCATGTGTATGTGAGGTTAACTGCATGTGCTGTTAATTGCAGCAATACATTTTCAAGGTCAAACACTGTACAAAATTCTGAAGTGTTAGTCATTTATGTAAACAGAAATGGCTAGATGAGCTAAAACACAACTATTTTTCTGAAGAATTTTACGTTCCTATGTTCCAAAAATATCTTTACTTCCTCATCTGTTCTGTGGGTTTTGTTTGTAGCTGTGGGAAAGAGCAGTCGAAGTTGTCTTTTTGCTTTTTTTCTGAAAGCAGGCCGAAAGGTGCTTGTTCTCATGTCCTACAGTAAGGAGTTCAAAGCCGTGTAACTGAGAGCCTTATTTCCTATTCTTCTTTAGTTTCTCGAGATTTCAGCTGCTGAGGAAAGTTCACATTGCAAAGATAAAAATGCGGCTGAGATACCTTGGACCACTTCTCTGGAGTGGAGCATAATCTTACAACCTTACAGTTTGTCTGAAATTAGTGAAATGAGTGATGTCTCTAGTGAATATGCTCTTGGTGACTGCTGAAGAGGTGCAGTTGTGTTTTGGTGTAACTGGAGTATAGTTCACTGCTGAAGTGCTTATGTTTAAGGTAGTCCAATGGGAGCATGCAGAGGAGGTGGCAAGGTCAGAGTGACAGGTAAGGGTTTAGATAAATATTTTGCATTCTTCTTGGAGGTAACTACAATGAATTTCTGCTTCATGAAGCTAGATCTAGAGCCTGAGACCATCCAGAAATCCTGGACCAGATGTCAGATCTGTCACTAGATGATCATCCTGCCATATGTGGCCTCTCTTCTGGATGAGAGCTGAGGGCTAGAAACCCTCTGATGAAGGTAAAAGATGAGGAAGTGCAATTCTGTAGCAAGAAATCAATTCTTCCTCTGCAATGGTAACAATCTCTCTAAAATTTGCCCAGCAGATGCTAGCAGTGAATTAACACAGAGCTTGTGGAAAAGTAAAAGGAGCTGAATATGTAACTTGAAATATTTTTTTTTTTTTTTTCCTTGGGGTTACTTTTACTGTGAAGATCCTCTTTTTATTCTCTGAATCCCTGAGCATAGTGTGTTAGACTGCCTGTGTATACAAGTCAGAAACATTCAGGTTTAGATTTGGTCTACAGTTCCAAATAATGGCCTTCCACATAAACAACTGTTTCAAGTTGCTTATTTCAAAGGTGTTTTAGGTTTAGCCTTTTTGCATCTTATATATTTTTACTTGACTGGTTCTCTTCCTGTTTACTGTCATCTTTGGAGTAAGAGCATAACTCTTCTTGTTTACTGCTCGTCTCAGTTTAAATTACAAATTTGACCTGACATTAAGCTGTTCCTTTTTGTACTGGAGGAAAAAAAAAATTCTAAGTCATATGGTATTATCCTTCACTTCCATTGAACCATCTGGACTCTTGGAGCCAGTGCTGAAAACTGTCAACATCTCTTGATGCAAAGCAAATAGACTGAGCTAAAAGGGAAGTTGAAGCTGGAGAACCGTCCTGTAGAAAGTTTAGAGCAGTTCAACACTCGAGGAAGGAAATCACTATCTGTCAGAAAAGCCCCATCCTGCCCAAAAGCTGTTGCATTAGATATCTAGTGCTGTTCATTTAAAGATTAGGCTCATATTCAAGATTTCAGTGGAAACAAGATTTTGGTTTTACTAAAGTTTATTTTTGGTTTGCTGTTTGCAAAACTCGTGTTCCAAACAAGAGGAAGAGGTCTAGTCTCTCATACCAGAACTTTCTTAATTTAAGGAAACTACAAGGAGGACTTGTTACTGCATGGATCACCCCCTCAATAATAAAATTGATACATATATCATTTTATGGTACACATAATACAGGTAAATCCCAGGTCCTTCTGAACTGAACAGAATATAATGTGTTATCCACATAATTATGTTGATGACTGTGCTTATGTACCTTTTTTTTTTTCAGAAATATTTCCTTAAATCAAGGTGTTAAATAATATAAATAAAGTAACATACTCATGTCGCAATGCAGTTGAAATGCCTTATGATTTGGGCTTTCACATAGAACCATAAACTGAAAAAACGGAGTTCACTAGTAATATTTATTCTTTGCCCTTAAAAAATTCCTCTTTGAAACTGTAAAGACCCACTGAAAAGTAAACTCATGTCTCAGGGAACTGAATGCTTCTTACGAATAATGGTCATTTTATGAGTCTAGATTATTACTTGTCATTTTATGTTCTTGGCAATTAGAATCTCTCATTTAAAATATTTATTTTTCCTTTTGGCTGAGTTTCCCTACAAAACTGGAACTATTGTCTTAAAAATGATGATATCACAGGCAAAATAAATTAAGTCTTGGAATTATGTCAAGACTTTTAACTGAAGATGAATTTTCAAAAAAATCTTTGTGCATAAGTAAAACTTGCTTTCTCCCTTTAACTCATCTTTCTAGCTACTGCTTCTCTGGGTGTTTCTTTCTGTAAATCAAACATATGCTCTTTTTCTTGCTTTTTGGAAGACTTCCAAAGGTTGGGGGGAAGTTTTACAGGAAAGCTTTCCAAAACATATTTAGGACTTGTTCTTCCTGTGCAGATAAAACCCTCAGATGTGTTTTAGTATAGACTAACCGAAACTTGAAATCTGTAATATTAGGTTTGGGGCTTTTTTTTTTTTTTTTTTTTTTTTTTTTTTTTTTTTTTTTTTTTTTTTTTTTTTTTTTTTTTTTTTTTTTTTTTTTTTTTTTTTTTTTTTTTTTTTTTAATTAAAAGGTAGAAGTTTGATGGCTATTTTTCTCATTAGGATTTCCACAAAGAATTTTACTTCATTGTTATTTCCTTGTTTCTTTCAGTAAGTTCCAGATGTGCTAATTATTCGAGATTTGTCTCAGAATAGATGTTTATTTGATCAAATGAGCATGTGTTGCAGTCTGAGACTTCCTTATCGGATTATCAGAGGGAAGTGAATGCAGTCTCTGCCTTTCATGAGGTTTTCTGTATGGCTTTGATTTGAAAATGTATTTTAGTTACAAAAGTAATCCAAAAAAAAAGAGCTATACATACAAGAACATTCTGGCTTTAATTCTTTCCCAAAAATAGGTTCAGATTTTTCAGGTGTCCTGAAGTCTAATTGTATATTTTATTAATCTAATTTTGTCTTGCGTGACTATTGATATACCACGTAAATGGAAGCCATTCTTAGAATATTGCCTATTCACAGAATTAGAATTTTGTACCAGTGCAATACTACAAGTTAATTATATGATGTCTAAAGTGATTGGCTCTGACTAACTTTACATTTCTTTCTGTTTTTCTTCCTCTATGGAGCGTATATTTGACTTCTGGCCTGTTATTAATAACATTCTTAAATTGTATATTCTTACATCAGTCCTTTGGAAGACTCACAGAATCACAATGGTTAGGGTTGGAAGGGACCTCTGGAGATCATCTAGTCCAACCCACCTGCTAAAGCCGGTTCACCTAAAGTAGATCACACAGGAATGTGCCCAGGTGGGTTTTGAACGTCTCCAGAGAAGGAGACTCTACAACCTCTCTGGGCAGCCTGTTACAGTGCTCTGGGACCCTCAAAGTAGCTTTTCCTCATATTCAGATGGAACCTCCTGTGCTTCAGTCTGTGCCTGTTGCATCTCACCCTATCGTTGGGCACCATTGAAACATCCACCCTTGAGATATTGATAAAATCCCCTCTCAGCCTTCTCTTCTCCAGGCTGAACAGACTCATCTCTCCCTCCTCATAAGAAAAATGGTCTAGACTCCTAATCATCTTTGTAGCGCTCTGCTGGACTCCTTCCAGTGATTCCTTGTCCTTAAACTGGGGAGCCCAAAACTGGATGCAGTACTCAACTCTCCATGTTGAACAAGTATTTCTTTTGGGGCAGCAAGGAGTAGAGATGAATACAAGCAGTCAAAGCAACAATATATCCTCAATATACATACTGACATTTGCAATATTCCCATTGTTATTTGAAGTACATTATTAAGAGAAGCTGCTGAGTTATCTTAGAGTGGTGTTTGCTAGTTACATAGTTTGCTTATACTATCATTATTATTAAACCTTCCCTTGTTTATAAAGGACATTGAAATACTGCTCAACATGGAGAGAAGCAGAGGTAGATGATTATCAATGGTAGGACCTAACTAAAGCAGTACACTGACTTTAAGTTTACATCACATCTTTTGTACTACTCTGTCACATATTAGCTCTGATTTTAATTAGGCAAAAATAGAAATTAATACAATCAAATCAGATAATAGTTGTTAGTGCTGAGGGATATGCAGAGGATTTCAGGAGTGCTGATGGCGTGGCTAGCATTGTGTGTGCATTCAAAATAGGCTTTAAAAACAATGTTAACATAGCCAAAAATGGAGGCAGAGGGACAATGATGAGTAATTCAAGGTATGTGTGTCTGCTTCATTTCTTCTCCTTACAATCTTATTATTCCCTGACTTCCATGGAAGGTGAATATTAATGTTCCCACTCTTTCAGTTACAACGCTGAGAAAAACAAGGCTTATATAGGTGAAATTAAGGTCAGTACTCCTCAGGAGGGTAAACATTCACTTTTCTCAGCTTTCCCACAAGTTATTAAATCTCCTTATGTTATGAACCTAAATAAATTACCACGCAAAAATTTATTTTTGTCAGGCATGTTAATCATGGAGTACCAAGGTTTGTTTCATAAACGGACCTGGGGACTGACCTGGATTCAGAAGGTTCAGTGGCACCCAAGAGGTAGGAAGCTAATTTTTTTTTTTAGTTTTCACTATATAACATGCTCCATCTAAGAATATGTGTTATGGTACCAAAATGGACATGTATAAAACATGAAAAAGCCCCCAGATTATTCAGGATTTAATGGAGGTTTTAATCAATCAAGGCAAGAAATTAGATTTAAAGGTTTAGACAATGAGATTTAACAAGTAGATATTTCAATCATTGACAAAGTTTTCATCCTTATATATACAGAGAGAGAAAATTCATATATATATATGAAAACAAAAATATTTCTGAACTATTTTATAAATAGCTAAAATCCAAGAAGATAAAAATCTGTACTTTCTTCTGTGATATGCAACATATTCAGCTGCATATACAAATGAGGAAAGAGCATTTTGCCTCTTGTTCTATTTTACATTTCTTAAGAAAATGTAAATTCTTAACTCCTTACTGGTATATTTATGTGCTAGCTTGCTGAACTGAATTCCTGGTCTGAAGAGTTCAAGATGTAAATATGTAGATGCTTATGACAGTGAAAAGAATTATACAAAGTCAGGTCCACCAAAATACACTTGAGAGTATGTAGATCAGAACTACCAGAAGGAAAAAACTGGTCACTATTACTACATAATCAAAAATCTTTAGAGCAGTCTGTTTATTCTACTGAATAAATACTATTATTAGTACTTATAGAACAAAGATAAGATGGTAACTTCTTCCCACACCAAATTTTCTTGTCCATGTCTTTGTTATTAGGAAGTGAATATCTGAACACTGTTACTGTTTTAGGTGCAACACTAACCTTGTTTTCCAAATATTACTCTTTTCAAAATTTTTTTATATTTAAGAAAAGCCAAAAATGACTAGCATAAAACAATTATTTATCTCTTTGATGTTGTAAAAGGTGTTTGGTTGTATTGCTGAAAATGAATCCCTTGGGATGCTGTAATCTTCATAACTTCTCCATTTAGAGTATCATCTTCAATTATTGTTATCAGTCCCTCAGCAATTCTTGATGGGCTGTAAAAAAAAAAAAAAAAAATTCAAAATCATGATGTAATAGAACACGTGAAAAGGACAAGAAACTCAATGTAAATCTGCCTACCCTGAAAATTAAACAATCTGGTATTTGAACACATTTATTTTCAAGAAAAGCAGAGGTAGTATGAGTGTTTCAGGAGAGAAATTCAGTCTGCTCAGTCAGGACATAGAATGTAAAGTGGCAACTTTACAAATCATCGTTTGTTTGCTCTAGTTACTGCTAAATCCTGGTGGACATCCAGCTGCCATTGGGCTTCCTATCAAAGTTTTCTCTGTCAGGCCAATGGACAGAAGTAATCCTTACACAACCCTCTGCAGCTCTTTGCTGTTGAATTATCCTGTTTCTGTAGCAGGACTGACACACAAATTAGTGTGAGGAGAATTTTGTCACATGCTGTTTGCTTGTGGTCAATAGGTGTAATATATTTCATGTATTAAAAAGTGTGGACAAAACAACACAGTTATGCCATTTCCTTTTTGCAGAAGTATCTGAGCAGCTAATTGCTAGACACCAAGAAATTGTTAAAAAAAATCACTTTATACTTGTCTTATTCTCACACTCTTTCCTAGCTATCTGCTTTTGGCCTTTGTTGGCAATACCATGATGGGCTGGATAACTCTGTGATCTGATCCATCATCATCGCTACTGGACTCTTATGAACTTAGTCCAGTTTTGTCAGTTCTTGGTGTAATTTGTATCTTGGTTCACTTCCAAATTTTGTGGAAGTTAAATATAAATTATATACTCCATCTCACAACATGTTTGATTGACTCAATTTGTGGAAGAAAACGAAGGGCTATTAAAAACTAATACAGCATCTTTAATTTGGGAATTTGGTTTGCACTTTGTTGGAAAATGGGAATGCATAAAGGAAAATGTCACTGGGTAGGTGATACTCTTAAAATAACCTTAAATATCTGCCATTGTTCATTCTATGCAGGATAACACATCATCAGTCTTCCATCTGAGGCAGCATTTCTCTTTTATTTTAATTTTATTGGAAGTGCTATTGTGTGTGCATGTTCTTCATTAACAAAAGGCGAAAAACCACTCCATCTGACTTACTCCATCACGCCATAGAACTGCATCATATTTTTGATCTCATCCTTATATGAATAATACTGTCCCATATTCTCTTCTTTATCTATTGACTGAAGAATTGGTGTGTTGACAAATCCTGGACAAATTGTGTTGAGTCTTACACCATAGTTTTCCATATTAGCAGCTAGCTAGAAAAGAGAAAGAGTTAGACTCTCATCATCAACATTTTAAAACAATATTGTGAAAGCCATTTTTCAAAGAATGGAGTTTACCACTAAGTACCTTTCAGCATTGCCTAGCAAGCAAATTTTGTTGGTAGTGATTGTTTTGTTTCAACAACTAAGTTTGAAGCACATTTTCTCTAGTAATAGTACTAGATTACTAGAAAGAAACGTCCATTTTGCTGGGAGAACAATTCTACAAGAAACCAACACTACTCCTTCCTTGCAGCTGCTTTTTTTCTGAATAGGTTTGCTATTAGTACTCTTGGCATGTCATTTACAGTATTCTAGGTTGATGATACAACTCATAAGCAAAAGCAAGTAAAAAATATCTCCCAAATTTATGCTTCCAGTCTTATAAGAACTTATTAAAAGAAAACTATCTGAAATCAAATAATGATTTAACTCTAAGATTGTATTTATCTCCCTCATGTCAACAGAAATAGGATTTGGTCTCTACCCTTAGAACTGTAAAGCTAAACCTTTCCAGCTGCTCTGTTGTACCTGCCAAAGGATGACTCTGTCACTGAGTATCTCCACAGGAAAGTCCCTGTGAACTCCAGGAAAGAGGTGGGAGTTTTTTTCAGGAAGTAGTTCAGGAACATGGTGAAAGCAAGCAGCACAAACTGTTCTGGGAATGGTAGGACACTTCATTCATAGTGCTACCAATGCACGTGTGTAGCAAAGAAGTCTGATCAGCATCCAGGCATTTGTTTAATGCTGGATGAACTTTCTTAGTGATAGCACAGAACTTATGAACTAAACATGAACTATCCAAGAATAACCGTAATTGTTCAACACTCAGTTCTATTTATTTTAACATTTAACAGGAATCCTTTCTGGTATTATGTAAAGAATTTTTATTATATGATAGCCTGCCCTTTTGTCCAGAGAAGAAAAGAAGCTGAAGTCCTAGATGTTTTGTATCATACCTGCCCAGTGTTAGGCTGTATTGCCTTTCCTGGTGAATATAGTGATTCACTGTTGTTATTATTATTTTTCTCCTTGGCATTCTCATGTTCCAGAGAGACAGTATTTCCTCTAATTTTCTAGCAGACCTTTTATTTTTGAACTTAGATGGTAGATGTTTATATTATCATGAGAAAACAAAAATGGAAAACCAGGTGTCAGGTTTGTGCTGTGGTTAATGAGTTACATGCAACACTTATCCATACTACTCCATTTTGGTTAATCTGAAAAGTAAGTTGGTTGAGTGGGGAGTGAGGGCATAAAGTATGGATAAACTATCCAAATTATTATTTCAGGTGCTTTATTCTGGCAACTAGATTGGAAAGCTTATATGAGTAGACTGTCTTTAAACTTAGCCTATGAGAATGTAATAATATTTGCTCCCTTCAAGTTATTTTATCTTCCTACTTGTTCAATTTAACTAGAAACTTTTGGAGTCAGAGGTTAAGACATGCTATATGGCCAAGTAACATCTAACATGTCCCATCCTGAATATGTCATTTTGCGTTTTCAACTTATTAAGAGTTGGTAAGAATAAATAATGGTAAAAGTTTTCCTGTTCAAGTAAATTTTTGTATACTTTAGTGCATATTTATCATAAAAAAGTCATCAACCTGACTTACAAATAAGGAAACCAAAATGTTAAATGACTGGGACTGATTTATGAAAAATACATTTAAAGCTTGGATAATAATTTTACTTTTGAGCTCCTCCTACTGTTCTTTGCAACATCTTTCTTCCATGCTCACAGAATCTCAAATTGGTCACAAACACATACATGGCTTACTTATTCCATCTTTGGCTACCGTTTGTGAAATGATGGAACCTCCACTGCTTCAGACACTTTGTTTTCTTTAAAAAAATTAGTTCCACTTGGGTGACAACAGAGAGAGAACAAGAGAAACTTCACATGTTCCCAAGGAGCTGCTGATACTGCTTTCGAAAACACATACTTACTGCTATTGACCGTGTGAATCCAATTACACCATGCTTTGTAGCACAGTACACAGGTTGGAATGCAGCAGGCATGAGTCCTTTAAAATAAAAAGGTAGCTGAATGAAGATGGTGGGTACTCCTATTTATGATTACCTTAAACACACTTATAGGTCCATAATGTAAAAACATATGTGATGGAGTTATAAAGATGTAACAAATTAGATTAGTAAAAATTTGCAAATTATATTTCATAATCTGAGGTAGGCTGAGAAAAGATATGAGATGGATAAAAATAAGAGGAGGAATAATAAGAGTAGTAAAAAAAGTACAACTTTTCCTCTTAAAAATTGTATCTGTAAAGTATGACTTAAAATGGAGGACAGGATCTAGAAGAAAACACTCAAGGGTGAGAGTTTTGAGCCTTCTTCTATGAACCTGTAAAGCATTTAAAGTATATAAAGTATGTAAAGTATTTCAGATGAACTTTGCTGACACTCTGGCTGCTGATATGTAAACTGGATGCCTGCAATCATTTACAGTGGTTTCAGGGAGGAAGTTTGGGAAAACGTAAGGGAAACAGCAAAATCCATTCTGACTACTGTAACTGATTTAATATTATCTCTGTAATATATTAAAACATAAATATACTGTCTGACTTTAATCCCTTGCTTCTGTGGAACAGAAACAGAACTCAGCCTCAGATAAAAACTTTTCACCTAGACCTCATGTGAGAGATAAGAATGAGCGTGCTTCACAGCTGAATGAAAAGCAGTCAGCCTATACATCTGCCTGGGAAATATGGTTACTGCTTATCTATTTGACAATGTACTTAGTACTATAACAAATACATACTGTTAACACAGCGGTTTTTGCTCAAATAAGCAAGTATAAACAAAGCAATTCAGTCTTGATGCACCATCTGAGGCATTGTAAAGTTTATTTTACTCACAATACTACTCTGGTAAAATTTCATAGGTGATAGTTTTCCTAAAGAGATTTAAATGAAACAAGGAAGGCATTTTGCAATAAGCATATGGAAAAAGCACTAAGAAGTGAATGCAGGTCCTCAGTGCATAGAGAGCGTAGAGATAAGTGAGTAAACAGTGTGAATGGAATGATAAGATGAAGGTCTCAGATAATGAGCAGAAAGAAATGAAAGCAGATATGTGGATAGGAAATCTTATTGAAGCACTTTCCGCATTGAATTAGAGTGGCTGAAAAGGATTTCATGGTATGGTACCTCCTACAGTGGGCCCTGTTCTGGAATAAAAAGCCAGGATGAAGGTATTTGGAAGGGAATGGGAAAAAGAGGTAATAATCCTGTGTATTATCATTGTTATCCTCTGTAAGGAAAATGAGAAGCAAAAAGAAAAATGACTGTTAATATTGCAAACCTTTATGGTAGGAGTGGGAGAGCATGAAATCATTATTTATAGTAGACCAAGAAGAGAGAACAGAGGTTTTAGAGCAAAATTAAGAACTTAATTGTAGTAAGACTGAGTTTGATGGCAGAAAGCTGGTGAAAAAGAGACAACAGATCATGATTGTATATACATTTCTGCCCATTACACCAAGAATTTCCACTATTCAATGACAGCTGAGCTGGAACATGTGAGTGCTGTAGTTCCATGTGAAAGCTAGGGTCTTGTGAACAGCAAACCACAGCCCATCCTAAAGGTAGAGGATAAAAATCGTCTGTGATCCTGAATACAATATTGGAAAACTGGATTCTGATTTTGATGCATTAATGTTTGATTCTAATGGAAGTCACCTCAATTAACCTCTCAGATGTGTTTTTCCGTTCTTCATATTTTTATGGGAAATGAAGAACTTAACCTCATGGCTGGTTGTTCTCTTGAACTTGTATTTATCTGCTAAACTTGGATAGCGTGTTATGCTTCTATTGAGAACTTGCTTCATGAAAAATGGCTTTTGTGTTGTCTCCTCTGGGTTGTGATCGCAACACTTTGTCTGTTTGGTGACTTTGGATGATCATCACCATTCTTCAAATAATTGGAAACATTGGAGTATTAGCACATTAGGGTAATTATGATACCATTTTTTAAATCTCCTGAGTAGTTTTATTTTTCTTTTAAAGAAAAAAAACAACCCCAATGAGGCTGCAGCTAACAGACATGCAAAAGACAAAACCTTCTGGGAAACACAGAGGGGGAATTTTATTTTTTTTTTAAACATAGTAAGAAAAATTACTTGTTACTTGAGAGAGAAGAGAAGCAAAGTCAAGAAAAAAGTAAACAAAGGAAGGGCACAGCTCACAATAATTAAGTGGAATATGGTTCAAAGACTTTACTTGAATGTTAAAAGACTAGGCAGGAAGGGAAGAATAAATAGCTTTTTTTTTTTTTTTGCCTTTTTTTTTTTTAAATCAAAGCATTAAAACCAGTTCTTTTCTAGATGAAATTATTATTTTTGATAAAATGGAGAACCAAGAAGAAATCAGCTTGACTCACTTTCAGCCAAAGCAGCAACAATGAAGACTAGCTCTAGCATCCCTCACCCAAAATAATGAGAGTCCTGTCTCACTTTTGTTCCTGTGTTGGGTACTCAGAACCACGGTGTGGCATCTCCATCTCTGAGCCACTCCCCTGCCCCAGGGTGGCAGAATCTCTGGCTGTTGGCAGTGTGTCCTAGGTGCTCTGCTAGCATGTGTTTTGGGATGAACCACTGTGTGACACTGATCCTTCTCTGTCTGAGTATTTATTCAAGCAGTGAGCAAAGATGAGTTCGTAGTAAACTAGTTAAGGTATTCATTTGTTAGAAAATCTGGATTCTGTTTGCTGCTCCTGTGATTAGTTAATTACCTTATGCAAAGTGGAAAGACGAGGAAACAGGCTGGAGAACATTACACACAAAGCAAGGTGGGGAGGAATGGGAGGATGTTCAAATGGATGATGATGGGGCAACACACTCCTGCAAAGCGATACAACTGGTTTTCAATTTCTTTTAGCAAGAGGAGGCAACTGTGCCTAGATTTTCCTCTCTCTGGGTGTTGCTGCATCACTGAACAGTTGTCTGAAAGGGGACAGGGATCTTCCTTCTCCTCACAAATGATCTTCATCGAGAACTTGTTGGTGAATTGCAAATGACTTCCTGATGACTGAAGGTGCCCTTTGGTTTACCGAAACCAGATCAAACAGATCAGCGGTAATTCTGTGTGCCAGTGTTAACTGTGCTCTTTTTTGTTTTTCTCAGTTCCTGGCAGGCTGACCAAGACAGCTCTTGCCCCTGATTATACTCTAGTCCCCTTGCTGTTACAGTGTCAAGACCACTCTACCATTTGAGAGGTGGTGTCAGGCTTCTCACTACAGCTGCTTATTTATCATGGTCAATAGTTTCGAAATCCACATCTTTAGAAATTAGTCTTGGAGGCAGAGGACTGTATCAACAAGCTTGAATTGTATCAGTAAACTTTGTTGAAACCAGTATTTACTTTCATTCCACTGAAGAGCTTTGATGAATAAAGAACTAAGCATTTTTTCCCCAGGTATACTTTTCCACTGAAAACCTAGCCCTCAGAGACTTGAACAAGTCTCTTTCCTTGAATAAGATTTATTAGCTTTCAGATGACCTTTCCACCCTCTATTTTCTCCATGGGTGCACTGTTAGGCACCTTGAGACAAATGTAATTTCTGTTTGATAGTATCTTTAAGTTTCATTAATTCTTGGAATTGTATACTTCATGTTTGGATGTGTGTGGCACAGAGAATGCAAGAACTGAAGTCTGTTTTCTAACATGGCTGTTGATCTCATGGAGGCTTTGGGCTCATCAGGAAGCAGTGCTTCCACACTGTGACTATGCAGTGATTAAGCTTTATTCTCAGTTATACTTAAGACAAATACATTCACTATTAAAACGTTTAAATATTCCAATAAAATATTTTAATTTTCTCTCACTAATGTGATAACCACAGTACCATGTGGCATCCTAAAACTCTAAATTTTCTTTCTTTAAGAAAAAGATATGTGAAAATGCTGAAAGGTAAGTCTTGGCAAACCAATGGAACCTATTTAAAAGCAAACCAAAAATGTATTCCTCCATATGTTGGGAAATATTGCCAGAGTAATTTGTTTTCCTTTCTATATTAGGTTTGTTTTATAAAATATACTTATCAAAGCCTGTTTCAACACATAGAATACTTAAAAATAAATAACATCACAAGATTTAGCCATATTTACTTAAATTAAATGTCTTTCCAAACCACATTACAGAAATTTTCTTTGTTGCCCTAGGCAAAAGTATAGATAAACAGTATGGAATATGCTTACAACGTCCTTTGAAGGCTAAAGCTTCTCTTGAAGAAGTAACTAGAGAAATGAGTTAGGGGACTGATAGTCCTACAAAGTGATGAGAGAACTGATTTTCGCATTCTTGAGAATAGGGAGGGAGTACAGTTACACTGTTGTGATCTGTGTCAAAACAGAGGAGACACAGAAATCGTAGCAAAAATTCCAAGCTGTGTCATTTCTAGGAAATTTTTTAATAGTGAACTGAAGTCTCAAGAGACTAGTTTCTAAATTTTCTAACCCCATTCCTGTGGATTTTTTTACAAAGAGAGGAGAACAGAAGCTTTTTCATGATGCTGAACTGAAGGTGCCAGCTGTGCAGCCATTTACATGTTTGCTCCACTGTATCACTGTGATAAAGTCTTGCCTTTATCCAGTTATGTTAATCATGTGCTTAGCTTTGTTCTTGTAGTATATGTATATATATAGGATCAGGTCCTAAAGAAGCCTGTCTGCTGTAAGAAATACTTTCTCTCTTTTTCTCTTTTTCTTTTTCTCCTTTTCCTTTTCCTTTTTCTTCTTTTCCTTTTTCTTTCTTTTCTTTTTTCTTTTTCTTTTTTCTTTTTTCTATTTCTTTTCTTTTCTTTTCCTTTCTTTTTCTTTTTTTTTCCTTTTTCTTTTTCTCTTTTTCTTTTTCTTTCGAATACTGTTTCTTTTGGCTGAAGCTTTCTATAGGAGAAGGACAACCTGGCTGCTTGTGGAGCTTGAGGGCTTGAAGTTCAGTGTAATTAAGCCACTGATATGGCTGTACAGCAGAAGGGTATTCAGATACACTACACATTGAACAACTTCTCATGAAAAGCTAGCACGATCTGATACTAAAGATTTCGCTAGTTTTTAAGCCCTCTATGAATACCTAAAAAAAAAACCCAACTCTGCTAGAATGCAGATAGATACAAATTCAGTTTTACCAAATATTTTACTGAAAGTATGAAGGCTATTAAAACAAAAGTGCATGACACACATGAATACTCTTTTCCTCTTTGCTTAATAAAGTGTATAAGTACCAGCCACCAAAAGGTAAGAGACAATGCTAAGTTTAATTATGTAAATAATCTCAGGAGTTGAATTTAGTTTTGTATGCTTTTACTGTTGTTTGTAACTACTCTGTTAAACAAAATTAAAATGAATGTACATAGCTTCCTACAGAAGAAATTTTATAACGTTTTACCCTTTAAATTTGAAATGAAGTTTATTACAATGCAAAAACCTGCAGCCATTGGTGTTACCTGTTATGGGGGCAATTTGGCAGTAAAACACATTTCCCATTATCTCAGCTGTTTAGCAGCATTACTTCCTCTTGATATGAATGCATAAATCCCACAAAATTAAGAAAGTTTTATAGCTTTGACATGCAGTGGATTAGGAGTCCAGTGCTCGTTACATGTCCTTACTTATTTCTCTCCCCTTCTTATTTAGTTCTGTCTTGTGGAGACACTAAAAAAAGGGAGATTTAATACTGGAAAGAAAGGGTAGATGCTCTGGCTTTCATCCAGCTGAATGAACACTTTAAGCATCCACTTCATAGGAAGCATTTAAGTAGTTACGTGGGTGTTAGTAAATATAAACCAGTAAGGCTTTATTCTGTCCCTGGTTCAAATCTTTGGCAAAATTCCCATGGTGAAGAACTGGAAAACAATTGGTGGGTAAAGCAAATATTATTGAATGTTACGTAAGCGCTAAGTATAACTCTTCTTGCTGCTCAGCAAGACACAAGAATATTTACTGTCTGCAGAGTATATCTGATAAAATCTTATAGAGAACTTGGACAGGGGGGATCAAAACCACTCAAAGTTTAATGATCAACAGAAGCTAGCTTTGAGAAAAGAAAACAGTAGAACAGAATGTTAAACAAACCAGTGGCAGCTTGCCTTCTGTGTACGGAATAAACTGCAGGACTTAGACCTTCAGACTGGAAATGAGAATTAGAGTCACAAAGCACAAATAGTAGTAAATAAATAAACGATAGAAATTACTGTATGTCAGCTTTTCTAATGCCTTTTTTCTTTTGACCTTGGAAGCAATTGATAAATACAAACTATGCAACAGGAAGCAAAGCAAAGAACACTGGTTTTGACAGTTTCCCACAATCATTATGGCACAATGTTGATGTTAAAAAACTTAAGTAAATAAATGCAAATTTTAATAAAATAATGAAAATGGCTCTTATAAGCTCTTACCAAACCAAGAAAAGCCAAGCTCTTAGGTCTGAAGATCAAAATAATTTTGTGTTTGAGACTAGTTCAAAACAGAATCAAACTACTTGCTACCGCTGCCCTTTCTTAAGCACTGCATGGGCATCTGCACTTCTGTGAATATGTTTAATCTTTTACCTGTGTTGATGAACTCTTGTACTGCAGTAGCAGTTTCCTTTGGGTTAATTTGGTCCCAACACAATGTCCGCTCGAGCCAATGGAGATGAACTTACTTGCATCAGGAGACAATGTGTTAGGCAGTACTGCAAGCGCTGATTTAAAGGTACATGGAGACTTTTAACAGTGGACTCCTCACTCATTTGAGGCATGTGCATATATTAAGTCAAATCCTCAAGATCCACATGGGTTATGTCAGTAGGGTGAACTGGACATCATCACAAAAGCCAAGGCTGACAGGAGAATTTAATAGTACTCAGAATGTGCACACCTATTGAGCACTAATCCCCATTCACATGCAGAAGTTATGGCCCCTGCTTTCTCACTGGCTTTTCTTTGTTTAAACACATGAGGATACCCCAGAATAAAATTATTATTGTTTGGTATTCTGCATGGATACTGAAAAAAACACTGACAATCCAAGTGTAAACCAGCATACGCATTATTTTTCCCAGACATTATGGTAGTAGCAAGACAGAACAAACTTTTCAAGCAAACAAGAGAGAATGCAAGCATTTCCCTACAATTTTTTGAGGAAGGGCTTCAGGTGACATTGTTCTCTATTTACCATTTCCTTTTCAGTTCTGCTTTCTTACTGTGAGCCCAGCCACTGCAACATGCATAGCTACAGAAAAGGGAAAAGGGTTCTACCTCAAAACTGAACAGCAATAACCCTGACTTAGAAAACATATAATTCTATTTGTATGCCAATAAAGTGAAATACAATTATAGCATAGCTAAGTAGTGAGCAAAGAATGTGCTAGCTTAAGCTCAGTGAAATATAAGTGTTAATTTCATGACTTCTCAAGCAGCGGTAGATCACAACAGAGAGCACTTGGAGCATGGGCAGGGTTGGTGTGTGACAATCTTCATTAACACAGTAGTTACAGTCTAATCTTAAATATTCCTACAGCTGTTCCGCTATGGAGTTGAATGGAAGACCTTCTACTGCTTCCTTGCTTTCTGTGGAAAAAGATTATCTGATTTTCCTTTTTAATGCCATACAAATAGTTTATAATATAAAAAATAATCACATTTAATGTAACCCTGAATTCAAATTAGATATATACATTAGACTTTGTTTCTTACACACAGTGTGGTGTAAATACTTTTTAAACTCAGCAGTGTTATTGAATAGTGTTGAATAAGCATAATGCATTGAGGCTAGTTAGGTTTTGCTCAATGTGTGTCAGTACTGAAACCTGAAAAAAAACTATTTACATCAAACTCAAGATTATAAGAGACTGACAGGTTAGGAAAATTACTAGGAAAATTTTTCTTTGAAGTGAGTTTTAAAAGGCAAATGGAAGTTGTGGTCCTTTGATATTACTTTGGTTGTTATGGTGAAAATCAGGTCAAAATGGGAATAAACAGGGGACAGCCATAAGAAAGAAGTGTGACTGATCAGTATGATTAATTTATTTTAGAAATGAACCAGTTAATAGAAAGTGTTTATACAGAAAATACTCTTACCTGCCAAAGATGAGATATTAATGATTACTCCTCCATCACCTCCATTTCCTTTTCCCATGTATTCTAGGCCGAGGTAGGTTCCTCTAATCACAGATGTCTGATATAGGGGAGGAAAGGGATGTTCATATTAAAACTATGTTTCTTTTGTGGTCCTAAAATCTGAATCTTTCTTTAATTGTGGGGTCTAGAACCTGTATTTCTTTATCAGTGATCTTATTTATACTTGGAAGATTATGAACAGGGATGACATTCCACAGTAAAGCAGCTCAGTAACTTCAGAAGCACAATGGCAATGCATAGAAATAATAACAGATTAATTATGTTTCTTATTAAGATATCAATAATCAAACTAAAATATTACAATGTGAAATAAATGCTATGAAGGAATTGAAACCCCGAATAAGTAAATAATTTAAAGATAAAGAACACTTTATCTGAGGATGTAAGTGGTGGATGAACTGATCGAATTCCCAATGTTTTTATCGAGACAAACTGCCCTACATTATAAAAACGTACAGCCTGAATCTGAAGATAACACTAACACTTGTAGCTCCATTTGGCTCAAGGCATGAGATCCCTTTTTAGGTCTGAGTTATATGCTACATTTCTGGTCCCAAGATATTAAAAATCCATATACTTTTCTGGCTGAAGTTACTGGAGTTTTACCATTCCTCTCAAAAAAAGGTTAACCCAAACAGATAAATACAGACAAAGAAGAAAGGATTTGAAGAGGTGTGAAACATGATGTTACCATAATATTAGCTGCAGCATGTGATTTTTTTTTTTTTTAAGGAAGATTTTTGAGGAAGAAAATTTTACTGAGACCTGTATAAACTTGATTCCTTAAGACCTGTTTTTGAACCCTTCTGCAGTCAGAACTTCTGCTGGGATTTACCTCAGCAAACTTCATACATTTAAACTAAGATGCCTAAAGATACACTGAGCCTGTGATTATCAGCCTCCCAAATGAATCAAGTGGTTGAGTCTTTCCTGGGGAGTAAGTCAGTTTATCAGACTTTAACAAGTGCTAATAGAAAGGCAGCAGACAGTGCTGCTTGTGGGAGATATAAACTTTAGTGAAATATTGCAATATTACTGCATTAGTGATGAGTTTCATAATTATTTACCGATTTTTGTTAGATTTCTCCATAGTCTGTTCACATTTGGTTTACGATTTCTACTTAAAATGAACATGTGTATTGAGTTACTTTTCTTTTTCTGGAAATATTATTTCAGTTTTTAAAGAGAACTCTATTTCTATTTTATTACTGTTTATTGCTATTTATTTGATCCAAATAAATTAAGATGTTCAAAATATGAAGTGGGCCTACAAATATGTTCACATCCACACACAATTATTTCAATGAGAGTTTTGATCAGGGAAGGTATACAGAATTGTGAATCATGGAAAAGGAAATCTCCCAAAGCAATAAAAAATGGGCAGTTAAAAAAAAAAAAGAAAAAAAAAAGAAAAAAGTGTATAAAGTGTATATGATTATGATTAAAAGTGTATATGATTAAAGCCTAATGGATAGTGGCTAGGTGTACTGGAAAGAAAAAGCTTTTAAAATCAGAACATGAAGTATTTTTCTACCACTGTCTAAATTCCCAAACCAAAATTGGAATAATTTGGAGACATGTTTTACATTTTGTTTTTCGTAGCTGATCATTTTAGGCATACATGTTATAAAACATAAAGTATAAGTACTGATTCAAGTTCAGTTGCCCTTCGCGCTTATTGGTTTTGACATGAATCAGATTTGGAAGACTGCATGTCCTACTTTATTAATATTGCTTGTTTGTTGTCCAAGCAACATGAAATAAAGCTGCCCATTGACAGAGATAAAACCACTTCAGGCCTCATTATCAAGTTTCCTTTGGAATTTTGATAAAGACTCAGCTTCTTGTAATTTTCTATAGTTGCAGTGGTTTATGTGATATTTTTAATATCACTGTATTTTCAGTATAACTATTTCCTAGAATAATGTAAAAAAAATCTCAAAATATGAATAGTTGAAAATTATGAAATAACATTTTACAGTTTTCTTAAGCAAAAATTCCCATTAAAATGTGGTGGGGTTTTTGTGTGTGTGTTTGGTTGGTTGGTTTGTTGTGTTTGTTTGGAGTTTTTTGGTTGTTGTTGTTGGTTTTGTTTTGTTTTCTTTCCCTCTCCTGGAAAGTTTTATCTTAAGTGACATACTTTTAAAAATGTTTTGATTAATATCAAAAGAATGATATTGATTAAATTTTAGCAGAAAATTTCCAAAGAACCATCTTCAGTGGCTTGTAAAATACCAATCTAAAAGTGATTTCTCTCACATGTCCTGCAAAGTATTGCGCCAATACTCAAAGCATTTGTAGTTGTTTTTGGAAGTATCATATCAGTAATCAGTAACTTATTTAACAAATCGTTAAATGGCAATTTAGGTATCAGTGTCAAAATCAGAAACAAAACTTACAAAATCTGCTATTATTGACATTTCTGTGTACTCCATGGCTGTATAGTTTTAATTGTATTGTTCTAAAAGAAATAATATGTTGAAACTCTGATTCTAAGAAGACACCAAGTCTTCAATAGAGATCTAATTACTTTTTTTCCTGGCATTAGGAACCAGTGTTAGCTAGTGTTGTACAATATTCTTGTATTCCAACATTACATCTGCAAGTCAATTTTCATGTTCTGTGTTTCATTTTAACTTGATCTATTACAAAAGAAAAAAAAAAAAAGGTTCTTCAGTGATGGTGCCCAGAACATCGTTAAATGTCGTCCTTTGTAACTGGCAATTGCTTTGGAAGTAATTTAGTACATAGTGCTTTTTTTCTAGTGTTTCAAGGCAGATGTTCCAACTGACGTAGTTTCTTATACCTATTTAATAAGGTTTCCCTTGACACCACTTGTCTGATACTTCTTCTGTCTCCTTATGCATTGTAATATTTCATGCTGAGAAACTATATCTGCATTCCTTCAGAGCTGAAGATGACTACCTTGTTGTTATCAAAGTGATAAGGCTACATGAATTCCTTTGAAATAACAAAATGGTAATCAGTAATTAGTCCTAACATTTTATGTAGGTTTCTGAGCTAATCTAGTTCAGTGCTAGGGATGCTGAACAAAAAACAAATGAGCCATTGACTTGCGGTTTCATAAAGCAGGTTAGCACAGAGCTGGAATTTGACCCAAGATCGTTTGACTTTCATACTGTGATGTTGTAAATTGATGGCTATCTATAAGGAAACATTTCAAAGTGCTTTATGAACTGTGAAAGATGAACTTCAAAAGTCTGAAACTAAGCGCTGCCAGTGATATCTGTGGAAAATTATAGGATTTTACTGTTGATCAGGGAGGCGGGACTGATTTTGTTTTTAATGCAGATTTTCTAGGAAGCAAACAGGTTGTAGCAAGCATGCAAGTCCCTTGGCAGTCCTATGTATAGGTTAGTTTACTTGCTATATGAAATGAAATTGCAAGCTCTTGAGTTTGAATTTCCATCTCAAACTGTGGAAAACAAGAAGCCTAGGGAGGGAGAGCCATAAAGGAATGTTCATTTTCTAGAAATTGGTAGCTTTTGTACAATATGGGAGTGATACACTATATTTTAGTTTTTTACTGTGCAGTCTTCTTTACTTCCCCCTCCCTATATTCCTGAAGGACATAGGAATAGTACTGCATTTTGAGTAGTTGGTCTTAAGTAGGTCTTAGTTCAAAGAAATTTGCTTTTCCTTATACTTCAACATTGGTTACTTTAAAACTGTAAGCTAAGAAGTCCAATGACTTGCTGTGAAATCAAGGTAAGTCTGTGTCCTTTCTAATGCAATATGAACAACAAAAATAATTATAACTATACTTACAGGCTTCTTTATGCATTTAGAGGATTGACCCTTGTGCCACTTATTTCAAGGTAAGTGGTTTTTCTCACTTTTTGGTGGCCACATCTCTTCCTAGGCAGTCAGTCCTCTTTCTGACATCAAATTACACTGAAGAATAAGCAACTAAGCCATTGAACAACAGAGTTGGTGTGTTTCTGGTTGTCTTGGAATGCAAGCTTGGTAAACTGGTTACCTCTGCTATTTTATCTTCTACAGATAGCACTGTTTGTTTTGTTTTCTTTCTCTGTTGGTTGCATAAAGAATCAGTGCTTGCCTCTCTCTGTGCTGTGGGACCTGGTGGCCATTCCCAGCTGCTGAATCCAGCTATGTATCCTGGTAACATTATTTTAGGATGAAAGTTTAGCCCTTGTCATTTCTTCTGGTACACTGGGAAAGAAGAGCAAGGTGTATGGACCAGAAGCAGGTTGTAGCATATTTCCAAGGGATCCCCTTCATGGCTTGCACAATGGAACAACCTTGTGATGATCATGAAATCTTTGTCCCAAAAATAAATAAAATGAATCATTTCTGAAGTTCGCCTAGTTACCCTTCTGGTTTCTGCTGAGACATTAGTTGGCCTTTCAAGGAATAGTTCCTTACTGATGAATTGATTTTCCAAGGTTTGCTAGTTGCTGGAACATTTGTTTCATCAAAAGCTATATTCAATGGAGCCACACATATACATACAGTGTTGCATTCTTTTCTCTGTAGTATCAATCTAAGTATTTTGCAGAGACAAACCCTGACTTAGGTAGACTTCATATTAGAAAAAGAGTTTTCTAAATTCAGAGAAACTTGTTACCTTTGTCATTTATGGAAATAAATTATTCAAACCCATTAAAAATTTAAAACTTGGAACCGCTGAGTACTGCCACATTTTGCCTGGTAATGAAGGATGAGACTGTCATGCACCTGAACAAATTTTATGTCTGTATTTCAATTCTGTTTCCTTGGCAACATTTAAATAATTGGATTACATATGACCGTGTGGGTTTTTTTGCTGTTGTTGTGGGTTGTTTGTTTGTTTTTGACATGCCCAAGTTATGGCCTGCAATTTAAAGTTTTGCCAAAATAATGTGTTAAAACATGCAAAATCATCACATAAACAGGAGATAATAGTGGTTTTTCTGTCAAATTCTTTGAGTCTATTAAATTTTGTTTTGGAAATTGGTTTAAATATACCTACAAAATAATTAATTTGTTTGCTTAAGAAAACAATAAGATAGTCAAAATGTTATGTAAAGTGCTTCTGTACTTTTGATTCAGGCAATATTTAAAATGTAAGTGTATGTGATACCAGTACTGCTACATTTAACTGTATACTGCAACCTATGTCGGTTTTCAGAAACCTCTGATATAAGCATATAAAAGGAACCTCTGAGTAAATTTTGGGATTTTCTTAGTGTAAAATGTACTAAGCAAATTTATAAAGATAAAAGATACTATCATTATAGCAGGCACTATAATTACAGTGGTTCCAGAAAGCCTACATCATCAACACAAGATAAAATTAGGGAAGCTTCTTAAAACATCAAATTGTTTTTAACTAACATATATTCCAGGCTCATAAAAATGTGGGGACTCAAAGAGAAAAAATTCAGATTTTTCTGTATTCCTCAGGCACAATTTCTTATGAAGCTGGATGCGAGAAACGCTGTTCTTGTCATGCTGGAGGACTGTAGGTAGGACTCTTGATAAGAATGTATGTGTCATATATCCTTGTGCTATTCCATGCATGGGTAGGTGTGTGTGGCGGACTGTGAAACTACACAGGTAATATTCATTTAAAATGGAACTCCCATATGGTTGTCAACATCTTTTTTTGTATACCATAATAAGAAGAGTGTACCTTTGTACAACTGTGAGTAGTTGAAGCTGCTATAGATCAACCTGATGTTGATCAAGTCACACTATCAGCTTTGGAGTTTTGAGGTGAGGAATGGATGGCATTGCTGGAATACTTAACTAAAAAAGTTAATAGAAATATTAATAAAGTAATAAAAAGGTAGATGTTGTTTAGCACAAAATATAGTGCAATGGTGGAAAGCACTGCAACAGAAATATCTTTTTAGCAGATGATACTTCCCCCCCCGACATCTTTATCAAGCTATCTTTTTTCACTCTCAGGAAACTGTAGTGGATACAAGTAGGAATTGCATTTTTTCCCTTCTTTTCCTTCTGAATTAAGTCCCACTCATTGAACCTGCTTCTTCATTTCTGTTCCTTATGCTTTCTCAGGCAGTGTCATCAGGGAACTTCCTTTCATTCCTTTGAAAGTGTTCCTGAAGACCAACCAGTTCTGTGAATGTTTCAGCCATAAAGAACACACCCCATATGTGTTTGTTCTGATTTATCTTGTTCTGTACTGCTCTGCTTTTGCACTTTGTACTTTAAACTGGGGCAGGGAATATTTGTTGCATCAGTATATAAGTGATATCACTATGTTGACTGTTGGCAAGTAAAGGTGTTTGGTTTTGTTTTTGTTTTTGTTTTTTTTTTCAAAATTTATTTATTTATTTTAAGTAGAAAATATGTGCATAATGTGTATCAAGATGTGTAGCCATATAAGCTACTCCTATTTCTTGGGGATAATACAAAGGATACTTAAAATGTCCTGTGCTGGGGAGAGATATTTTAAAATAATGTATTTCACTATATAATCATCCTCTTTTTTTTTTTTTTTTTTTTTTTTTTTTTTTCTTTTCCTTTCCTTATGTAGTTTTTAGAAGCAGTAGCTTCATAGATTTCTAAGACTTGGATTCCAGTTTTTCTATTGCTTGACAAAAAGAATAATAGAAGGAGGTTCTCAATGCCTGCTGTTTAAATATCTTGGCACTGAAAAATTGTTTGGACATCACTCTAAATTATTTACCTGGACTTTAAATATCTTCAAGATTTGCTTATCAGAAATGCCTTCATTTTTCGAGCTAAATTTAAATGTGAATCACAGACAAATGTGTTTCTCACATGGACTTCTATTTTTCCGGTGATGACTAAGTATCTGTGCTTGCAAATTTGACAGGTAGATGGCTGTCTACAGTAATTTATATCCCGTGTTAAACCAGGCACAAATGTAAAGAGAGATAAATCATCTAGAATACAGGTAAAGTCTTATTTCAAATTTAATGCATCTGTGTTAATAGATATTGATGATACATAGCATTGAGGACGTCACAGTCCTGTTACTTCACAATATGAAGTTTCCTGATATCTAATTTGCGAGAGTACTTTAGAAATGAAAGAGAGAGGAAAAAATATGTGTAGTTAAATCTTAAAGAAGATTTAAAGAAGGGGACATTGAACAAATGTATTTATCTTATTGTGGAAATTTTCATCTGTGGTCTCAGTTCAGTCCCTTCCAAGAATAAGCAAATTTGACTTTGGATAGATATAAAAGATCAGAAAAATGTATTATTAAATGTAACTTTTTATTTCAAATACATATTTTCCCATTAATTTTTCTATAACTTGTCTCATGTACAGCTTGTGTTACTTGTGCTGAGGTTTTTTTTCTTAATTTGTTTTCATGGAGACGTTAGGATTCGAAGACTCAGGTACCTTTGTCCTTAAAACTTTCGACAAAAACAAGCCTCTACTTCTCTTATTCTGAGCTTATTTGTCACATTGACAAATTCCAAAGGACTAATTGGAGAAAATTCCATACTGCAGTCTTCCAGGCTTCCTTTTGCTACTTTCTTTGCAAATCTATATTGTAACACTCTGACAGTATGGTCATAGGGGTGACTTGCTGAATCACCATTGAATTAGAATTTCACAGGTGGTAAAATACAAGCTGGCCAGAATTTTATTAACCCAGAAAGCTGGTCTTTCCTTTGGAGTTTAGATCTCCTAACAGTGTAGTCTAAATTAAATTTCACTGAGAAATTCAATGTATATGTATATCTGGTATTGTGGACTCATCCAGAGATACCAGATAATAAAGAAGTGGTAACAGTCTGTTTGAAAATAAGTTTTACAGGCTTGTTGAATGTACTGGGTTTTAGCAAGTAAGTGCTCTGAAGTGGTGTGCTTCTATCAGTGATGGTGGTGAAATGGCCTATATTAAACGTACTTGCTTCATTGGTGAAGGACATGTGGAGGTCTTGGTTGAACAAGTTCTCTTGTAATACCAACAAATGATACCTTATTCTCTAATGCAGGCCAGCTGAGTCTCATAACTAATTAAAATGTTCTAGAACATTCATATGAACAGACTGGCCTCCTGTAGATGCAGCTCTACTGCTTTGAGCACCAAATTGTTACACTTACCTGGGATTGCATTGGGTTTTATAGAAAGAGAATGTTGTCTGGTGCTAGTCCAAGTACCTCTACACAACTTAAAGGACCCAGCACACACACACTGATTGGTTAGAACATATGCAGTTATATGGTTACTGTTTCAATAGCTATGTTTACCAAATCAATAATTCATGTGCTGTCATAGGGCACACTCTGTTCAAGCCAAGGGCTGTTAAGTGTGTTCCAGCATGAAATTTTGAAGTATGAACTTTTGAAAGGAGATAATGCTTACCAAGTTAATTTGTATAGTGCTTTCCCAGTCCTTCTCATTGTTCACTCCAGCATTATTAACCACAATATCTAGCCTTCCAAAATGCTCAATTACTTTTTTGAAAGCACCTATAGTAAGAGGCAAGGGTGAAAGTAAGATATAAAAATACAATGCATGCATACAAATTTTATTAGTCTACCAAAATGTCTTCACTGTTTTAACCACTAATGAGCAACTTGAAATTCAATTATTTGTCTAACCATTCACCACTATCATACATATTCAGGAAAACTGAAAGGATTAAGATACAACGGTCACCTTTTAATTTGGTTTTGTAATGCCTGATAACGAAAGCTCTCAACACCTATACATTTTTGTATTTATTAGGATGTTTGGCACCCCAACTATATATATTTAGCATTCATAGGTTAATTTGTAACAGTGTGATACAGCTGGTGAATTCAAGATTTGGCACGATCTATTTTAGATTAAAAATAAAAGCTTCATGTGTTCAGAACAATTTTCAGATTTTAACCTAAGAAAGCAATTCTTATTCAGTGATATAACTAATACAAATCTTTCAACTACAAATAATTCATTATAATTCTTGTTTAAATGTATCCATTTGTGAATAAACTGTTATACATCTTACTTGTCAGGTAACTTTACTAAAGTGTTTCTCAAATTCAAATCCTCTTCCTTCTGTTGGTAAAAATAGTGTCCTGTCTTCCAAAGAATTTCAAAATAAAGAACTGGAAAACTTCCACAATGACATTGTGTTCTCCCAGGTGACAGTGTTCTAACTAAGATAAAAGATGTGTATGGAAAACCATGATGATGTCATAGTGATGAGCAAACTCATCTTAGCTGGCTCTGCTTTGACAAGATAGTTGGATGAGATGACCTCCAGATGTTCATTCCAGACTAAGATTTTCCATGACTGCAGACATTATCTGACATATATATATATAGCTTGTTTGTTTTTCCCTCCAAATATTGTTCCTGCTCATTAAACATTTATTGTTATGTAAACCAAGACACCACCCCTCAATATTATTTTAAAAAACATTGTTTGGTGACTGACTGAAAACCTGGAGTATTTTGGGTACACTGAAATTTTGCTTGACAGGTCTTAATGAAACCACTTCACCAAAAAGTGATCCCAGGACCATCATAATTCTCTGATCTTTAGCCTTTGGCTATTAGTGCCAATCAGGAGCATAGCAGCAGCTTTGAGACTTTTACCTTTATTTTGCAGCAGTTGCAGGTGTTTACAAACTTTTTTTCTTGCACCAGATGGTTGGTACTGTTACAGCCTTTTCTTTGCCTGAATGCTGTAGGTCCATCACAGTCATCTGTTCATCGGAACAAGAGCTGGGCAGCTGATGGGAAAGGTTTTATTTGTCCAACTGCCTCTATTGTACAGATTTTTCTAACAGTCTTATTCCATATTCAAATTTTATTTTAATATTACCAAAGCCATTATTTTTGGCCATCTGCCTTTCAGGCTTTTGTTATGTTTGTTGCTAATTCATTCTCTGGTTTCTCAACTTAACTCTTCCATCACTTCTCATCATTCCAATTCTGCATCAGCAAGCGCAAAATAAAACCTTTGGCTTTATTAGAAGCAGAACTGATGACTTAGCTGAGTTTCAATGAGCAAAATAAATACAATTTGGGTCCTCAATTAGCTTCCACATCTCAGAAGCTTGATCTCCAATCCTCTTTTAAGGCTTCTCTAAGTAGCATCTTTCACCAACCTTATTCTCTAATAGAATCTTTTGCCTTCAAAAACCACTATGGATAATAGGATCTGTGCCAATTATTTGTTTATGAAATTCATGCAGTCCTGACTAGTTGTAGTTTTCTAGTTTACGCATTGAGAAAAGAGCTAAATGCTTTTCAGCTGTTTGCATATCTATGTTAAAATAGAGTGAATACCAAATTCGGAATATTTCTGGTAAAAGTTTACCTGCCTACAGGAATCCCACATATTACCTACCCACAATAAGAAGAATCTCATTATAAATTGTTGATAAAGTTATCACCCACAGCGTGTAAACTGACTCGTTCTTCCCTTTTCGAATGCAGAATAATTCTGTGTATACATTGCACACTTGTTAGTGCTTATGGAATCATAAAAAATAAAATCAAATTATCATAAAAATCTTGAATGAAGAAAAATGAAAAATGAAGAGGAGAATTCATTTTAAAGAAAAGAAAAATAGTGGAAAGTAAGTATAAACACTAGTTATATGTGAGCTTCCTAAATATTCATGAAAAGCAAAAGTAAACGTATGGTGATTTTTCAAAAGTGCGACAAGATAAGAAGTTTTTGTGGAGGACTGTGTGAAACAGCTAACAGAGAAAAAAAGCACAGGCAAGACATGAAAGTATATTAAGCAGCTGATTTCCTACTCATAAGCTTTATGTACCTACAGATAGTAGTTCTAGGACTGTGACTTATTTCATACCAAAAAGGCTAAAGTTAAAATAAGAGGAACTTCACGCCCATGACCTTTAACATAAAAAGCAAGTACAGGACTTGAAATATCCACTAAAAATTTTAAACTTGAGGAGTGAAATTAATCTAAGTTTATGAAATGGTAGCTTGCAGTTACAAGTGAAAAAATAGGAAAACAAAGTAGAAAAAGAAAAACCACCACCACAACAAAAAACACTAAAAAATATCCCAGAAGCCCCAAAGGATTGTAAGACATGACTGCAAATTTACGCTAAGAAATCTGCAGCATGAATAATGCAGTATCAGAGAAGCATAAGCAGCAGTTTTCCGTTCTTGCTCTTTGTGAGAGCCCATTCTGATCCTACTCTAATTTCTCTTTTCCTATGGACTTGGTTCAAAAACCTGCCTTGCTGTCCTGTCCTGCTCACTCCAGTTCCCAGTGCACACCTTGTTGGTCCTGCACTAGCCTGGCACTGAAGAGAGGAGGAAAGCACACTGGGGTAACACTCATGCTGCAGCACATGCTATTCCTACCCCTTGGATGCTTTTCCTTGCTCCCAAGTTACTCCTCCCAATTGCAGAAAAAGTCAATAATCAACCTAGCTGATAAAAATCTTTGTTTGCTGATTAGAGCAACTCTCAAATTTAAAGTCCAGCATCTCACAGACAGACAATGTAAATGTTTGGAATTAGACATAATCACGCTAGCTCAAAGCAGTGAACAATGTTGCTGAATTCTGGACTAGCTGCCATGTTTTCTGAAAGAGGAATGGATGTGCTCAATCACCACTGTTGAGAAAGTGGTCAGTAAAGTGTTGTGAATAAAAGCAGAACTAAAAATGTCCACATCTAGCCCGACAATGAATCTGGGGAAAGGGCACTGACAAAAGTAACATCCAAATCTGAACTGGAGTCACTACCTATGAATGTATCTCTTTAATAATGAAACTTTGATGAAGTGATGTGTCTGTTAAGAGATATTGTGAAGGGTACATCAACATTATATGATACTCTAAGAACTCAGTAGGGAACATGATTTATTAACTAAGTGAAGCCATAAAGGCAAATCATACACGAGGGAATCTCCTTGCCATTCTCTGCAAAACGTGCGTGAAATGCTATCAACCTATGTTTAACACTGCAATAAAGCAGTGTGCCATCTTTTGCCGATTCTGCTTTCAGCGACAGCAGCACACGTTGAAAATATGTGTGTTGTATGGAAAGAACACTGCAACCCAGAGTAGAATTTATTACTCCTGTGCTGAGAGAATGCAACTTGGAATCTGCACTGAAGCCTCATAAAAAGCAAGTCTGTGCTTTAAAGTTTATATATATTACTCATAAAACAACAATAATCTTCTGCAGAGGCTTTCATGCAAAAATATAACACACAGCACTCAATGGAAATTATTTCTTCGGCTTTTCTTTACGATGCGCCAAGTAACGCGGTGAAATAGACACATGCTGGTAGTAATATTTCACATCTGCAGGTTCAGAAACAAACCCTTTTTGAGTCACTGTCAGAAGCGATTGGGAGTAGGCTGTCCTCCAGAAACCTTAATTGCATACGTATTGGTGCAGCAGCCCGGGCTCGCTCAGGTTGCTGCATGTTAAGCCGGAGCTCAGCGCTGGCAGTTTCCTTCTTACCTCTCAGCTGCTCCTGGTCTGTAACGTCGCACTGGATGAACACCGTCCTCTGCCCTTCGAACTGCTCGTCCAGGGCTGCCTTGCTCTTCTGCCCGGCCTCGGAGTTGCGGTCCAGCAGGGCTACCTGGACGGGGAGGGAGGGAGGGAGAGAGAGGCTGAGCGGCGGAGGGACAGACAGACGGACGGCTCCCGAGCCGAGCCCAGGGGGCTGCCGCCGCCCCGCACCGGCGGACAGGGGCCGGAGCAGAGAGGCGGGAGGCTGAGGGGGCGCTTCTTGGGCTTACCTTCGCGCCCTTGCCCAGCAGCGCCTGGACGAAAGCCTTGCCGATGCCCTGCGCCCCGCCGGTGACCAGAGCCACCTTCCCATTGACATGCATGGTGGCCGCGCTCCTGCCGCCAGCCCCTCGCCCGCCGAGCCGGAGCAACCTAGCGCCGTGTCACCTGCCCGGTTTCCTCCCTCCTTCCTTCGGGCCCTCCCTCCCTCCTGCCCTCCCTTCTTCCCTCCTCCTCCTGCCGCCGCCGCAGCTCATTTCCCCCCGCTCCCCTCTCCTGTGCCCGAGAGCCTCCCGGAGCTGCCTGGGCGGGGGGGGGGAGCAGGGGTGGAGTAGGTCACTAAATCGTTATCCCGAGTGCCTGGACGAACCCCAACGACCAAGGGCCAGCGAGGACACCAGCTTCAACCCCTCTTCAGCCCCCCCCCCGGCCTTCTGGCGAGGACCGGCCCTCTCCCGGCGGCCCCCGGGGAAGGGGTCCCGGGGCAGGTACAGCTCCCCTTAGAGGGGAGGAAGGGTCTTTGCGCCTCCATAAATCGCGTGAGAAGCCGCTACGAACTTTGATAAGGGCTCTTGGCAGCTCCCAAGGCTTTGTGCGTTTTGCTTGGCCCAAGCTGTGTGAGCAGCGGGGTAAGAAATTGAAAGAAAGTTCAGGCTTGGAAAAAACAAACATAGAGCCCTTTTCACACTTCAGAATACCCCACCAGCCTACTCTCTCATTCTGCCAGTAAGTAGACTCTGTTTGTATGAAAAAGCAGCCATTAAACATAATGGATATTAGACATATCACAATAACTGCTTTCTAGAGTTTTTTCAGGTCTGTGGATAACATAGCTTGTGTCTTAATGTTTATCTACTTTTACAGTTTATAAGCCAGATTCTGTCACATATAGGCAACTAAAACTTATCAATACTGTGATACATCCCCATACAGTAGAAATAAGAGCAACCTTAGTGATCTAGAGCTGGAATCAATTTTCTTGTTCATTAACCTGTTGCTAGAGATTAATAAATGATTTCCCATAGAAAATACAATATTGTGGGATGGTGGGTAGATGAGAAAAGTCCGTTGTTCCAGTCCTAAGCTCTATAAACATATGTACACCATGTATGTGCCTGTATTAAGACACATAGTTCTCTTTGGGTTTTGTTTTCTTTTTGCATGGTGTATCAGGTTTAAACTTTTTGCTTGTGCTTTCAAGGCCCTGAAGTACTCTGACTCAGACTTCATCTCTGTTGTTAATGTCTGTTGTCATTTTTACTTGCTTTGTAGTAACAGTCTGCCTGTTTTGCCCTTGTCTTCTTATCCCAGCTGCCTGTTTTCTACTAGTTTGCCTTCAAGTATGGAATTACCTTCTTTGGTATTACCTAGAAGAAACAAATTATATTGCTCCTGACACCAGCAAACTGTTAACAGCACCATTAAGGTAACTATGTTACCTAATTGAGTAAATTAAGTAACACGAGATCTTGTTATTATAACCTTTGTCCGTAAAAATGTGAACTAATATAATCCAGCTGCTAAACTGGATAGCAGCCATTTAGTTTTCCTAAAGATCATGATTCACAGTACTTCATAAAAGCAGACAGAGCTGGCCTTGGGATTAGTGATTTGTTTGAATACGATACCTGTGTTTCTGGGAAGGCTCCAGATTGCTTTGGAGCTGTGAAATTTGTGCCACCTAAACTGCCATGCTTAATGAGCTCTTTCCCAACCAGCTGAGCCAGCTTCCCTGAGCTGAGAGTTGAGAGGCAAGTACAGTGCCAGGTCAAAGGCACATCATGAGAACAGTATTACCACACAGGGACCTAACAATAGTGTCACAGTGGAGTCTTTCACCCTCAACCCAATCCTGATAAATTCGCCGCTCAAACTTTGGCCAAATTATGATCAACATCTGTCATGGCCTTTATTTCCACAACCTACTAATATTTTTTAGAAGTGCTATGCAAAGGAAAATATCAATAAACTTCTCTGTGTTTCCAGACAGATGTAGCTGGAATGATCTTTGGCAACCGTTTTCTAAGTTGTTGATAACTTGTCACGAATGTTAAGAACAATCTGGACTCTCCAGAGATGCTGGAATGCTTTAAGATCTGAGTGCACACACTGTTTCTGTAAAATGAATCTGATGAATCTATGTCCCAAAGATCAGCTTGGTTGAATATGATCCTGAGTATCAAGGTTGAAATAATTTAGAAGTATTGCAATAAGCTAACCCAGGGTCTCTAACTCTGGTTTTGTTGGCTGAATGGGCTCTTTTCAAAGTTGGAAGAGACTCCCAGGTCGTTCTAAGACACTCCCAGGTGGTGGGAGGAAGAGGTATGACCTCTCTCAGACATACATCACCCTGTTCATTCAAAAACGGTTCCTCTTCATACTCTGCAAGGTGCTATTCAAGTTGCTATGAAAACACTGTAATCAGTCTCACACCTGCGAATGGATTATCAGGCAATTAATTTAGGAGGGCGTTCAAACACAGTTACTGCAGCATGTGTAGTTTGTTATGTAGTTTAGTGCATTTCCTCAACTTCTACTGAGAACAATGGGTGGAAAACAAAGCAAGAGAAATGCCCCAAATATCTTCC
Source organism: Pampusana beccarii (assembly GCA_013399365.1). Lineage (NCBI taxonomy): Eukaryota > Metazoa > Chordata > Aves > Columbiformes > Columbidae > Pampusana > Pampusana beccarii. Next base: position 168,119 of record VWYH01006721.1, on the reverse strand, counting down.
TTTGCATGGGATAATTAAAACACAGATTTCAGGTCACATACTTAACGTGGTGTTATCAAACGTTCTTTAACAAGAAACTGAAGTGTTCGGTAAACATAAAAACGGTTTTCCATGTCTAAGAGTTTTTTTCATAATGTGATTTCTGTGTGATCTCTCTGTATGCAGTAAATTAGAAAGGCAGCAATTACTGCATAAAGAGATTAGGTTACACAGCTATGTTTTATTTCAGATATTATACCTAGCTGTGTATACAAAATAATGCAAGACAGATAGACTAGCTGCCAGAAGTGTCAAACTAGCTTAGAGGGCAAGAAACCGAATGAACAACAGGCTCAGAAATTTTCCGAAACACATTTTTACACCACAACATCATATCAGCCCATGCTAGGTCAGTGGCTAGATTATTTTGCTCATCCAGGACAACCACAGTACATGGACAAAAATGTGATGTACTTGGGGAAAATAAGAGAATACATCAAAGCAGAGTATAAGAAAATAGTTACGAAAAATCTATTACTAGAGCTCATACTACCTGAGTTGTTCAAGGTGTCAAGACTCCCATGGTGAGATTTGGAAAAAGACACTAAAACAAACGGCTCTGCGGTTGTCTGTATTTTCAAAAGTAGCAGGCAGGATAGGAGAAAGCATAGTGTGCTTTTTTTAAAATATGAGAAATAGCAATCGAATTTAGTAGTATTGACAGAATAGAAATGGAAGTTAATACCTTAGAGGTATATGAGAACGAAAGGGCTCAGTTTAGTAGCAAAAGGAGGATAATAAAGACCTGATCACTTTGCTTTATCAAGTAGAAAAGGGAAGTCATTGGAGACATTCAAAAAAGGAATAAAAAACTTGTGCAATGCAACTTCCTGATTTGTAAGAATGCCTTGAAAGTATCCAGTTTTTGTGAAAAGATTTGTCAGAGCACGTGGGAGGTTGTTACAGTAAATGAGATGTGAGAGAGGTGATGACTGGTTTTTAGATTGCCTTTGGTATTATAGAAGAAGGAATGCTAAGAGTTAGAGATCTTCCTGTCACTTTGGAAACATCCACTGTGACTGAAAGAAAGATTCTGGTGTAAAGGAAACTACCTAGTGGAAACAATCTGGTGAAGAAAGGTAGGAAAGGTAGCTGCCTAGGAAGCTAAGGACAACGCGATCTAGGAATCCAGTCTTGGATACCTATTTGGTGAGGCTTTCTAGCTCTCCAGCATGCCTTTCCTTGATCAAAATCTTAATGTCATGCTCAACATTACCACAGCCTGCCTCTTAGGCATCACCATGGTAAATGTTTTAATCCATTGTCCTGCACATAGGTCAAATAATGGGGGAACAATGAGCTGCTAGTTTTCACCTTAGATACTTAATGCTTTTAAAGAAACAAAACAAAGCTAGCAAACAAACTCAAAGCAACGAAGGTAACACAGTGCTCAAGGAGGATATGAGTAGTAGTATTTAAATAACTTTTAAAAAGTCACTAGATAACTTAGGGAATATGGGGTTAATTCCACGCCTGAAAACCAATAGCACGTTCATAAAAATTATAGTCTACCGGAAGAATGAGAACATAAGCGCAAGTGTGTGCATTCAGGGCAGCACAGGCTTTGCTAGGAAGGCAGCTCTGCAGGGTGTTAAACTTCCCAAGGCTTGAGCCAGGCTCTAAATGAATAAGAAGGGATTCAGAGCTAAAGCATGCCCTGCCCTCTCTCTATCTGATATAATTATAAGAGAACTTTTAAAACCCTGCATTTGGCACTGTCTTTAAACACCACAGCAGCATGGCAGCTGGCAATAAAAACAAAAATATGTGAACCCCTCCCATGCCTCTTGCAAGTTTGGCAACATACTATATGAAGGACTGTCTACCCTATCCATTTGATTATCAACTCATTGAGCAGTGCAAGTATCTATACATTAGAAAAGAAATTGTTGTAGGCTCACACTCAAACTGTAAAAGGCTTCTTAAAAAGCTAGCGTTGCGAGTTTTAGTCTGGTCAACTAAAATCAGACCAGACACCCAGTAAAGCAACTTGCGCTTCTTAGAACTGTATAATTCCAGTGTAACGGAATTGTTGCCTACTTCCTTAAAGGATTATAACCGCTTAGATAAAACTCGTGGGTTTTTATATTTGTTGAAATGCTGGAGTCTTATTAATTGTATTATTTGATAAATCCTGCTAATGTCCTTTGTTTGACTAATATCTAGTTGAAGAGAGAAGAATTATGTTTTCTGAATATGTTTTAACTTTTAGGAATTAAAAATCTATAAATAAGAGAGAAATCCCAGAAAACTTTCATTGCAACTTTGAAAAACAATGAATTAGCAGGTAGCCATGAATCCAATGAATTCTCCCTATTCTGCTCTCCAAATTCTTATAGAGCCTGATGGTGATACCTGTCTTTCAAGCTAATGTTTTAGCTCCCTCATTTTTTTTTTTTTTTCTGTACACATAATCACTGTCTAGGTACATCCATTTCTGAGGGTTCTATTTTAGGAAAAAAAATCACATACAGAGCTTCTTTTTGAGGTAGGGCAGACTATTTTGTGCTGCAGAATGCTTGTTATGTGTGTGTTTTAGAGAAGTCAGAGAACTTCCACAATTGTTTTATATACAAAAACCTGGAAGTGCTACAGAAATACTTGTAATGTGCTATAGATTACTATACGGTCAGAAGAATGATGTGATGACATTCAGAAATAATGTGAAAAAGTGAACCAAAACTCAAAGCAACTCAGTGAAAAATAAAGCAAAAGAACTGATGAGTGGTGTACTTAATAGAAAAGACACTTGTCACTTAAGATGAAGTTAATAAATGAGTTGAAAATGTCAAATTGAACCAGAAACTGAGTAAGAATAACCAAAAAAAGGTATATAAAACTACTATAATTGAGTTCTTAATTTCTTAAGGAAATGTAACTGTTCATATTAGTTGGTGAAAATACAAAAACAATCCAGAAATCTTTAATTCAGACACAGTCAATGTAACCTTAAAAGTAGAAATTAAAAATAACAGCAGTTGTTTTAAAAAAAACTGTTGAAATGTGTAATAAAGTAGTTCTATGTCAAAGGGAAGATGATAGCTAATACTTAAAACTTAAGCCAGAAGCCTGATTGTGAAGTATTGTGACTATTAGAAGTTTACAGTCAATTACTCACACTATCACAGAATGTTAGGGATTGGAAGGGTGTGGTGTGTGTGTGTTTGGGGTTTTTTTGTTGTTGTTTGTTTATTATTTTTTTTTTTTAATGGATACAGCCATACTCAGTCTTCTGTCCAAATTAAATATTTAGTACAAGTCTGTGTGGAGATCAGGTATCATCTGCACACACTTAATTCGTTTGCTGAGACCTACAAATTAGTTCCTGTTTGTTTAATACTGTTTACTTCATATGACCAATAGGAAGAAACTGAAATCCTTGGGGTAATTATTGAGTTAGGTTCAGATTAGCCATTATATTCCAGTATATCTGGAAATCTTAGTAATAAGTACATTCCTCTAAGATGATATAAATAACTAGACATCACTCTTCCAATTTATATTTCTGCTATTCAAACATGCAGAAATAAGCATCCATTTTCAGTATAAAAGATATCTGAAAGCCTTTCTTGCTACTGGAAAAAATTTAACTTTGACTATGTTATGAAACTCAAAAGCTCCTGACATAGTTTTGCCGGGATGGTAAACCTACGATGCATTGCAAAAATTTTTATGGGAAGCCGTATAAATAAGTCTTCCAAGACATTTCAGAAATCATATAAAAACAGAATCCAAAGCCACATCAAATATGGTAACATACTTAGGTATTCAATAAGGTCACCAGTATGTCATTTTAAATGACAATACAGAAAATCTGATAAAGAATTGTTGCAAAATAAGTGAGGACCTGGAATTTTAGAATGTCATATGCAAAAGGTAGTGCATAACACACCATTAAGATTGTGGTCTGAAAGTCAAAAAAATATATATATTTAAGACCTAATAACAGATTCAAACTAACATAAAGTACCATTGCAGTTGACTGTGAACCTTTTTTTTTTCCCACAACGATTTTAATAATGGTGAACGAAAAGCTGAATATATGTCAGCACTGTGCCCTTGCAGCAAATAAGGCAAACAGCCTCCTGGGCTACATTAGGCAGAGGATCACCAGCAGGTTGAGGGAGGTGATCCTTCCCCTCTGCTCAGCCCTGGTGAGATGCATCTGGTGTGCTATGTCCAGTCTGGGTTCCCCGGTGCAAGAGATGTGAATGTACTGGAGCAGGTTCAGTGAAAAGCCACTAAGCTGATGAAGGGTCTGAAGCATCTAACATACGAGGAGAGGCTGCAAGAGCTGGGATTGCTCAGCACAGAGAAGAGAAGGCTGAGGGTGATCTCATCAATATGTGTAAAAACCTAATAGGAAGGTACAAAGAAGACACAGCCAAAGTGAGCGGTGCCCAGTGACAGGACAACTGGCAATGGGCAAAAACTGAAATTTAGAAAATCCTGCTTGAACACCAGAAAAAACTTTTTTTCCTGTCAGTGTGATTCAGCGTTGGAGCATGTTGCCTAGAGTCTTTTGGAGTTGCTTTTGGAGTCTCTACCTTTGAAGGTAGCCAAAATTTAAATGAGTGCATTGTTGAGCAATCCGGTCTAGGTGACCCTGCTTTGAGCAAGGGGCATTGGACTTGAAAAATGCATTCAAATACTTTTTGTTTAATGTGTAATATGAATATAGGTATGGTTAGACTGTAAATGCTTTCACTGTACAAAAGAATTAAGGCAATAAATATGCAATAAACAAGCACAACTGATTTCTCCCTACAGCTCATTAACATAAGATTATTCATTTGCATTTGCAGAGCAACCTGGGATCACTTTGCAGAAACAAAAAAGGAAAGCATATCACTTTGCCACCTTTTTCAGAAAATGGCTTTTACTGAAGTAATAAAACTGTACAAGGAACTTTTGAACATGCATCACAGGGACTAAGAGGTCAATCCACTTCAAACTAGAAAAGTAGTTGATTACAATAGTGAAAAACCCCTAGTAATAACAAGGTATGCTGGGTTACATGAATCTCGATATGAGATTTCCTTACTTAGAATCATAGAATAGTTTGGGTTGGAAGGGACCTTCAAAACTCACCTAGTCCAAACCCCTTGAAATGAGCAGGGACAGCTGCAACTAGATCAGGTTGCTCAGAGCCCTGTCCAGCCTGGCCTTGAATGTCTCCAGGGATGGGGTATCTACCACCTCTCTGGGAAACCCGTTCCAGTGTTTCACCACCCTCATTGTAAAAAATTTCTTCCTCGTGTCTAGCCTAGATCTCCTCTCTTTCGGTTTAAAACCATTACTCCTGTGCTGTCATAACAGGCCCTGCTAAAATATCTGTCCCCATTGTATGGGAATGTTGCGCAAGATTGGCGAGGACGTTAGTTAAATGTAAATACGCTCAAAGTGACTTGCACCTGTCTGTAGAAAAAGCACGTACATCACACTAATTGTTTTACTGACCTTGTGTGCTTGATGAGTAGAACCTCTGTGTTAGATAACATAGGCCTGTGAGAAACTCTAGGCACCTTATCACTATGTCTGAGATTCTTGCTTTGTTATGAGAAAGAGCGGGAGGCTGCGCTTGCCTGAAGCCTTGAAATACAGGCGAGCTCAGCAGGCCCAGTGATCTTCCAGCAGGGCTGAGTCGCTGCAGCGCCTGCATCCCCGCTTGTTACCTCTGTGTGGGAGCTTAGGTGCTACTTTGGAGATCCCCCAGTAGAGAGGTAACCAAAATAAAACTTGCTCTTTGCAATTGCATTCGTGACCTCTGGCTCTTCTTGCGACGTGCCTGTGTATGTGTACACACCCATCTTTCTTATAGCCCCCTTTTAAGTACCGAAAGTCTGCAACGAGATCTCCCAGGAGCCTTCTATCTTCCAGGCTGAACAACCCCAACTCTCTCAGCCTGTCCTCACAGAAGATCTTCATGAAAGAGAACATAACATATTTACTTAGAAATTATTATATGGATAACTATAAACAGGGTTGGTAGCACAATCTAAGAACTTGTCTCACCTTTATCATTAGAATTAGTCCACTTAAAATTCTTGATAATTCTACCATGTCAAAAGTAAGAAATTTTCATATCAAATGTTCAAATTGGAAAACTGCAGGTGAAGACAAGTTAAGTAAGAGCTGAGACTAGTAAGATCTGTTTGGTTAAATCTGTTGAATGGTAGTCAGGAATTTGAGTTGGCTCCAGTCTGCTTTGGACGTCCCAAGGGGAAAGGAAGCCTTGGCGGTTTTACAGTCCACATTATTCCATTGTTTTGGAACAATTAATGTGTCATTACCTTTTTCTGCAAAGTAGAGGCTCCACTTTTCTGCTCATTCCTCCCTTTGAGCCCCAATACCAGCTTTGTCCTTCTATGGTTAAGCAGCTATGTGAAAAGGCTCTACAGTGACTATAAAAAACGTTTTACAAAGAATATTTTCTCTGTTATACCAGCATGTGTTTTATGACAGCTAACTCAAACCATTTTCATATTTATTAAATCTGAAAAAAAATGTTTAATTTTCTAATATAACATTGATAGTTATTTTTTACTGTGCAGTTCAGCTTTGTTTTAGTTATTGTTTCCCTGCAGTGTTGAGAAATCTGGATGAGTTTGAACAAGCAAATCAGGAAATCTTCTTTTGGGAATAAAATGCATGAGGTAATAGTATTCAATTTCCTAAAGCTTTCCTTTAACATTTTGAAAATGACATTTAGTGCTAAAACTGCATATGTAGGATTGTGTTAAAAGGCTGATGATTAAAATTTAAAAAATTAAAAAATAAAAGCACAGATAAGGTGAAGATGGAACTAATGTACCTAGACACATTTGAATGGAAATTAGTTTAATGTAGGCATATTCCACTTAAACCCAACAACATTTGTTTTGATGGTGAGATTAAGTAAAGAATATATCAATGTTGAGATTATGAAGCAGCTGTTGCCTTGGAGAATATGAACATATGTGAACACGTAAGGATGTTGCCAGTCATGTTTAGATGGACTAAATATGTTATCTGGTATACTCGAACTGTTAATGCAGCATAGGACAAGATGACTAAAAAGAATTCCTAATTCTTTTGAACTTTTGTAGATTTAAACATGGATAGATATTGTATTTCTCTGTCAGCTGTGTGCCTCTTGTGTACTTTGGCCGTGTCCTGCAGAGATACATCTGCAAAAAGACTTCAGTAGCTTTCAAATGTGTGCTCAGCCACTGCACCTTTTGGATGTTTTTGTTTTTACCAGGAAAACTGTCTCACTGTCAGTCTTAATGTGTGAAAGTGTAAATGATGTGTTAATCTTTGTCTACTACATGCATAAACCCATTTATGTAAAATCTTCCAGTCTCCTGATCAGTCCAATATGTTGTGACGTGAGCAGTGAGCACAGGCACTGATTTGGGCTTTGTACATAATACCATGGTGATGCATCTCTCACCAGATTATGTTGTTGTGCAACTCCTACTTTTCAAAATAATTCCATGGCAAAATATTTGCCTAGTCTGTTGTTCTTTTCCTTTTCCTATTGGGGAGAGGGTAAGGTTCAAATCCATATTTTTCTCTTTTGAGAGGCATCATTTACCCACCTAAATTCAAGCTGCTTTAGGGCTTAAGTGCTTGTAGTATTCTTGTGGTTCAGAGTGACAGTGACATTTCATTAGGCCAGATGCAAAGTGAAATATAAAGCAGGGACACAACAAATACCTTCATTTTATTGTTTCTTCCCTGCTGCCTTTGAAGATATTTTAAAATGTGTGCAGTGAACGAGCTGAATAATCTTGTATTGAGCTCAGCACACTGTTTATTGGGATACTTAGTTTCCCTCCTGTGTTTTATAATGCACAAGTGTTGATGGAATTAACAGGTCTGTATAAATGAAACATACATATAACTACTGAGATACAGACATCTTTTTTATCGATCTGGACCTTCATCCTTATGTGACTGAATTTAATTTATTGGAATGGTAATTGTCAATACCTTAGCATTATACTATTAAATAAAAGGTTTTAACTTTGTGAAATGCTTTATCAGTAAAGAGAGAAATATTGCTCCTATTTGAATTATTTCATGGCCTGTAACATTACTGAACAACAGCATAATGTTTTAGATGTTAAAGGTTAGTTCTTAGTCTTTTCAAAAGACAAGTGAAAAAAATCCTGAAAACTGAGGCCTTAAAAGTCCAAAATAAGAATACAAAGATGAACACAGCGAAATAGTCTACTAAAAATCTGTGAGCCATGAAAGACCAGAATGAGTTGGTGATGACTTGAGTATTTTTGTGAAGAGAATCAGATTGGATCAATCCATCTTTCTAGCTCCCTGTACCACGTGATATTTCAAGTCACTACTCTCTATAAGTAGTGCATAAGTAGTGATGTTTAGTACTTCAGTATTAAAAAAGCTCAAATCTCTTATGGAACCATATTTATGTTGTCAAGTTTCAAAGAGAAAATCATTAGAACAGGACTGTTCTTATTTCATTAGTAATGTTAAGATTTCTTTTGGCAAAATAAATGTTTCATTCTGAGTTTGTTCTGTTATTGTTTATTTGGGCTTTTATAGCCTATTATTTGTGTTATGGCATAATGTAGTTTCTTTTATACACAATATTTCTTGATATGTTTCAATTTCCTAGCATTTTTTTCCCTAGAATTTTCATACCATGAATAATCGTGAAATTTCCTGACTGTGAGTTCCTTTTTAGTGATATAAGTAATTGTGAAATGTAAGAATTTTCCATAAAATTGATTTTCAAATTCTCTGCCATTCTAGTCAGGGTTTTTTAAGACTTATTAGGAAAATGTGTTTTGATGGATTGTCTGCCTGGAGAACAGATAAACCTAGCATTACTAAACTGCATTCCCACGAGTGAAACCTTCCATTCAATTCCCCTACATTTTTTTAATGTCATCCCATTATTACCTTTTCTTTTGCTTTAAATCATGAAGGTCCCACGAGATATTGAATTGTGTGCAGTACAAATATTTATTAGATATACAAAGATATGATAAAAACATTTTCCTCCCAGTTTTGGAAGGAAACTTTCTGTTGTTTTGTGAATAGCAGCCTAGGTGTAAAGAACTACGTAACCCATTTCTAAGTAGCTGAGACAGCAAAATCTATAAGGGAATTTACAGTATTGCAGCAGGAGTCTTCAACAGGGTTTAATTAAAGTGTTCTGGTGATCTGAAGATATTAATGATCCAGTACTGAAATTAAAGAAGTCCACATCAACAGAACTTTTTCTCAGGCTCATGATGCCAGTTGGCATTGTTATGCATATATATATATCACATATAAAAATCTACAGTTAATGACCAAAATACCAAATGGTTATTCAACCACCTCCAAGTAAGCGATGCAATGCCAAGATATCAGGCACCTAGTCCCAGCTGGTTGTTTCAGATCACTTAAGTGAGGCATTCTGTACATAAGATTCTATATAGTTCATGAAGAGAATGAAGTGGGTGATCTAAAGGGGAAACTTTTCTGCTGTGCTGCTTAGAGCTTGTGAGTAAAAATGCTAAGCATCACCTAAGTCTGAGCCCTGTGCTTTGGGTATCTGTTCATTTGCCTTCAGCACTCCATCTCAGCATCAATGTCTAACTAGAAAGGAATATTTGGCTATTTAAAATATAGATGTAAATGCAGGTGGAATCATTACAACATGCACAATATGGTCAAATTGTGGAGCATTGCCACAGGATATTGTGGTAATTTTACATGGATTCAAAAAATGATCAACCAAATTTAGGTTAATTAGACACCAAATTACCATCATTGAAGGTGAGATAGTGAAACGTGGAAGCACTACTATATATATATCTATATATATATGTAGATATGTTCTGTTCTGGCTACTGTCAAAGACAGGATTTTAGAATATGTGGATCTTTGTTCAGAACAAGTACAGTCATGTTTTCAGTATTATGGCAGTACTATAATGTCTACTAAGTTAACTAGATCTATTTCACACATTTTTCAGAACATGTTTTGAGAGGAAATGGGCTATTTCTGAACAACATTTGAATTTTTAACCTAATTTAGGTAGATGCAGTTCTGTCCTTCTCTCTCTATCAATATGCATTCAATAATCAAAACATATTTTTGTGTGTACACATATATGTAGCCTGCATACTTTTGTATACCCAGGAAGTAGTCCAGCTCTCCATGTCACTAATTTCTATTTGAAAGATAAATTAGCCCATTACGAACTCCCCAAACTGGTACAACCTGGCAAAAGGGCAACAGTATTTACAGAGCGAGTTTGTTTTTCTTCCTGGCTTAGGTGATATTAGGTGCGGCTGATAGAGTTCAGTGCCAAGAAAAGCATATATATATATCTCAAAGTACATTTTAATTAACTTATTTGATTCTATACCTTAAAAAAAATTATTGTTTAAATAAGAAGAAATTTTTATATGTTACATTTTGAACACTTTTAGAGTAATAGGTTTTCGTCTCTCTCCTGGATTTTGTGAAATTTTGGTCAAGTCTATGAATCCAGTTTCTGTGTGATTCCAAATTAATTTCAGACAAGCTGGAGGTATTTAACAGCTCTTATGTTTCTAAGGATGGAGATTCTGGTATGATCATGATTGCACACACTAAAGACAATTCAACCACAAAGTTTATAATATAGTTTAAAACAACAGGCAACCAATATTTTATAGAGGATGAAGGAAGACAATAGCAACATATTATTTTCACAAATTATAGAGTTACAAGACATTAAAAATATTTTACAAATATCTTCTGCCTCCATAATGCCTGTTGACCTACTTGAATCATGTAAACAAAGGAGTATTCTTCATAAAGAAAGAGGAGAATCGCACAAAGCCTATTATTATAATTGGATAGACTATTCCTGAATATATTTATTTTATTTTGGACATTTTTGCTCTTACAAGTGAACATGGTTATTCCTTTTTTATTTCATTCATGTCTATCTTCTCTAAGGTAGAAAGATATTCTCTTGAAATCAGTTATGTAGAGGCTTCCTAGGGATAAGGTACAAAAGTCAGCTCTGTATATGTTGAATCAGAGGTGGCTGGTAAGCGCAAATTGTACTTCTAGGCTGGAGCCTTCAGGTTTCCTTTTGACATTTTTTTTTTGAGATCATTTTTTTTCAGTGTTAAGCCTGTGGATGGAGCATTTGTTTGCTCAAAGTTTTCGGAGTCAGAGTACCTTCTACACATGAAAAGTGAGGGTGGATCTTGGCACCACTGTAGGTTCTTTTTCCATATCTGTGTTGGCTTTTTTTTTTTTCAGTTTCTGGGCTCTAGCTCAAAGTTACTAACCACATCTGGCATCCAGAGCACGGAAAGTTCAAGGCAGGACGTCTCAACAGCTTGCAAAGATGTCAAAAAATTTGGAAAGTAACTATGTGCAAATTCAAAATCATACACTAGGAATCTAGGAATCAAGACAAATCAAATATTGCATGACTAAGTGTAATCCAATAAAGCTAAGACACACATGAATTATTTCCCGCTGATTCACTTAGATATATGACTAATCCAGCAGAGCTAACATAGTAGCAAACTCAAAAGGGAGAAAGAGCTTGAGAAATCAGCAAAGTTGGAGAAAATATCAGTAACAGCGAAAACATTGTGCTTAACACTTTCAGTTCATTGCACAAATTCATTGCATAGCTTCCTTTTGTTGCTCTTAGAACAAATAATCCATCTATACAATAAGAGATGTGTCTTTGCTAGCCTTTGCCCTACATCTTTCAATCATGATGATTAGTGAGGAAGCAGTCCTCGTGGCAGCTGATACAGCACTACTAGCACAGTAACTCTTGGCATGCCTGACTGCAGATAGTGTGGGGATCAAAGGTAGTAGCAATTTTCCTATAGTAGACCTCTACAGTTTCTTGTAGCACTAGAATTATCTAGTTTAAATCAAGGCTCAGGGAGTTTCAGGCAAGATCCACAAAAGTATTTGAGTATCAAAAGTGGATCTGTAGACGGTTCAAGCATCTAAATCTCAAAAGCCTCCCTGAACAGTGTCAAGGACTATATTTTTGACAGTAAAAATCCTCTAATACAGAAGATTCCACTTTTTTTTTCAGTGACTGCCATCTTATTTGGATTAAGACTATCAGTTTTCTGAAACTTAAATCTAATTGGAAGACTGAAAACTGGCGTTTTTCTGCCCAAGTATTTACCTGTCCTGCTTGACATTAAGTTCACACAAAATACGGTTGTTTTTGCCACTTCTTCAAAATTAACAAAGTAGGTAGGAGAGATGGTCTGTCTGGTTTGTTCTCTAAAACTGAATGATAAGGGCATTCCCACAGAATATGGGACCAAGAAGTTCAAGGCTTTCTACAACATCAATGAACTGAAATCCACATCTTCCTAGAAAGTGTCTTTAGCGCAAGGCTGTGAGGCTGTACGGTGATACTGCTTTGGTACAGGGGACTGCTACTCTCTTGAAACTAGGGCCCTTTAAGTAGTGCTTCCTAAAATATACCCATGTATTTTAAACTAAATGATCATTTTATGTAGTTGTGGAAATGTGACTTATGTGAGGTATTTTTGTTCTTGGCTTTAAGACTTTAAATTAAAATCTATACCAACATGATTCATTTAAACTCTAAACTAAATAATTCCTTGCAAAGGCTGCTTCCTTACCCTGTGGGGAGGAAAACAAATCCTGAAACTGTTGAATCATAACTGGGGATTAATTATTGCATCTAGATATCATTAAAATAGTCTTCAGGAGGAGCACGGAATGAAATAGGAGGAATAGATGCAGAAGTAAAGTAGAAGGATCTGTGAGTCTATTGAATTTTTATTTGGGCTTGTTCATCTAACCTACAAGTTGTAACATCAGGAGTTGTCCATTATCATGACATTAACTAGTTGTGACTAGTATTTAAAAAGGGGGGTTTATGGAGAAAACATGAGATAAATAAATACAGCTGGGTATCAGCCTGAGATAACTGTTCTCTGTTTTTCTGGAATTGGATAGCATTTTTTGGTCACAGAATCCAACTAAATTTTCAGTGTTGTAATTATAAAAGGCTCATGGAGTCAGAATTAATGTAGAGTAAGCAAATCAGAACTAGAGACAGACAGAAAATGAGAAAAGGAAATAAACACACAGTATGTGGTAACAACCATTTAGTAAATCCTAAATACAGATGGAATATCCTGTGATGGGGAAGTTGCAACTAAACATCTGTTTCTTCCAAATTTCCAAAGAAAAATAGACTCATGTTCTATGCCCAGATGTTTCAGAAACTAGACTATGCAAATATGTCAGAAAATGTCAAATTCATATACAATTTTTAAGAAATTTGTATATTTATAGATTGTCTTTAGTACAGTCACTGGCAAATAAAAAATAGTCAGCAAAAATGCAGATTTACCCTTTATGACAATTTTTTTCCTTTAGTTCGGAGACAACAGAAAGTATGTCAAGGGTTTTGTCTACAGGTACTAATAAAGAAGGCCAATATCTCGACTTTTGAACAGTGGCTATTCTGGTGTGATCTTCTGTTCCCCAAGAATTCTTGACAGAAATAATCAAAATAGTTATTGCGCAAAGGTCAGGTACTGAACTAAATCTTTGACCCATGCTCTACTCTGTAATGTACCCTTTACTTCAGTTTAGAGATAATAATGGGAAGGATTCTGCTGCTTAAACAGGCATCCACATCCTTTTAGATGCTTTAAGGAATCTTAGATATCCATTGACAGATATGACATAGGGCATTCAAGAAACCCAGATTTTCTAGAGCAGCAGTGAAAATGTATCCATAAATGTAACCCTGAGACTTAAGTCTGCCCTAATGCAACAAGTGGAAATTTCCTTAAGTAGGTGAGTTTCTCTGTGGCATAAAGACTGTCATATCCTGTTTGTAGTCCTAATGATCGTGAGATCCAAGAATTATGCTGAGGTGACAGAGCATATATGTGCATGTGTATGTGTGTCATACATATGCATAGGTGGAGACAAAGAGTTAATGAGTTTATGGTAGCACGGAATGTTTGAGATCACGTAAATGATTAATTCTTAATCCACTGCAAAGTAATTTTACATTAAACCTCGTGCTCTCTCATTTCAGTGCAATTCATGTAAAAGGTATCCTAGCCATGGAATAAGACAAGGTGATAAATAAAAAATAATTTAAATATTTTGTCTGTCATACCAGGATGTTTACAGCTACAGAGTATGAAATGAATTATTACCTCAGGGTGACTTCGAGGAGATATTTGCATTTGGAAGATGGAATTTTTTTTTTTAAATGTTGCCTCTGGCACATGAGAGTCTGTTATTCATTTTGGTTTCCTTAATGGATTAATTACTAGCATTTAATTTAGCTGTGGTGATTATCTGCCAATAGTTGCTATATAGAATCTATATTGCACAAGAACAATCAAGTGTCTATTCACTCGTGTCTTTAGCGGATTTTAGCTCCTCAGTTTGTTCGTAAATTCCTACACCACTGTGTTATCACCCTTGAAGAGAGGGTAGACTTTTCAGGCAGACAGAAAATACTATGAAGATCAGGTATCCGAGTTTTTATGATCTGTTCTGCACTTTGCATGACATTTTCACTTAAGTCGATCCAAATTTTTCATTAATGATATTTTTCCACAGAAAATACTGGTAAACTGCAGCCACATAAGTTATATTGATTTCAGAAAAAAATTCAGTATCCTACTTGAGCTAATTGAAAAATGTCTTTCCTATTTGATACCATTTTGGCTTTACTATTTCATTTTGGTTTGATTTCAGGAAGCTCTTCTTCTGTTACGTGTTATTGTGTGTCTGTTGACTGTGTGAGTTCACACTGATGTTATGCATGGCTTACTGTAGAAAATTGAGATAACACTTGAATTCTGCTCCTTTTGAATTTTGTCCATTTGAAACTGTGCCTGTTTACAGCTGTGCAGGGAAGAGATTGCCCAGAGGAACAGAAGTAGAATCAGCAGTCACTGAAGAGGATGATTACATACATAAGTATACTTTTGGAATGACGAAAAAGAGGTTTGGGAGTTATTTTCCTAGTTCCAACGAAGAGAGAGAACTATCTCTGATAATGCAATATTGCTGCTTGATCTGGCAGCCTCACAGTTCCTAAACCCACAAACTCTGTTTATGGTCCTAGGAACAGCAGTACAGACTGTTCATGGGCAGCATTCCTCTGAGTGGTACTTCAGAAGGAGAAACAGAAAGAAGTCCTCTACTTCTGGAAGCTTGTTGAGTGGAACAGCTAATCTGGAAGTTTTGCAACTTGAATCCCAAGAATCAGTGAATATGAATTAGCCTAAGCCAAACTCTGACCTTGAGGCACAGCTCATCACTTTGAGAATGCTAATGATGTGGAAGAAGAGGAGCACCTCTAATCAGTCTAGAATCACCTGAGACAGCTTCTTCCAAGTCTCAATAGTTTCTGGCCATTTGCCAGAGATTACCAAATTATTCTGCAACAGTGGTCCAGTGGTCTGCTTTCCATTCTGTTTTTTTCGTTGTTGTTTTGGTTTGTGTGGGTTTCATTTTTTGTCTTTTTTTGTTTGTTTGTTTTCTTTTGTTTTGTTTTTTGCAACACCTAGCCAGAGGAATTCCCTACTAGGAGACTAAGTAACATATTACTCGGTAGAGACCAGCTCCACTTGTAATTGTTTCATTCTGTCAGCTTTTGAACCCAACATTATCGAATGGCATAATCATCACTTTCTGGCTGTGCAGATGATCTGGCTGTGATCCCATAAGGGTGGGGACATTAGGCATGATAAAACAAATTTAAAACCATCACAGAACAAATATGCCCCAGAAGGTTACTTCAGGAGAAAAGGAGGCAAGCACTGTGTTTGCTAGCACTTACTGTTGCTTTTTGTGATTTCATCAGCTCATTCCAGCAGCATGGCTCAACAGACTTCAGCAAGTCTTTTCAGAGGCAGCAAAAACATCATTGCAAACACCCTGAAGCCATGAACTTGGCCATGTAATGTGTGTGGATGCTGACCACAGTTATACTTCCTTCTTGGGAACAGCAGAGACATTATATGCTTTGTTGCTGCTGCTCCCTCCAGTGACAGGTTCCCCATAGTCTCTTTTCTTAAAAAAGGCTGTTGCTTGTCTCTTTAGTGTCATGAGAAGAGCATTACTGTACAGAGATGGTGTTGGCAGAGTACAACTGATCACCTACCGTGCCAACAACTGTGTGTAAGATGGTGCTGCCTCTTAGATCAAAGAAATAAAAATTTACGGTAAGAAGAACAGGTCCTAAAAGGATCCTAAAAGGATAGTTTACTAGGTGGTGCATTTGTAACAGGTGAAGAACAAGACACTCCCAATAGAGTCTATGGAAATGCACAGTGTCATGAACAAGCAAGCTTCTGGGAAGCTTCTGCTGAAATTTTGGAACATGACAATAAAACTTAATTGGCAGTGCAAAATGATAACTTTGAACATGACAAATTAGAAGTTTCCTAAAATGAGTCATATTATTTGCTCTTCTACCAAATGGGCATTTCTGTGCATTCAGGAGCCAAAACATTGATGCATCAGTTGTTATGTCCTTTCTTTCATCAGGAAGAAGCAATGCAAGAAAAAAAAAACAAAAAAAAACAAAAAAACAAACCTGACAGAGATCTCTTAAATCTATGTGTGTTCAAGACAGTATCTACATCAGACAGAATTAGCCTTTAAATTTTGCTACAGAACTCATAATGAACTTTTTTGGGGTTGGATCTTGAGCAATGTATGCCTCTTCTTTTTAATCTTGTGGATGGGACCATGAATATGGCCTAAAAAGACATGTTCCTCCTACTCTTTAACAGCTCTTTTTCTGGTTTTGACACAGTCATGTATGTGATTGAATGCACTGCATCATGTAATTGCATGTTGTCAATCAAAGTAGATTCATGTGAAAAATGAAAATAGCAACTGCAGTTATTAAAATGTTTCAAGAATTAGAAATCTTAAATGATCCAAATTATAATTCAAACCCAGCTACAAAATCACTGCTGAATGGTGTAATTGAAAACTCTTCTTCATGCTTACACTGTTCTTATACAAAACAAAGGAATTATTTGGTCTGAAAAAACTAATCTTGTGAAACATTCTTTATGGAATTTAAACTTTCTATTAATACAAATCTAGTCCCCACTTTGCCATTACTCTGTTGAGAAGTCAGATTTAATATGCAAAGGATAAAAATTAAAAAATCATATATATATATCCCATGTTCTTAAAAAAAGGCTGAACTGGCTTCAGCTTTACATCTCTAGCCAAATCTACTTGCTTACAAAAGCACATTTTCTAAGTTAGGACAAAGGACGATAACCTCCAAGACCTTGCAGAACTGTACAGAAAATAACAGGAACTAAACTGTCTAATATTGAAAACACAGTTCTTGCTGCTTGAGAAAATGTTCATAATGAGAATTTCAAGAAAGCAAGCAGTGGCCCTCTTTGAGGAAGTAGAGTGTGTTTCTTTGGGGGATGTCTGATGCTATAAGATACGTTTTGGGTTGAAGCCATCCCAGACCACAAACAAAGGGACTAAAAGGCTGCATATTACAGTTGCCGGACACATTGGTGTGACAGTTCTGAACAAAAAGGCTTTGAACAAAAAGTCATGGTGAACACAGAAGGTGTGGTTGATGTAAATGCAGAATGTTTCTTCAGTGATGTGAAGAAACCGAAGACAAGATCCGCGATTTGATCTGGGAGACTAGAGTGTAAACTTCATCTGGTATAAGCTGTCAAAATAAATCATCCTTACATCGTAGTATTTTGCCCTTAAATTTGCATGAAATCACAGGAAACACAGTCTTCTTGTTTTCAAATTGCTGTTGGGGAAATTCTAGCTGATTAGCTGCACTTTTTGAAAGAGCTGAAGGCAGTGCCTGAGGTGTGACTACATAATAGGTAATAGCATAAAAACAAAATCCCATACAGAATCAGATCGAAAGGGCAGTATTCCCTGGTGGTAGCAATGAGCATTTTGCTACAAGAAATAAGGCACTGCAGAATGCTTTTTTCCCTGTTATGCACGTAAGGATCTGAAAAATAAGGGAAAACTTAGGTCAGACTCAAGCTCAGAGTTTCCCTTTAAAAAGCAGTTATGCATCCCCAAGTCTCAGACAGTACTTCCAAGGGAGTCATCTCTTGGCCATTGGATAGACCTTGAAGTTTCTGTCAGAGTGTCAAAATATGCAGCTGCAAGAAGTTGTGGTGACTAAGATATGGAAAAGGAAGCAAAAATAAGTTCTCTATTTTGGCTGCTGAACCAGAAAATTAAAAGAAAAAATGTTTTCTCTTGAATCAAAATATGTTTTGTTGTTTGGTTTACTGAGATGAGCTTGATCCTTACTTTCCTACCCTACTTTTTAGCAAAACACTTTTTTCAAAAGGAATGCTTCCCAGGTTTTACCAGAAAGGAAGGAGTGTATTTAGAAAACCAGTGAAAGACCATGTTTCCTTTTGCAAAATGGTTGGGGCATTCAGACACAGACTCAGGAATTTGGTGTTCTTTTCCATCTGAGAGATTTTTGAAATCATGTCCCTTACCTCCAGAAAGAGCATCCTGGATACCTGGGTGCTAAATGACTATCCTGTTACTACCCATCTTGTGGAAACTCCAGAAAGGAAACTGTGAGTCACAAAAGTCACAAAGGAGAAGAGTGGCTATTTGGTCATTGGGTCATTCACTGTGGAAATGAGGCACCTCGATTTCCATTTCATTGTGGTGTTTTAATTATTATTGTTTGCAAGGATAGGTTGAGACCACCTTCTACTGCTAAGGATGTTCACTTAAGAGGTAGGAGATACAAATAGTCAGCAAGTTTTGAAGTCGTTTGTCACAACTTTAATCTTGAACAGCCTTGTCTACACAGGCCTGTACTTGATATTCATATATTCAGATTTTGGGACATAGAAATGGTATTTCTTTTCATCCTTTCATTATTTCTAAGGTAGGAAAGTATGCAGAGTTTTTAATAAGTTCACTATATTCAATTTTTTGGTATTTAACAAAAAACCTGAAAAATTTTACCAGAAAAAACAATCTAGCCACTGTGGATTGATTTACAATATTTGTTTATAATTTTCTGCACTCAGATGCTACTAAGTTGTTCTGGGTTTTTTTTACCTCTCTAAATGCTTGTTATTGTATGAGCAAGCACTATGCTTAATCCTGTTGTGGTTAAATGAGATTTAGCAATTTCATTCCACGCTTTCCTCTCTAGCTGTTCTTAGCCATGCATACATGTCTCTTGCTACTGTTTGATCTGTCTAGAAGAAATTTGGTCCAGAATGTCATCTATACAGAGTTCCATCAAGTGTTATGAGCACATGATTTGGGGTCTGGTAAGAAAAGTATTTGCTGTAAGTTTGCATCTTCTTAGTTAGAAGTAGTTAAGGAGGAGGAATACAAGATATTATTGATGATCACAGCATCGCTGTAAATTGCTGATGGGATGAAGCCATGAAAAAAGACAGATGTGCTTTTGAAAAATTCCCCACCAGAAGAATTGCAGGAGGAGAGTCAAGGCACAGGTTGATGGTGCTAGGCCTTGGTGTGCGCTCATCTGGGATAGTCAAAACTCCAGTCACAGACATGCAAAAAAATGAACTGAATCTAGTTCATTTGCAGAGAAGGGTACTAGGGCAACAAGAGGAATGGAGAACCTGACTAATGAGAGGAGGTGGAAGGGTGTGACTTGTTTAGCTTTGCAAAAGGAAGGCTGAGAAGGGATAAGATTGCTCTCCTCGGGGATAAACACCACAAGGGAACAGATCTGTTTAAGTTAAAGAACAATGTTGGCACAAGAACAAATAGATATAGGCTGACCCTGAAAAATCTTGGACTGGATGTTAAAGGAATATTGCTAACTATTAATAAAGTGTTCTTTAAGTAGTCACAGGCATCCTGCAAGGATGACCAGGGTACACCTGCACCTGAAGCAAAGGGATTTGCATCTCTGATTGAGGATGGATAGCCCAAAGGAATCAGAAAGCCCGGGCCTGCCTGTAGGTCGACTTCTCTTGCACCAGCTTTTTTCTGTTTAAATGCAGTTAATCAAATGAGTCTGATGTTGTGTTGCTTTTATTAACAAGGATCCAGGTGTAAAGACTCCCTTCCAAGCTCTCTTCCCAGCAGGTATTCCCAGCACATGTTCCCATTAAGATCCTACAATTTAACTGACAGAAATGGAATTCTTCTTTACTGTGATATATTCTGATTCAAGAGCAAGTTGTTGACTTGGTGTAGCTTTTACTTGCTGATCTGCTACTGACCTGCCTTGTGCATCATATCATAATAAATGATCTTAATAGTCTCTTCTAGTCTTGAAGCCCATTATTTTGTGCGTGTCATAACCTAAATTTCACTAGAACTCAGGGAAATCTTCCCATGGTTTCATTGGTATTTATAGTTAATAAGCACACAATTTTAAAACAGCAATTTATTTTTGCCAACAGCAAAATTTATTTTTGCCAACAGCGATTCTATGAAGTGTCAACTATAAAAGCTGCCATCAAGCTTTGTTATGACATTTACAAAAAGAAAGTAAAGAGTCTTTGAAAATTACATAACTTAAAATAGATTATTTACTTTAAGCTGCCACAAATGAAAGATTTAGAGGTCTGCTCATGCTACATTGCAGAAGAACATTAGAGGTTATGAACTTAAAAGCACCTGTTTTTTACGTAGCAGGCTAATATGAGATATGCTGTCATATGCTCTGATGTTTTCCTTGCAGGTAAAGACTCTGCTCTGCTGACAGCATTGTACCGAGGAAAAAGAAATCCAGCTATCCATTACTTTTTCTAAGATATCTTCACTTTTGTAGGGAATAGAGATATAGAAGCAAACACTTGGCATAAAAAAGGCTAAGATAAGGCTTTCTAAAAATGCTATAGTTAGATAAAAGGAAAAAAAAAAGTTTTTCTGGAAGAAAATAACAGTTAAAAACTTCTAATTACCAGCTTTTTCTAAATTAAGATTTAACTGAATTCTTAGTAATTGTTTTATAACTTAGAGTTGAATAGCACTTTCCAAAATTTAAATTGTGTCTTTATCCTAGATGATTTACAATCCAGTGAAGCAATCCAGCAAATGTTAGGTTTGACATTAAAGAAGCAAAATAAATTCAGATTCTTACTGCATCAACATAATTTTTAGAGTGACAGCAAGTAATAATGCCTGTTTTCACAATGAAGTGGTAGATATTTTTACTTTCTTTCAAAAAATATTGTGGTTTCTTGGTCCATATAGCTCAATAATCACTAGCCTGTTTCTCTAGAAATGTGTGCCTCACACTTGACTGGTTTTAGTCTTTAAAAATGACAGCAACTTTCCCTATGGCAGGCATATTTATCTCTCTCCCATGTGGATTTGTTCTTGTTTAATAATGTATGAACATACTCTGCATCTTTTCTCAAAGCTCAAAAACATGCATGGTCTGGATTTTCTGCCTGGCCATCTATTTTCACGAAAACCACCCCCACTCTTCTATAAGATTTGTTTAAAATCTGCCAAACTGTTCAACAGCTATTAGGAGAAACAAGTCAGAAAAAAAATACACCAACAATACATTAAGTTCTGTTTCCATGGAACATCGTATTAAAAATTAGAAGAAATGCATTGAAACTATTGTCTGTTGTACTGCTTTCTTCTGACAACTCATTAGTTATGTTGGTAGATGTTTTAATAGTCTTTTGTAAATATTTTGAGAATGTAAAATTAAAATCAATTGCAAAAGAAAAGTTACCTGTAATCTTTTAAAATTGAAAACTGCAGAAATGTAAGCATTTTTGACCATGCTTTATCACCTGACTAAATGGGAGTCAGAGTGGGACAGCAGAAGAAAGGGAGCAAAGGAAAGACAGTAGGTGAAAATGTATTCAAATTGCTCCGTCTTTACTCAGTGAGCATCTGCTGAGCAGTAAATTGAAAAACAGCGTACACCTCTTCTGGGGCTTTGGAGTTTTTAGTGCACATAGGCACAGATTTGAATTTATTGAGGGGAAGGAAGACCATTTCCCTAAGACAAGAAGCCACCAATTCTGCTGCTGAGATGGTACCTCATGTAATCCCAGTGGTATGCTGTGGCTTCTGTCTGATGCTTGACCCTCCACAAAGATAAATGGAGCAAAGATGGGATGTTGACAGCATGTAAGTAATGTTTCACTTTTCTCTGCTAGCATCATCCAACATAAACCAGGGAGTAGTCTCTAGTTGTGTAACTCTCTACACTCTTTACTTTAGAGTTATAAATGTCCTTGAAGCCATAAATACCTTACAAAAGTCCATTTTACTATTGTGCTTTTAAAAATGTTATATGCGGGGGTGTTTGTGTGTTTGTTTGTTTTAATGCAAATACCCCAATGTACTTCCAGTTAACTGTAGTACATTCAGCAGTTATCATACATCAAGAAAGAACAGAAAGTTTTCTCACAGACCTTAATGGAGGGGTTTTTTTTAGAAAATGTACTACTTTAATGACGAAATGACAAATTTGCTCTTAAAAGGGGACAAGGAGAGATATTCAGGTCAGAAAAAAAATCACATCAACCCTGAGGGAAACAGAGTCTTAAGCAGAAGTAGCAACTTCTCCAGAATAACTCCTGTTCTCTTCATTGACGTTAGGT
Source organism: Pampusana beccarii (assembly GCA_013399365.1). Taxonomy (NCBI): domain Eukaryota; kingdom Metazoa; phylum Chordata; class Aves; order Columbiformes; family Columbidae; genus Pampusana; species Pampusana beccarii. Next base: position 145,461 of record VWYH01006721.1, on the reverse strand, counting down.
GAAACACCCAACATATACTGTGGTGCTTGCTTCTATTCCTGACTGTGCCATGGAAGTAGAGTGTGAACTGGGTTCCTAGAAATCTTTTTTTGTGGTCCCCAGAAGAAATTTTTCATTGCATCAAATCTGATTGGTGAACAATATTTTGTCTTTTGTGCATGTGCGTATGCCATTAAAAAGAACTAGTAAGAGTAAGAAGGAGCAAGAGAGAATAGAAAAATTCTGCTGCAACGTGTGGCCAGGGTCCTCTGGGGAGAATTGAGGGATTTCATGTGACCTGGCAGTGTCTGTTGAATGCAACAACCTTAAGGAAATAAGTGAGACTTGAACTCATATTAGCCTGAGTTTTCCCTCATATGCACCCTTACACTTCCTCATATGAGAAGAGAGAAGCTTCACAGGGGAACTAAATTACATAACTTCAGCTGAAAAGCATCAAGTCTGAATTTTGGCATGCAAACATTCCTCTGGGACACGTTCACTGTGCAGGCTGAAGATTATCTTCAATTAAATCAGTAAATGGCAGCCTCTGTTTTAAAATCCATCCCAAGTATCCCGATTCACAAGGTAATTTATTGCTAGGAGTCGTGCTGAAAGGTGTTTACTGGCAGAGGTGAATGCAAAACTAATACAGAACAAGTATGCTAATAAGGGAAATGTTAGAGAGAAACTTTACGAGCTTCCTGTTCTTCCCTGGAAGAACAAGCTGTAACTCCAGCACCTGCCTTGTGCTCTGTGTATCATCTTGGCAAACTCGCCATCTGTTAAGCCCTGAAGCAGAGAAAAAGCTGTTTTCAGGCCTGCAACAAAGTTTAGAGGGCTGCTTAGCCGTTTCCTATTTCAAACAGATTTTTAAAAGGCAGATTGATGCAGAACGTACTGTTCAGATACATGCACAAGGCATGGCAAACATTTCTTAGTATTTTAGTATTCTTAGTGTCTCAGTAATTTTTCAGTTCAGAGTAGGTTAGACAGATCAGTAGTGATATTTAGATCAAAAAACACAGCAGCCTAAGTAGTCACCAGCAAGTGGATTACTTGCTGCTAAGACTTCTCCGAGACTGTGCAAAGCAGGTCCCACGTCACCAGTACGCACCAGCCACTGGATGTTGCGGGAAAAATAAGGAATGGGCCTAACACTGATATTGCTTAAAAAAAAGTATTTGCTTTCAAGGTAGGAGCTACTTTTCACAATTATCCTGTTGCTTCCATGTGCCTCTGGAGTCTATTGATCCGTGTTCCACCAAGGGGCTCTGTTTGCACATTTTCTGACCAGGGGACACCTTCCCCCCTTACCAGCCCCTGTGAAAGTGGGGCCATAAGGAGAGGTGGCCCCAGGGCTCCGTGGGGAGGCCATGGCAGGGCCTTGGGAGCCACTTTGTGCCCATGCCTGCCGCAGGGCCCAGCCAGAGCAGTTGCCACTGCTGGAGCAGGCCCATCTGTGGGTCTGGGACTCGGGCCTGACCCACGGGCTGCCTCCCTGCCGCCAGGCCCTGCAGTTACGGGGAGAGTGAGCTGTGGAAGGAGCAGACTGTATGAAAACCAAGGCCAGTGGATGCTGGGAAGGAAAAGGAGCAGGTTGTCATGGATCAGAGGCAAGAGCAAAAAAGCTTTGCTGTAAGCTTTCACATATTCCGTAGAGACATATGTTTAATCCACATAGCTCCTGAAGTGCACTGGATTCTGGTGGGTACCCTCAAAGTTATAGATGGGCAAATATGATAACTGTAAGTACGTGATCTACTTGCGACCAAGAGCCTGGTTGTCAGAAACCTGGAAAAATGCCAGTTGTGAAAACCTCATCCCTCCCTGGGATGTTTTAGGCACTTTCAAACTTGGCATACATTCTAAAGTGTTTCCTATAACTTCAAGATTTCTTGTGATCCCTTATTAGACTATTCGTTGTTTGACTTTGCTACTACTGTTTTGTTACCAAATGTTCATAGAGAATTCTATTTAGCTGGCATACCCAGCTAATTTGCAGGGAACACACCCACTCACTGATAAAATCACTCATATTTGCACCCCCCACTCCAAAGTAACAACAAATATTGTAAAGGTAAAGAATATTTCTTTCTTTTGCAGCCACACCCAGCATACTATAACCATGACTCAGTCTTGCGTTCATCCTATGCAGAAAAGCTATTGGCCGAATTTTGTAAGGGTAAGACCATTTTTTTTTCCTAGCTGACAGTGTAACAGCCATAAATATGTCCTTCCAAAGAAAAACTATATGAAAATAGCCTGCAGAATCTTCTGCTATTCCCTTCAATGTGTCTGATTGTGGCTGAAGAAATGGAACCAAACTCTATTGTTATTTGCAGTTGTTTAAATCTGGAATACATACATTGACTTCAATAAAGAGATTCCAGATTTACACCTTAGGCAGAATTTGGCTGCAGTCCTTATGGTTAAAAAAATGTCACAGGGTTATAACATTTAAAATTGATGCAGTACAATAAATTCTGAAGCAAAACTTTCGTTCTTATGTTAAACTATTGTAAAACATCCATGACACATGCCGAAAGTGCTATGAGAATATTAAGGGAATGGAGGTGTTCATGCTCCTTTTATCTCCAGATCTCAAATAGCTTTGAAATCAGTCTTATTTATGAACTGTGAAATTGTGACTGGTTTGTTAAGTAATCGTAACAGAACAGGTTACAACCATTTTTACTTCATGAACAAACCCAAGGGACCTTCGTAATATAGTGTTAGTAAATAAACTGATTACTCTTCTAAAGAAATCTTCTAAAGATCAGATCTGTCAAACATTTAGACGTGCTTAAAGTTAAGTAGGAAAGCAGGTTCTATTCAATTCAGTGGAACTACTCTTGCATAATGTTTACTTGTAAAATGAAGTCCTTTCAGAACATATTAATTCTCATATCATATCATTATGTGCAGTCATAGTGTCTGAATTAATACCATTTTCAAACTTGTATGCTGATCTCTAACTAATCTAGCCTTATTCATAAAAGTGATGATGATGATGATGAAGAAAATACAGGAGCATGGTCTAAATATCTACATAATATGCAATAAGACATAAACTTAAACTACTATGAAGTTAAAGCAGGAAGATAAACTTGCAGGGAAATATTTTGGTATGTTATACAAGGATAGAAAAGACATGAAAGAGAGAGACAAAAGCTATGAACAATAATAGAATTGACCAGGTTAACTGATATAAAGTAATTATTTTTAGTGTTCTCAGTTATTCATTGTTAGACTGGATTTTCCTGGGTACTGCTGTATATGTCAATATGCTGCACCATGAACAGAGTTAGATGTTATAAGTGTGGTGATGAACTTGCCATTTAGTTTATGTACTCTTAATACATCAGAAGTAATTTACTGCAATAATTGCAGCCCTTCCAAAAAAGGTGACACGAACACCACTAAGGAAGAGACTTGCTGATCCCTGTTTGCCATTTCCTGTTAATACAAATTATAGAACTGACACCAACTAAATACAAAACCGATGAACACACTTCATGCTTCAATCTAAAACTATAGATAATCCAACCCATAAAGATCATGATATATGATAAAGCTTTTATTCTTTTTGTGTTTTTAGGAGAAAAACATAGTACTCTTACGGCATAAACGAGCTATCCTAACTTCAGTGCTATCTACAGAAGACTGAAAGTGCCTGAACGTTGTTCTTTATCCTGTAAGAATAAGGCATTATGTCCTTTTGCAGACATGTGAGGTCAAAAAAAGGAGATAATATCTGAAGTCCTTTTTAGATCAGAGAAAGTGGGTAGGTGTTGCATCAATTATTATCCTTGGTGATTTGGGCTCTAGTGTAAATAGGTAGAATCTTGTGTTCTAGTCTCTGCTCCAAAGCTATTCAATACGTTTTGTCTGAAGACTATTTAATGGAGAACATTCACTCCTAGGGAAATGTCTCTGTCCCTGGTGCCAGAGTCTTCCCTTATGTGTCTTCAGTGGCACAAATTCAACAACAGGTAGGAAAGTTTCCTCACTTGAAAAAAACATAGGAGGATGGGTGATATGAGTTTGAATCGTGTCAGGCTGAAAAGAACATGAGGGAGCAAAAGCAGAAAAGAAGGGTGTACACACTGATAGCTATGGTTTTAAATAAAGTGGAAACAGACTTTGGATTTTATGAAAACTGGAGGTTTTTGTATATGCCAGTTTTGTTCTAAGCATACCTACCAATCTTTAGAATTAACCATTTCTGATCCTTCTAGCTTTCATTTACCAGCCATTTTCAAACAAGTACAGGTTGGAAGTGAACCTTTTAAAGGGAAGAAAGCATAGAAAATTCAATATTCAGAAATGTTTTTAAATTGGAATAAGCTCAATCACTTTTGTTTTGTCAGTAGTACTGTCATAAAGATTTCTGTTATTTCTATTGTCATATATCTTAGGACTCTTCCAAACCACACATGCATATAAAACATGCTGCCAAAAGCTAAAATACTTTCACATGACATATCTAAATTACAAAAAAGTTATACTAAGTAAGAGATAACTGTTTAATCTTTTTCTGTTGATCATCTTGTACCATGGTCCTTACCAGCTTTACTGAACCCATTTTTTGGAGCCTCACTAAACCCAGTATGGAGTTTGACACTGGTACTTCGAAGTATAGACCTTCAGTTCACTTCAGTGGTTAAAAATGTATTTATGTCACATGTTATGATCTATTAAATATGTGTCACTGAAGGAGAATTATAGATGCATAAATAGTACACCCTTATTCCTCATGAATAATATGTGGAAATGGAAATTAAATGAAACATTATGCTAGACAATAAAATAACAGGGACGTTTATTATTTAAAACAGTTAACATCTTTGTTAGGTATGAGTGTTTAAATAAATACATAGCCAAACAATTCTTCTAACTTGTTTTTATTTAGATAATAGATATGTTTAGTTTTTATTGTATTTATTTAATATTTGTATCTCCTGTTAGACTCCTTAAAAACAAATATTCTAAAAGCTCTGTTAATTCTGTAAAATAAATATACAAAGTCTCTTAGTTTAAAATAGAACAGTTTTGTTTAGTCTAAGACAACTGTGATAACATGAAAAAAATGAAAACACAGTATAAATATTAGTGCTCCACTTCGTAACTTTAGCTTACTGACAGAAAATCATATGAATTTTGGGAAAAGAAGAATATCACGGCTCTTTTAGCATCTGTGTTATTTCTGTATAGAATATATCTTAATGAAAAATCCAGCTAATGTTACAATTTTATCACCTGAGATGGCAAAATTGAACTTATTTCACAGAGGCGGACTCAGCTAAAAGAAACTATTGCATTAGGCACAGAAATCACAAATATTCTTTCAGTGCTGGAAGGAAAAGTGTTCTATTGGCATGGAAAATTTCCAGATCTCAGGAAGACCAAGGAAGCAGCTTGTTTCCTGAAGTGTGAAACAGTGCTTATGCCTCTTCCCTTCTCCACTTTTCATATAAAAGAAAAACATAAAAGGAATACATTTAAACTATCGTATTTTTCCCTATTATGAGAGCAACTACAATGCAGCTTTGTGAAAGTCATATTGTATCAAATAGAAACTTGTTTTCCCAAAGTAAAACCAAAACCATTGCAAACTAGAATATGCAGAAGCAGTGCCAAACACAGCAAGGAGACCATTACAGGACCATAATGCTTATCTTATTTACACCACCGTGCTTTCATTGTCAGAAGAAATTCTAAAGGGAAAGAACAACAAATGTATCAGTTTTCTGATGCTAAGTGGCAGTCATGCATAGGAACAGCTTTTAATTGCAATACTACTTTAGATCTTAGCCTTGGATCAGTATTGCTGTGGATTGCTTTAGATTTATTAATATATCTGCTGCCACTGGGGCTGTCATGGCTTGCTCCTTAGCCTATCCACTAAGTTTTGTAATTCAGCTTCATGGGCCACGGGATGTGATCCATTGGATTCCGTCCTTTCTGACTGCTCTTCCTAGCTGTTGCACCACCAGACATACAGTGAGAGTAGTGTTCCAGACAGAGCTCTTCTAATGAGATTTTGGTTGACAGTGGCGTGTACAGATATGCTAATCTTGCAAACTCTTAGCTATTTTGTGCGTCATGTATGAGACCTCTCTCAAATGGAAGCTTTCTGATGATTATACATTACTAATTTTAAAAGATAGTATCACATTACACTACCTCTGCCATTTCCCATTAAAAATATCTCAGACAAACAACGTCCTCATCATAAGGCCTGAGGCATACTTCTGACAACCTGCTGATTATACCTGTGTAGGTTTGAGATTGTTAACACTTAACTCATCTGAGCTCAGGCTTTATCACCAGCTCAGCCTGGCTGTGAATACCTGCCTAAGATTGTCATGCAGATCTCTATATTGTAGGGTGTAAGCCATTTGGTGGCTTCTTTCGGTGTAGTATCCTCTTTATACCTTTGAATAGTCTACTCTCATGTAAATTTACTGAGACTATGTGAATCACAACTGTGTGTGTCACACAGAAAAAGTAATTTTGGTCATCTGACCATTTTTTTTGGGAATTATCATTATCTAGACATGGAATGGATCTGTTTAACTCCCTATGACTTCAAAAATGTATCCATTCAAAATTGAGTTTCAGGTCTTGTCTTTTAAACATGGTTTTTCAACAATAATGTAATGTATTCACTTGTTCAACAGAAGGCGGACTTACTGAAATGTGGAACAGCTTCCCAAGTTTCTCTGCAAAAACTAATCACAAGAGTTGTTTATGTTGGAAAAACATACTACTTTATACAGTTGTTAATTAGAAATGTCATTATAACAGAACAATTTTTTTTTAGTTGTCCCCTACTTCTGATACTGCAATAAACTGATTTACTTGTTGAGTTATACCTACCTAATCAGTACATCATCTGCCTGGCAGAAGATCTTGTGCTTTGGAAGCCTCACTATAACTATGGAAGTGGTGAAGCATATAGTGATGTGCTACCTACAATCCGTGTTGTAGTAAAATAGTATTTCCACAGGCCCAGGCAGTTTGGCCTTCTCTGATAATCTGCTCTACAACCTGGTCTCAGCTTTCTGTAAGGTTTGCGTTGAAGGATTTTTATGTGTGCGTCCTTGTACATATTCACCTAATTTGTACTCAGTGCAAGAGTTAAAGTTCATACCTTAGATCTGTGCTTTTAGCATCCTATACAGTAATCCATCAGATGCCATTCATGGCAAAGCACCTCTCTATTACACCTGTCCCATTTTCTGCTATTGAAGCTTTGTGTGTTATAGTTTCTACTGGCAAACATGGCAACCAAGTTTTCCTTCTTGGTTTCTGTAAAATTTCATTCTGTTTCAGTGAGAGCTCACTTTACTTGTTGTAAAGGAGTTCCTAAGCCATCTTCATGTGTCCAACTGCATGATGACTGAGTCAGGGATATTAGCCTAGAAACAGAGTACATGAAAAGCGATGTAATGATCAGAAAGTCAGACAACAGGGGAGTTAAAGCTATGAATTTATGTCCATTTACTGGACAGCAGGCACTGCAGTCACACATAACAGAGCACTGTATCTAGTTGCTACAGAGCTCCATCCTGTTTCTCTGACCGCTACCAAGTTATCCTGTTGTCTCAGCAGAGCTGTCTTCCCTTGGGTTCCCTCTGTGGTTAGTCTAGTTATCTGCAGGATCTTTTGTAGACTTCCTTGTACTATAAAACTTCAATTTTCACTGCTCCTGAAGTCTTCATCTTTGCTGTCATCTGGCTAGATTCCTTTTGTATTTACCATCTTTCAGCCCTCACTTTAATTAAATTAATATTTTCTACTTGGATCTTTGCCTTCCCTTTCTTCTGTTTCTGATAGTGTTCCTTCCTGATTGACACTGTAATTATCATGTCCACAGCTATTATGTGGATGTCTTCAATAGCTCCATATGTTTCTCTGTTGCTTTGTTGAAATAGTTTCCTCATTGCCCTTATTCCAAAAGCTAGATGTTATCTATCTTGTAGCTGCCTCAGGTGTTCCGTAGTCTAGATGATTCCTCATTTAAACAGACTTGCCAATAACAGTCCTTTTTTATCTAGAGGAGAAAATATGTTTTCATCAAATAGTCTATGCTGAACATCTGTTCATGAACAAGTGGAATAATGCTTAGAACAAACCTGTTAAGATGTCTGGGATTAAGATAAATTACAGGGGTTTTTTAGCTTTACTAAAATTATAAGCCTTTTTGGATATGTTAATTTTGGCCTTGACCATTGTTTATGAGATGCTTGGGTACAATTTTGAGTCTGTCTCCTGCAAAGAGGCTATTTTTCTGGCCAAGCTTGATAATAGTGACTGACTGATGTAGGTACTCTACTGGCATATTTACAGGCCTGCAAGGGCTTCTTGAATCGTACAACCAGATTTTTTGTGTTCTGGCTGCCTTAATACTCAAGACTTGTATTAAGGTATTGTGGTTTCTCAGTCTGAGAGACAAAGAGCTGAAAATTTGCCCTTAAATGGTGTTCAAGGGACTGCGCTTGGAACTGCCTTCTGTTATAAGTGTAACACCAAAGTAAGACCCTAGCACCTGACTCGAAAGTTGAACCAAGAAAAACTTCAGTTCAGGCTCCATATCAGTCTTGATTATTAAAATGTGGAAAACTGAGGTTCGCTGCACATACTGAACTATTTTTCCTGCTCAGCATTATTCTATTTTGGGTGCAGGTTTAATCAGATTCAAGTGACAGTCTTTTTCAAAGTCTCCTATTCCTGTCTCCTACTTCACCCTGACTACATCTTTTTGGTATTTCCAAATTTCTTGCCTCTTACTTCTGCTGTCTTACAAACTTTTGTTACTGCTTTCTTCCTATCTGTAAAAATTGATAGTCTGTAATTACTCTGAAGACTTTGTCAGATTTAAAGCATATTCATAACTATTTCACATAACGGTAGGCTATTACAATCTTTGAGAATCTTTGCTTCTATGGGAATGAAAACAAAGCTTTTAAATCCTGTTCTAGTACTTTATTTTTTCCTGGAGCCTTGAGCTGTAGGAGGAGTGCTGGTCCAATCACCTCCACTTGTTTGCAAAATTGCCAAGAAGAAATTAGGCTGGGAATGGCTTACAGATCTTCTGTGTATTTTGTATATATACATATATGCATATATATATATATTTTGTTTTATATTGCTTTTAAGTTTATTTACTGTTATTTTTTCATTTTATTTTGTCACGTATCTATAGTCTCAGACTAAAGAACCTCTTCTTGCTTTAACCCAACTGGTGTCACTTCTGACGTATTTCCCAGCTCTTGGCTCTCTGTACTACATGAATTCAGAGTGAGACCAAAGGATGTTGAAAACTTCTTTTGCCAAATACCAGATACTTTACTTCCAGTCATCCAAAGTATCTGTTTCGTATAAGAACTGATTCACACTTCTTCCTCTAACAGAAACTTAGTTATCAGAAATATGAGTCATTGTAATGCAGCATCATTACAATAGATAATACACTTGTGTTAGCTTAGGTGTTTTAGGGTACATTTATACCTCCATATTTATTAGGGAGGAGAAAGAATCAGATCCTCTGTTCATATTAGAGCACAGGACATTCTTGAAAAAGATGCAGCATATATGTCACTTCACTCCTTTAAATAGTCTCTTGCTGTTGAATAGATGACTTAAGTAAGCAAAAAAAACATTTACGTACCTATGGGATCAGAATCTTAGTGTGTATTAAATTAATTGTGGCTAGAAACCTGGATAAACACAGTCCTTTGGGAAGATTCAGTATAGCTTCACTAAATGGGTGTCCTGCATTGCAAACCTCCTGCAGATCTTCAAAGCAATCAGCAAACATGAAGCTAAAGGTGATCTGCCTCATAGTTGACCTGTGTTTGTCCAAAGGCTTTTGAGGTAACTAAGTAGTCATGCAATAATAGGGAAGGTCCCACTGATAAATCACTGGTTAAAAGATAAAAAAAAGGAATATATATATATTTTTTTCTCACAAGAGAGAGAGGTTACCACTGTACACTGCAGCTGTGCCCATCAACATATTTATAAATGATTTAAAACCCAGTATTATCACTGGGTAAGACAGTTTTGAAATGTTATTATTTACTAGAGTATTTGAAGACAGCTAAAGGAATTTAGAAGTCTAAGTGACTCTGTAATGATGGGGCAGTTGACACTCATTGTGAATATATACAACATGATGCATATGGGGAAAAATAATCCTAACTTCACATGTGAACTGGCAGTCTGCAACTTTGCCATTACCGCTCCCAAGTGAACTGGCGCTACGATAACTACTTCTGTCAAAACATGGGCTTAGCATTTAGCAGTGGACAGAAAGGAATGTCAAGAATTATTACAAAAGAAAGGAAGAGCAAATGCTAAGTAAACATTTATACCACTTTGTAAACACATACTTCATCTTCTCTTGAATACTGTAATTTTTTTTCTCATCTCATCTCATCTCATCTCATCTCATCTCATCTCATCTCATCTCATCTCATCTCATCTCATCTCATCCTCATAATCTCATCTCATCACAGATGAATATAGGCCTGCAGAAGAAACTGTAAAGAATTAAAGAACAACAAAGATGATCAAAGATATAGAATAGCTTCAGTGTGAGTAATGGTTAAACTGAATTATTTTCAACTGAAAGAGAGATACCTGGATAGGCATATGGTAAAGCTCTACAGGATCAAATCTATCTGGAGGTAGTTGTGGAGAGGCTGGAAGAAGTGATAGCTAGATAGCTGTGGGGAGGCTGGAGAGACCTCTTCACTGTCACAGGTCAAGAACTAGGCACCAGTTGTATAAATCTAGTTTAAAACAGAAGGAGGTGGTTGATCATGCAGTGGGCTTGTGTATCCTTTGAACTTTTTGCCAAAGGATGTTTTATATTCAAAAGATTAAGATGGGCTCAAGCAGAAAACTGTAAAGAAATTTAGAAATGTGATGCAAGTACTTGAGAGAGATTATTAAACAGATAAACTACATCAGGCTCCAGAAATTCCATAAACTGAGAACAGTTGAGGTCAGGAAATTATTAGAGCAAATACAGTCTGTGCTTGCCGTGTACTTGCTTTTCCCTGGCTACTTCCTCTGTCTTGTAGAATCAGGATATTGGGCTACTAACATTACTCTGAACCTACGGTCTCCTAGTTTTCTGTGCTTCAGTTCTGGTTTATTATTTATTTATATTGTCTACTCATTACTTCTTTATATTTGTTCTTCTAAGTAAAATTAATTTTGGCATCAGTACATGTCAGTAGTCAATTTACTGAAACGGATTCATTTATGCTAGCATTCTTAACAAATTTGTCCAAATGTAGTTCTCTGTTACAGACAAGCAGTCTGCCAAACTGTCCAATTAGCATGTTTCAAAGAAGAAAAGTGTCAAAAGGAAGTTAGTCATGTGATTAATAATGAGTATGAGTAAAAAACACGTACTTATATACTGGAAATTACTGGATGAACTTTGCCGTTAATTAAACTTATATGCAAAAAGTCCATTTAATGACTGTATATGAGTTTTTATGTGCAATTTTTTCTTCAAGGTTTATACTGACTTTGCTTGTCTGTTCAGGAGCCGTGGTAAAGGTGTGGCACTGTAGGATAAAATACAGAGTTGCTTTAAACTTTTTATTCAGAATGTACCTAGAGACATAATTTGAGAAAAAAATTTGTCTGAAAAAAAAAAAAAAGGAAGTTAAGTTGGTTCTATGTTGGATTGTTTTAGAAGTGAAAAAGGAAGTTTTAGTATTTACTAAACAGTGATAATTTCAGACTAGTACCAGAGCAGACATCCGACTTCATCATCTTACCAAGTCCATGCAACCGCCACTCCAAAAAACATAATTATAAAAACCTTAGACTGGCTTTCATTATTAAGTAAGCTTTTACCTTAGGGCAATTACTACAAGCAAAATGCATGCAGTGACAAGGAACTCAGTTTTTGTACCAGGTAAACAAATATTAAAAAAAAAAAAAAAAAAAAAGGAAGAGAGACGAAAGCAAAAAAAAAAACAAATAAAAAAAAATAAAAAAAAAAAAGAAGGAAGAGAGCTGAATGCATACTGCTGACCCAATCTGTTTTGCTTAAAGGCAAAACCGAAGAATCTTGCCTCTACTAAGCTTTTACTTTAGCATAGGGCTGTAACTCTGGATGTAAAAATAAAACAAGGCAAACCCAATAATTTAAACCAATCCTTCTCAAATTACCTTTTCCTGAAGTAATAAAGCAGAAAATTATCTTCACTGAAAACCAAACTGAACTAAATAGGATTCTTGGAACATTACATGTATATGTTTCACTTGGAGAAATCAGGAAAATCACTAGAACCCTGGCTTAGAATTTTAAAAGAATTTTAAAAACCTACAGGTTACGTGCCAGGGAAAAATAAATATTTTATTTGAAAAATTCCTAGACGATTCAGTCTAATTAGCAAACTTTGCCAAGAATGATCCTTGACAAAGGATCAATATCTATCCCCACACATAGTCCACTTCCCAGGGGTCATTATGAGTTATTTGCATCCTAACAGTTTGAGAAACTTCCCTCTTTTCTAACCCTAAGGTAATAAAGATCACCAGACTATTCTCAATGCAATCATCAGCTGACTTATTTTTTTTTCAAATGAGTCCTAATTTAGACCTCAGGTAAACAAATGAGCTGTCTCATACATCTTGTTTTCCCCCAAGAAACAAGGTGTTCATTACTTAGTTTAGCTAGCATGTGACAACTAAGATTACCAGTAAGAGGCAAAGTCCTAATGAAGGTAAGTCAGTTCATAATTTCAACATGAATTTGAAGGTCAAGCTGGACCTTTACTGCAGCACGATCTGCTATGGCAAATTACTAAAGTGTGAAAGCTCCAAATCACCTGTCTTCATTAAGGATTTGTTAGGCATTTGTTACCACAGGTGAAGACACATCCTCTTTGAAAATGGCTTTCATGCTTGGAAAAGGTTTCACTAGCTGCAGGCAAGGCGGGTAAGGAGGCAAACTGGGCACACAGAGCTTACAGTCATTTGGACTGCTTGCCTGCTTTGAATTAAGCAGCTGCTAAATGCTTTGTAGCTCACAGCCTACATTTTAGAATTTGAGTCCCTTCTCTTTTCCTGAGTTTCATAGAGCCTGCTGTCAAGACCTTTATGAAGATGGTGTTATGCAAGCCTTTGAAGTTTTTGCTTAGGGAGCTGCATAAAGTAAGATTTTGTTTAATTTAAATAGGTGATGTTTCTTTTTTTAGCAAGAGGCTGCTTATTTTTGTTGGGTTTAGTAATTTTATTTTGTTTGTTCGTTTGCTTGAGAGTATGTTTATGTTGTGGTAGAAAGTTTGTGGAATCTAAAGAACAAATAATAATGATGCTACAGGTCAGATAAACAACATAGCTAAGATTGCTAAGAAAACTTATAGGAACCAGTATCAAAACAAAACCCATGGGGTTTTTGTTTTCAAGAAAGTTAACTGAAAACAAGTTTAGAAAATGGCAAGATTCCAAATGCTGTAGCTAGAACACATCTCCTTTTTTGTTATGGAAGACTGAAAACAGCAATGTAGGGAAGCATCGTCTCACTATGCCAGTTATGAGTGTGAGAAGGCAGGCGATATAGGAATGTACTGAGGATGTAGAAAGGTCTTCTTTTGCAGTTAGGACAGATAATCCTGACAGAAATTTTCAATCCAGTTGCACCTTTTCTATGTCAATCACGTAGTGGTGACTTGCCCATAGCACCATGTACGTTTCTGGTCTCCTAATAATACACGGTGAAATTCTTCTTGCTAAATAATTGCTATCTTCTGCAGGCTTATAAGAATAACAAAGCTTTCAAGTAGGTAATATATATGGTACTGTTCATGTACATGTATGCACACATAAATAAACATACATAGCTTTATGTAAACAATACAATTAAAAATAATTATGAGATATTTAGCCATTTGTTTTTTCACCTTGACTTATGAGTATCAATAATGCAACAAATTAATACAAAACATAAACTGATAAAAATAATAGCTCAGGAATGAATCTATTAAACTAACAGCAACTAGTAATTAATATTAATTATAAAATAACATCTTATAGTCCTAGGATTATATAAACTGATTTCTTTTTTCCCTTCTCTTTTCTTGCAGACTGTGTCTTTTGAATCATTCATTCTGAAGCAGCACAGCAGCAGGTCAGTCTGTTATCAGTTGTCTAATTATGCTTAATATTTCATTTTAATTATCACTATAATCTTTAGCATTACAAGCTGTATTTCCTAAATAGAGAGGTCCTTCCTGGTTTTGATGTAGGTCTTCTGAAGAGTTTCACATTTTCAGATCAATAATTGCAGTGAAAATAGGACACAGTTTCTGTTGTATCTTCAAGGTTAAATTCTACATGTGCTTAAGTTCATTTAATTTACTTCACTACTAGAACATCTCGGAGCAATATTGTGACTCCTTATCACACTGGGAGGACAGAGGGGACTCTTAACTCTGATCCAAGAAGAAACACAACAAGTGTAGAATACATGGAGTGCTTCAAGACATTATTATTAATTTTTTTAAATCAAAAACCAGTTGTTACATATAGACATCTATACAAAACTGGCAATAGAGAGATTTTTGTTACCCGTGAAGATATTATGCAAACTGAAAAGGATGTTTATATGTGTATTCAATTATGAAAGTTCTTTACTTGAGCAGAAAGAAAAGTGTTCTAAGACAGGACTATTGTTTATAAGTCAAGGCCATTTAATTCTGTTGATATTGACTTCTCAGTCTAAGACAAGCTGCTTGACCTGCTCTGACTTGTTATGTAGAGTGCAACAAATTGTTAGTAAGATCTCTATCTTATCTCAGGTTCTCTGTCAGTAAAATCTGGGTAACAACAACAGCCACTGTGCTTCAAATTAGCTCTTTGAAGAAGCTTGTACAAGAAGGTGGGGTGCACAGAATCTATCTCTGTGCTCGCACTGGTGTTCCAGTCAGATGAATAAGTGAGGTGATTGCTCAAAATATGCTCTGGCTTTACACAGAACAGAATCAAGCCATAAAATGTGGTCAATAATGTTTTTGTCATTGTGCATTTTATTTTGAAACTACCAATGCTTTTGTTTGCATTAAATAGCAGTTAATAACAGTGTGGAATAAATCATTCTTTAAATATGTTTTCTTATCTAAGTGATCTACCTACTGGGCATAGTGGAAAACAAATGAGAAACTTACGAGTGAAAGCTCCAACTGTAATTGTCAAAGAGATACAGTTTGACTGTGATAACTGTACACATGGTGGCACAGGCCTTTTGCAGGAAAGTGATGAGTACATCCAGTGTTAGACTTATATAAATTGATCTGATACTCTATCCTGCCTAAATATTTTTATTGTGCCTCACACCCTGCTTTAAGCAATATTGTTTGACTGTAGAATGTAATATGTATCTACCTAAATATAAAGTCAAGCAAGTTTCTTTTGTGTGTGACGTGGGTTTTTTTGTTTGTTTTGTTTTGCTTGTTTTTTGTTTGGTTGGTTTTTTGGTTTTTGTGTGTGTGTGGGGGGGGTTTGGAAAGAATCAGGAAAAAAGGCAACAAGGAACAACAATCTCACAAAAAGGTGAAGTGTTCAGTAGGGATGTTCTTTGAAAGAAAATTAAACTGCATAAAACATAAAGGAGAGAACTTTTAAAATTGTTTATGTGTCCTCATTTAGAACTAGAACATTTTGTTACTAATCTTACTTTGGATGTTGTGTTTTTTGTCACACTGATTTGGTGTAGATCACTTCTCGTAGAAAAATAAGGATATTTACCTTTTGTTTTGCGTTTTCTCTTGTGCGTAAACCAAAGCTTTAAGTTAATTAGACTGAATTTCTCTTGGGTTTCCTTGAAATTACAAAACTATGTTATTTCATTAACTGAAAATGGAAGGGTTTATTTAAAATATTGAGTTTTTCTACAATTTTTGGTTACACTTTTTTTTTTTTTTGATAAAAAATAATCCAAACCGATTGTTTTCTTTGGTCAAGTTGTCCAATAAACAGGGCTTTTCGATGTAGGCTATGTTTCAGAGAATCACAGAATGTTAGGGATTGGAAGGGACCTCGAAAGATCATCTAGTCCCATCCCCCCACTGGAGCAGAAACACCTAGATGAGGTTACACAGGAAGGCGTCTAGGTGGGTTTTGAATGTCTCCAGAGAAGGAGACATTCATATAGACATTTCAGGTTTTAAAATGCAGAGTAATTATCTGTTGAGGGTCATATATCATGTCTGGGGTAAAGCCGAAGTTATAAATTAAAGTTCTGTACGCAGAGACTTCAAAAGTCTAGATCATGTGATACCTAGTAATATCATTTAGTTTGTGTAATGGCTAAATATTAATACTAACTGATGAGACTGACTCACCGTGGAATTTCTGGAAAGAGAGAGAACTGAATGAAATATGAACTTGCATATAAGGCGAAGCCTCATCCTTGCTGTTTGCCCAGCAATTTATAGACTTGAATGAGTATGGGACCTGATGCAGCTGTGAGGCAGCTTGTTTGTTTGCTAGTTCTATATATTCCTTAGTTTGGTTTTTAATTAGGGATATAGAGGAAATTCCTGCTTTTAATGATACATTTGGAATTTCAGAAAGGACTTATGACACTTGTCTGGCTCGTTTGTGGTTCTATAAATGAACTGAAGAAAAGATGTATGTGATACTGAGATATTCATTATGCTTTAGAGCCAATGTCCAAGACCTGATGTGACTACCACAGCTTTTTCAGTAGCAGTAACACTGCTGGATCAAACCCAGGGCAGTGGAGGAAGCCGTGTATGGTTTGGAAGTTTTACAGCTGATAAGATTAGAAACTGAAGTTTGTACAGTAAATCCAGACAACAGTGACCCTAGCGTCACAGTGAATGGACATTTTTGTCTTGAGTTATGTCTTCATATGCTGTTTCTCAATATACAGAGATAAACCATATGTATTTGAGAAGTTAACACTGGATTAAGGAACCAACCCCAAAAGAAAGGATGAACTGCTATGAGTAAGAAGTGCTTTTTCATTGTAATATTTTACTTAGTTCTGCCTTACAAAACAAGAGCTATCATCATGGCCAGGCAATTTTTTAGGAATACAAAGTCAGGGTAGATAAAAAAAGACATTGTGTACTATATTTGGAGATTAAAAGTGGCTGTCTTTTTAAAATGGTGAAAAGCTCACATACAATATCAATTTGGGATTTCAGCATATGGTACCATACTGATGTTATTTTTATTTAGATAGAATGTTACTAGTGATGGGCACTGTAGACATTAGCAATGATACGTGGCAGTATGAGGTTTCCATATGCTTGCTACCAGAGCATGTCAGCAGGATCTCTGAAGAATTAATATTTTAATTACTAGCACTATCTCAAGAATGTGCTATTTGTCTTTGAAGCAGTTTTGCCCGGAAAATGTAAAATTATTACAGGTACACAGAAATATGACAATTGTGCAAAGTGTCTGATCGTAGTTTAAGGCAATTTGGTACTCTTGACTTACAAATTTTTATGTGACAAGTGACCTGAGGTACTTTAAAGAACATATTTTATTGTAATTTAGGTTTTCTGCGTGTATGAATGCTGAGCAACAAAATAAAATAAAACCCCATGTTATACCACAAAAGCAATCCATACCTAAAATATTCCTGGTCTCATAATCAGTCATAACTACTGAATTCTAATCAAAAGCATTTTTCATGAGGGATACTCACAGAAGGTGTGTTAGGTGCTATTCCTGTTACATTTTTTCTAAGCATGTACTATTGGCTTTTGTCACAAACAGACAATTGGACTACACGGACCTTTGGTTTAAGGTAGCATGACTGAGTTATGTTTAAATCCTCCTTCTCACCCTTTAGAAATTTCTAGATGTTTGTTAATTATTATTATCTGAAGCAAACCCAAATATCGTTTCAGCTCCATTCTAGAGTAATTTTTGTGAACCTGTCAAGTAGAAGAGGAATAGACTGGATTTCGTATCATTTTGTATGAGCTTTTGTCACTGTGTGTTAATGTGTGAGTTCTGCCTTGCAGGTAGATTCTTCCTACTATCTGGATTGTTATACAAATGAAATTTTTGCTGAAGATTGACTCCTTATGTAAAAGATAATGATTACGGAAAGTACAGTGGTTGCACACTGCTCTGAATAACAGTTCTCATGCTCGTTGTTAGAAAGATATTTATTATTATTCTTTTGAAAAATAATTTAAAAAATCTCAATAGGGTTTGCTCTAGCCAGAAAGGTGAAGTGCAACAAGATATTGTCAAAAGCTAACTTCAGCCTCTAAGTCTAACTTAGAAAAGGGTTTATTGTCGTCTTTAGGGGCAGACTATGTATATATGGTATGTAGTCTTCTTCCCATGAATATTTATGGTTTTTTGGTAGGGGAATTAACTTGTAGTCAATTATGGCATGTAATAGTGTTCATACAAAACTACTGAATTCATGTAAAGCAGAATTTGAAGGGTAATGAAATTACTCTTTATATTTATCGTTGAGCTTGTAAAACCTGAAGTAATCTTGTTTTATGTAGTCTCCAAGCAAAGATGTCATTAGTACGAACAGGATCTCATACATGTCAGTCTTGTAAAATATGAAAATCTTATTAAGCTTTCATATTCTTGAACAACTAAACTGGTTACTTTCTTTGTCTAATAGCATCAAATATATATTTATAATAGTAATGATAAATAGTAATGATAGGTAGGAAATGGCAAGAGCACAGCATAATAAATCTTGGAGCTAATGATATTTTGAACCAAGGAGCATATATTTTATTTTTGGAACCTGGCAGACGCAATTCGTTACACATATCAGTAATTCATCAGTTTCATGTGTGTTTTAACAAGAACTAAGAGTGATTTGAAACACAGTCACTATCATCATATAACAGTTCAGGGAGGACTTTTTTTTTTTTTTTCTTCAGGGGAAACAAAATTATCAGCAAGCATTTTAATATCCTGTTTTCCAAAGCAATAGCTTGACGTATTTCTAAGTCAACTGGAGACATTCTTGGCAAGTTTACTGAGTATAAATTTAACATGTAACAATGAACTTACGATACTTCTGGTTTTCATGCTGTCTGTGAAAATATGTACACAACTGAGGGCAAAGGGAATACTAAATTTGAGAAATCTCTTTAGACTTGAGAGGTGTTTGTTTTAACTGAGCAGAAGACCACAAGAAGCAAGTCTCTTTTGCTGAATCTTTTGTATACTATTTTCTTCCTGTCACGTGAATTTTCAGGGCAAAGGAGTTCTTCATCCTCTTCTCCTAGACAATGTGAAATGAGCTATTTATCACAGGTGGGAAGGCTCTTCAGTGGCACAAAAGCCTGTCTTTTATGTGATTTTGATGTAACAGGATCAAGCAAGAGACAGTAGTCCATCAGCCCTCTGATACAAAGCTGAAAAGTCATTTGAATGTGCAGATGAAGCTGGAGAGGTAATGATAAAACAGAAGAAAAAGGTTCAGGAGAAGTGATCTGTCACTCTAGTACAAATCAGAGTTATATTTTATTGCTCTCAAGCACACCACCACTGTGTCCCACCCTGCTGAAGACATGAAGTTAAATCCTTGTACACTTACTTCCTGGAGTATGTTGTCTCTTAAAAAGACACTCTTCAAGGAAACTAGCAAATACTACTTTTGCAGTCGGTGGGGACGGCAGCTCATTCAGACATTTCCAGAGTAAAAGTGAAAATCAAACAAAACAAAAAAAGGAAAGCAACAAATAAGTGAAGTCTTTCTTCATTTTCAAGGAAAAATTCTGAATTACCCAAAGGGAATAATTCAAGTTTCAAAAAGTCCACTTCCACAGGGAATTTCAGACATAAGTTTGGTCTCCAGTTTTAATCCTCTCTCACAGTAATCCCCTTTCTGTCACTGCATATTCCTCAAGAGCAATTGCCATGATTTTGAGAAAGCAAGGCTTAAAGCTCTGTGCCATGCCAGGAAAAAAAAAAAAACAACACAAAAAAAAGGCTTTCTATGATTGCACAAGTTCTTGCATTCAGCCCTTTTGAGAAAAGTGATTTTTCGTGTGTGTGTGTCATAAAACATACCAAAACATCTCCTGCCATGCAGATGTGAAAAAGTGGTGGTATTCATGAGATAAATTCGTATTTGAGTAGTGCAGTTCAAGGAAGTAGCAGCAAGCTCAGAATCCAGCTAAAGATACCAGAGGAGCAAAGGTCACACGCTTTGATTACACTGACAGGGAAGCTGGTACCTATAACTTGTTTTTTGGACTTTGTGTTTACAGTAATGTGAAATAAAGCTTTCTGGAGTTACATGAAGATACAAAGACTTACCCTGGACTCTGTGTGAAAGAGGAACCAAAAGAAGCAGCTATTCTGACTGTAGGCACCATACATTTTACACAGAAATTTGTTTCCATATTTTTCTATATATTTTCTAAGATAAAAACCACATAAGCTTGTAGTTTAGAGTAGATCCAATGAAGGAAGGGAAAGATAATATTTACCACTTACAATTGGATGACAAGAATTTCAGCACAGCTGTTATAAACTCTACAAAAGCTGGTGTATATCTGGGATTTCCATTATTTTCAGCCAGTGTTTCTTAAGTCATGTGTTCTGACTCCATCCACTGTGACTCATAACTGTGCTGAGGCACAAAAGCATAGCTTAGTCTGTAGACCCATGGGTCTGATATCTAGTCATTTTAACATTCCAGGAAAAGAGAGCATTTCATTCTTTGGCAATGAATTGTCGTAAGTGCAAGCAATGTAACAGTACTGAAAAGGAGATCTAGAGAAGAAAATCAGTGACATTTATTTTGAATAAAGTTGTGCAGAGCTGTAGATGCATAGTCTGTTGTGGTAGGATTTGTTCTCTCTGTTAAATAGGAAAAAAATGCAAATAAACCAATCCAAGCTTACCTTATTGCATTGAAAAAGTTTTATTCAAATGCATGGTAAGCAGCTGTTGAGTCATTAGGAAGAGAAGTGAAGGTTGTTCCAACTGCCTACATCCTACTGAGTTTTTGTTTTGGGAGTGTCTGACAGTACGTTGCTCTTGCTAATATCACCAAGCATAAAAAAGATGGGATAAGGCAGTTAAGTAAAACATTTAATGAATCCAGTGTTTCTCGTGTTATCATTTCATCACTTAAGAACTTAAGGATGGAGCCTGATGCTGCTGTTGACTCAGTGTAAGGTCCTCCATTGATCCCCTTTAGGGTTTTTCGTGTTTTGAAATTTTAAAATAATTTCTCTTGGTACTTATTCATAATTTCTGGATTAATAAATANATTCACAAAGGCACTGTAAAAGTACAAGTAGAGCTGTTAGATAATGTGGTGATCAGTATTGTAGAAAAGATACTGTATCTGTAAACCAGTTATGTATTACTAAAAATACAGAATATAATATAGAAAAACCTCAGATAATTTTAGTTGTGATTTCCATATTCTATTTTGCAGGAGCAGTGACTGAACAGCTCAGATTTAACTACATTGGTGTCTTGGATATAGCAAGCCACTGGTCTTATCCCTGCCTTTCATGTGAGGCTTGAGGCAGTGGCTCCTCGTCATAAAACAGTAGTCAGAATTCTCATGGAGGAAAAAAATTAATACATGCCGTTAACCATTGGCCGTATAGGGTCAATTTCTTTCAGTAGTAGCTCTATGGGTAGAAGAGAGTACCATAATCCTGGATGCGTATGGAATAGGGCAAATTCTTGGGGTGAATATGATGTGCATTAGTTCAGAGCTGTTTATGGAGCCCATTAAACAAAATTTCAGCATTGGTTTCCTTGCTTGTAGTTCTGAGCCAGTAGCTGTAGCCAGTTTGATTGTCTTCTGTTTTCATTGCTCCTAAGTCTGAAAGAACAGTTATTGCACAGGTATCGTCCATAAGAGGGCCTGATATTTATATGATTATTCCAGAATAACTATGCCTATTTTGAATATATTCTACTGCATAATACAATCAAAATTGTTGTTACTGCCAGAGAGGATGTACCATGAAATTAAATAGTAGAAGGAAATAAATTAGAATAATGGGCACGGTGCCAGTCACAATAAGGTAAATTACTCCTGCCACTAACGAGAATTAAGTGTTCAGCAGCCATTAGATTATTTCTATTTTGACATTTTGTTAGTGATGTGTGAATCTCACTTTAGCCATCCAATTAAAAAACGTTAAGTCAATAATCAGAGATACTTTCTGCTTGCTTTTCTGTCTATTCCTTAAAAGTTTGAATAAGCTGAATGAACACATCACTAATAATCACAAAGCTGAGAACAACTTTTATACAGGAAAATGCTGAGAGCATCTAGTTTCATTTAGAGATTTGTAATAGCTCATGTTGGTCAACAATGACTGTGAAATGAATATTTTGCTGTGTTCCTGTATGCAGATAGACATAACTAGATAAATGGCTATTTCAGTGTAACTAAACAATGTATTATGGTTGGTTGGCTAATTGCCACTTGGATTTCTACCAGCTTGACATTTGTAAGCCCCACTCAACATACCAATTAATCTCATGAGAATTTCTTGTCAGTACAAGATGAATCTAATCCCAAGCAATCGAACAAAGCAGTTTGTGTACACTCTTCCTCCTCCCCCTCCTTATCCAGAATAGAAATTCACCAATGCCACAGCTATTTTGGCTATAAATGGTCTTGAAGTATGAAATGGGTAACTCAGTTCTTCTTTGTTTATTTACATACAATACACTCACAAATACATACACTTTTTTAGCTATCCAGAAGGAATTTCTTTCTAAAGATTAATAGTTTACTAGAAATATGCTAGATGGAAATGAGTGCACTTTTGGGTATAATACTGGACAAACTATCCCTCCTTCCTGCTTCTCAACATTTTAGAAGAGTGATTGCCTAAAAAAGATTTGAGAAAATGGTGTTATTTCTCTTGGGAAATTGCATTTTTTATCCTTTTTGAAGATTACGAATGCTGTTTCACATGATACTAATTAGATGTAGCCTTGTTTCCTGTGATCCTGATTTTGAGAGGCTAAACTTGACCCTCCCCTGTTTTGACTGGTAAAACAGAAATAGTGAGCTTGATGAGTTGAATTAGATCTCTGAGGGGCAGCCACAGAGCTGGTATGAGGGAGTAGAATGAGGGGCAGGGCTGGGTATCTGGGTATGAGGGAGGAGGTGGAAGGAATGACATCTCTTCTTTTACTATCAGTGGGTTACTGGACCGACTTAATTTTTGTCACACCGTCTTTAGTCTCTGCTGTGCACAGAGTAGTAAGCAAGTTAGCACTGATTTCAGGAATTCCATCAACACTGTGACTGAACTGACAATAGTAAAAATAGGGTCTACTTGGCTTTCTTCTGACTAATTCTAGGTCCACGACAGAGCAGGAATTGAACAGACTCTCCAAAGCTGGTGCCCTAGTGAGTTGCTCATAAATTATACGCTGTTTTTCAGGGTATACTTAGGTACACTAAACTTGTTCCTGGAAAAATGTATTTGCTCTTGGTTTGCTGTTGTGTACATCTAAAATGAAAATATTGTATAACAACTTAAAGTCAATAAAAATACTGACTCAGGTCTATACACCCAAAGTACATATTTTGCTTTGCAGTGACAAGAGCTAATGACATTTAATTCCTAACCAGCGTTTCCTATATCTCTATGTGCTGTTCACATGTACTACACACTGTCATGGGTACAATGCATTATACAATAACATGTAGTTTCTATGTACTGGAAATTTTGTCTACATATACATGTGTATGTGTGTGTACATGTCCATATTCACACAATAATGGAAACAATGGACTAGAAGGAAGTTACTTAGTCGTTGAGAGAAATCCCGTTCTAGTGTAGCCAATCGTGTTATGTTCCATAAACAGAGTTCTCCTTTTGAAGGCTTTTACCCCTATTTCTTTTACTGGAAGTCTATTTGAAATCATGGATACTCCATAGATTAGGACTCTTTCTTCTCTAAGAAGAAAGCTAAAAATACTAAGGACTCATTTTATTCTCTATTTTTTTTCTTTCCCCTGGCATTCTTTCTTAGCTTAAAGAGTTCTTTTTTGTTCTTGGTATTTATCCCTCATCAGGATTATAAGGATATGCTCAGTTTACAGAGATCCATCATATATCCTTGCTGTTTCTATCACCAGATTAAAGAAATCAAGCTCTTCAAGCCTTCTCATGTGAAAGACAAATTTAATATTTTTGTAATTCAAGTAGTCCTCCTCTGGATCTGTTTTAGGTTTTTGAACATGCTGAATGGGATCTATTCCTAATAAAAGTGCATCTGCTGGTGTTTCCTAGGATTCCTTTTTCTTGCCTGCAACACATGGCATTTTACTACTATCCTTTATTCATCTTTAAGTCCTTGGGCATTTCTAGCTGACCACCTTCCAGTTTACACAAGAATTTTAAGACTTTCTGTGTTATATTATTGAATGAATATCAGTTCCTCCCTTCTCCAGTATACCAGATCATTGAGAAGTTTATGGAAACTGTTTTACATATTTCCAAACAGCTGCATTTAGAAGTCATGAGACACAACTTTAAGCTGCACACTAGTGGAGAGTTACAGATGTTGCTGTGATAGACCACATGTATTGGTAATGCTCATCTGGCATTGTGCCTTGTGCTTTTAAAGTAGTCAAAGGATTGACTGGGCAGTAGCTGTTAAATTAAAAAAAACTTAATCAACTGCGTCTACGTCTTAAAAACAGTTTTTGCTATGAGGAATACGTATGCCTACGATTTGATAATGGCTCTGGCATGACAGGAGCACAGAACCACACAGGGAATTTCCACATTTAGTGTAAAGTGTTTTATTGAAGCTTCACCCTTATATGGAAATTCAGCCAGTTATGCCTTTTTCTCTTTTCACTCTGTCCTTTTATTTATGGCTTTAAAAACACCAAACCAAACCAAAACACAGCAGCAACAACAACCCAAAAAACCACCCCCCCCCAAAAAAAGAAAAGCAAATGGTTATGTTGCTGTAAAGCTACAATTAATTTCTAAGTAGTTATTTTGTTTCCCGCCCTCAGAGAGACTTCCTTAGAGAAAGACCCTCACTGTTGTGTAGCTGAAGAATTTCTACCAGACTTGTCTTTGGCCACGATCAGCCCACCAGCCCTTCTTCTCGATCACCTTGTATTTTTGCAGTCATTTACGCCATTGGAAGTATGTAAAAGAGCAGCAGCAACCTCTTGGATGAAGTATTAGTAAATACAATAATGCCAGACCCCTTAAGGGTAAAAAAAGACAGGAATAGTTTCTACTATGCTTTATAATGTATTCTGTCTGCATTCCTTTTTCAACAGAACATGTCTCTTTCTGCACTGCAGGTATAGCATTACCGAAATAGTATTCTGTCACATAATTTATTATATCTAGTAAACCATGACAGCCACTAAGCATGGGCCAAAGTACAAAACAAAAACCTTATTAGAAAAATAAATTCAAATGACTTTTCTTGAAATCTTGACATTCTCAAGGTATTATTCATTACTAATTATTGTACTTCCTTGAGGGCACATAACCTGGTATTCCCACTCTCATTTAACAATCAGAGATGCAGCTGATATGGAAGAGGAAAATGAAAGGAGAACTAACCGCCAATTAATAGTTAATAACTTTTCTTTAGAAAGTGCTTAACAGAAGAAATATTCTAAAGTTAACCTGAGTCAGGTAATGTAAAACCCTCCTCCAACTTATGCCGAAGAGCTTGCTTTTGATAGAGGAAATACCTACTCTCATCCTCTCAATTTTAAAATTAACATCTGCTTGAGTACACATTTTACACAGCTAATGATTATATGAGATAAAAGACAGTGAAAGTCAGGTCTATTATCTTTGTCTTATTAGTGATTTAAGAGGAATACTTACCATTGGGTTAATAATGTTTTTCAGACGTTTGAAAGTACATCAAAGGAAGCATTTGGATTTGCTGACATTTCAGGATTTCAGAAGACTACGTCTTTTTTACCCCATGTGCTCTCTGAAACAACTGGCAATCCCATTTAATAATTTTTGACATGCTGAAAAATTTGACAATTCAGAGAAAATGTCCTTTAAAAATAAGCATTGTTTCTGACCATATTGTCTTCAGCAACAAGAAGGAGGGAAAAGGGGTGTAGGTATGCTCTTATCAGTATCATAAACCCAGCTGTAAGGATATTAAATTACCCTACTGTGTTTTACTACATTTTAGATTGCTGCAATTACACAAAAAAACTCAAAATATTTAACTACATCTTCTTTAAGAGCAGTGAAAAATAACTTTAAACGCAGCGGTCCATAGCAGTACTACAGATTTCCTGAATCCACACTCTGCAAAGGCTTTTCTTCTCACCAGATCCAGCTGTCTTTCCATAAAGGACACTGCCTTTTGGGGATAGCATCAGTATAAATTTTGGGAATATGGTAAAAAAAATACTAGAAGGTGATTATATTTTCTTCCCTTACTAGCTAATGGCTGAAACTCATTTAGAGGAAATGTAAAGGGTCTGCAATAGGGAAGTCTAAAATGTCTTTGGAATAAACCAGTGCTATACAGGTGAGAATATGATATTTTAAAAAAGTCATGCTTGGCCTATTCTCCGTCCTCCCCAGGTGAAAATTCAGTGGGATAGGAACCCCTTTGATTAACCAAAAGATGGGGAGGTGGATGCTGAACACAGGCTGCAGGAGTGGTTTATATTCTGTCCATCAACACCCCCAAAGCATGAAAGCTATACCAAAAGTCCATAATACCTTTTGTTGGAGTGGAATCGGCCTGGAGTAACGACGAGATCTCAATATGAGTATGATCGTTCTGCTTTTTTCACTATTTTAGCAGAGTATGTATAGGTTTACAGCAGAAGCATGCATAGCAACAATATTGTAATTGGTCAGCTTTTACTGATTACGCACAATGCCCCCCTCACTTATTGGCTAAAGTCCTTTGCCCGTGCGCTCTAACATGTATTCTCTCCCCCTCTTCTGTAGTTAAGCTCCCGGATTCTTTTGTGATTATGAAGCTCTCTTTCTTCCTCTTTTCCAATGTTCAAAGAAACTTCAAGGACACCACTCACAGGCTTCTTCGCCTGCTTCAAATCCTGGGTGGCTCACCATGATCGGATCATGACCTTTATTCCTCAGAAATTCCTCCACAACCTTTATTGCCAATTTGCAGTAGGTCATGCCACTTCAGTTAATTAGGCTTGTTTACAGTGGGTTGTCTTGGAAACTGTATCTAGATACTCACATGAAAGTGGGCCAGAACTTCTCAGTTGCTTGTTGGAAACGGGTGTTTCCTGTTCTTTCCCTATGAGAACTGATGGTGCCAATGTTACCTTTATTCAATGATGGCAAGCTTCCTAGCAGCCTGGAAAACTAATTTTTTTTTTTTTTTTTTTTTTTAATATATATGACTCTCTCAATCACTATTAGTCACAAATAATACCTTTATGTCATAATTTTTATAGATTGTCACTGAAATTTTGTGTTGTGGCAGTAAATTGTCTCCTCTTGTTATGTACTTGCAAGGTAGCTCTTAACCTGCCAAATGAATGCTGATCAAGTAGCCTCTGTGAGAGAGCAAATTTCATTTGGTTTGCTAAGTGTGGCCTCAGAAATGCATAAAATAACCTTAAGAAGATCCATTTTCTGAGGAGAAATCCCTGATATAACGGTAGCTTAACTTTTACCAGGAAACTGCCTCCAAAAGAAGTTATCATAAGTTATGAATGGGTGAAAAACATTAAATTGAGAATTGTCACTGTAAATCAATTTGATGTCAAAAGCTTTCAAAATATTTATGCTAATAGAGGAAAATCTAGTGTAGAAATATAATATAATGTATAAATATCTTGCTTATCATTTGATGTTTCAAAGGCATTCTTCAGGAGCTGTTTTTAATTCCTTATTAGTTGGAGCATTAATAACCAGAGATTAAAAGCTGTAAGTTTGGCTGTTCAGCCAGTGAAAAGTTGAAGGACATGTTCAGGAAAACGTGAATATGCTTTTAGCAACCCAGTGTTACCCTCAGTTTTTGTATAACATCAGCTGCAATGGTATTGCTTCCACCAGTCTGTTAGCTTGGTTTTACCTTGACCTGTCATTCCTGAGAAATTACATAATTGATTTGGCAGTAACAGAACATAGAAACTTCACAACCATTTCACAGAAGTCATTATTTTCTTTAATAGCATTTTCATTGATCTGCTTATTCAATATTTCTCATACAATCCTCAAAATTTATTGTTCATAAAAATTAAACCAAGACAGTTCATTTAAAACAAACCTGTAACTTCTATGAAATTCTTGAATAATCTACTTATTTTCAAAATTATTAATAGAGTAATTGTTTATTTTTTTTATTGGACTCTGACCGTGCATTTTGGTGACCCTCTGTTAAAATTAAGTTTTTTGCTTAGTCCCTTGCTTTAAGACTAGGACCTACATGTATCAGTACTTTGATCAGCAATTGCAGATTTTTTTTTTTGTCTAAAATAGTGTTATCATGCAGCTGGAATATTCAGGAGAGTTACACCTAAAATGTTATTCTAACCTATGTCACAAGAATTTTCCATTCATCAACAGAAAGTCTTCTTCTCTAGGCACCAATTATGTGCTGGAAGTATTTTAACAGCTCTCTAACAGTAACAGAACCCTGCATCCTCCATGATAAATTAATTTGTGCCTGTGAGTGTACATGCTTGAAAAGGGAAGGATAGAAAAATCTGTTTTTCATTTTTCTGAAAGCAAAAAATGGCATCAAATAAATATTTACTTGAAATCGTCATGCTTTCTTCCTTAAAAGCACTGTTGTTACATCATATGCATAATATGTGGCTTGGCTGTGACAGGGATACTTTATTATTATTATTGAGTGATGGGGACAGCGGCTCTACTAACATAGACAGTCTTAAAACATTTTGAAAGGTCTTGTGAAGCCGGGGAAGGAATTTTAAAAGGGGCCTCTTGTTCCTTGGAATAGATTCAAATTACATTGTTTTCATGTCACTTCACACTAGAAGTAAGCAAAATGTTTTGCTCAAGTAATCAAAACAAGAGGCAGACTAGTATTTATGTACAGAGGAGAATCTGTGGATTAGTATGGCTTGTGTGCTGAACACAAATCAAGAGAGGCACCCTGCTGCGAGAAGGAAAACATAAACAGGACTCTCTATCCAAAACATGTGATGTAATCCTCCCATTTTGCGCAGCGATAGTAAGAATAGTCAGAATACTCTGCTCAGTTCTGGCTTTTGCTCCCCAGGATAGGCAGAGGACTGGCTGAAAAGCACATAGAGGAGAGCAGCATCAGTGATTTGAAGCGTGGAAACCATCACCTGTGAGGAAGGAATAAGTGAATTGGATTTTTTTGTCTTAAAGAAGACTTGGGGAATATAGTGTGAAGAAGGAATGTGGTAAATCAACAACTAGCAAACGAGATGGGAATAATGTGTTTTCTTTGTTTATTGTAGATGGAATAGAAAATAATAACCTTAAATTGCAAAAAGGACTAGTTATATTAGGTATTCAGAAAAAGTTCTATGAGTAAGAACAGTGAAGTCCTGGAATAAAGCCTTGGTGATCTATGTAGTTGAAATAATTTAAGTTATTTAAAAACAAGTTTAACGAGTGTCTGTCCAAATGTACATAGCTGAGTCTTCTTAAAGAAGTTCCTACTACACCTGTGATTCTGTGTTTACTTACAATATACATTTTAAGCACAGTGAATAAATAGGTGAATTCACGTCAGATAAATGGTATTGGGCCATTGAACATTTAGTTAAGGACTATTTTAGATGTAGAATCTAAATCCAATAAGAAGTTGAATTTTAATTTAGACTTTTAATTGATTTAATTAAAAACATTTTACGTATTTTGTTTCCAATAAAGCTGTTCATTTGATATGAAACTGAATTTTAATTTGATTTAAGAGTAAACAACCATCAAGGTGATTTTTTTTTTTTTTTCCAAATTTTGTTTTGCATAGCTATAGGAAAAGGGCAAGATTTGAAGACACTTAATATCTTTGTTTAAAATGTACACTATAGATGTGGCCCTAATTCTAACAAACAGCAATAAAGTTATTTTTGATATTGGAATAGGGTCAAGTTATCCTCTCTTATGCTTCTACAATTCCAGTTATTTCACAGGAGTCTTCCTGGAGAAACAGAAAAGATGATTTGGTTTTTCCGTAAAACATGCCAAAGATTCTTAGAACTGTTGTCATGGATGCTACATGAAGAGGTTCAGTTCATAGCTTTTTGATCATTCTGTAAGACTAATCTTTGCATCTTAGACTGTTCTTCTCCACAAGTAATACGTGAATTTCATTACACGATTTCAGAAGGGAGTTGTTGTAATTACATTTTCTTGTTGAATAAACACTTTGGTTTGGTTTGATTCTGCTGCCTTCAGAACTGTGTAGATGAAGCCATGGAGTCTGACTAGTCGGGTTAGGTTTCAAATTAACTCCTCATGAATAAATACATTCTATGGATTTATTTGTATGGACAAAAGGACTGGAAATGCATCTACACATTGTTCTTCTACCCATTTTCTCTTCTGATTCAACTTACCTCCCACGAGAAGCATAGCAAGAGTTTGCCTTATTTTCACTTACATCTATGGAGTGGTATAGTAGTGTAGTTAAATGGTAGGAGTTCTCACACATGTCAAGTAGAAACAGACTATAGAAGAGCTGATCAAGAAGGAAATCTCCAAGGTTTGCATTTTTTTCCAGAAAAGTACAGTAAACCCCAAGAGTGATTCTTCAGCAGGTAAAATATGGGTAAAAGCTGTTTAATCACTTCTGGAAGCCTTTCCTCTCTTTTTCCATGGGCTCTGGGCAGACCTGAACAAAGATAAGTTCCTATCAGCCCAGAAATTCCAGGGAGAGAGTTTATGTGTTTGGACTTAGAGCAACACTGAAGACTGCTCTCTTCCTTGGTATGTCTGTTTGGAGAAGATATCCACACTTCCTTCCGTAAAGGATTTAATAAAGATTGATTTTAATGAAGATTAATCTACAGGGATCCATGAAAAGGCAAGAGCTGTTGTCCTCTGCTGGATTTAATGTTGATAGAGAAAATTTCAATGCAGAATTTCAAGCGTAAATGGAACAAAAGTCATGAACCATTGGGAAAAGTTACAGAGCCCCTCTAAAACAGGATAAATGGAAAGAAGTTAAGTGAACTTTTTCTAGATCTCAACTCAAATCTGTTGTCTAAATCTAGGGGACTTAAGTGTTTCCTTATTCTGACTTCTATGCTATTTAATGTTTGAATATAAAGAGCTCAAACAAAAATTAATAATCTGTTTCCATAGGCCTGTATCCTGAGAATTTTTTTTAAAGAGTAGTTGTGTGTTTTTGTTTTTGTTTTTTTTTTTTTACTATTTAAAATATTATAGTGTAATTGAAACTATTGGAATTACATACGTGTGAGTTGAAAAAAGTCTTTTAAAACCTCTCCCAGCTGCTGCTGAAGTCAGTAGAAATATTTTCACTTCAGGCAGAGCAAGGCTGGATTGCAGCAGAATTAAGAAAGGCAAGATGGCAAGCATATTTTACAGATGTTCAAGTTTGGTTCAGATGTTCAAGTTCGGTTTAGATTCTGCTGCACTTGATTTTTATGAACAGAATATTTTTTAAATAGCTGGTTAACTTGCAGGCACACAACAACTGAACACTGGGAAAGACTCATAATTTGCTTAACTCCCTGAGTTCAGAACATGTGTTTAAGGTCTGAAGCAGACTGAAATTTTTCAGAATGATTATGTCAAAGGTGGTGATTCAATTTCCTTTGGAAAAGTAATAATTAAAGTTCCAGCTGCAATGAGATATATAACCACTGCCTTTTATAAGCAGGTAGGCCAGCCTGATCCAATCTCTGTAGGTATTTTTTCATTGACTTCAGACACACAGAATAGGGCTATTGGGAACTACCCAAGCAGGCTTGACAGCAAAGTCTTGTTCAAACCAGACTTACAGAAACTCCAGCTGCTAAAACTCTAAACTACTTAAACGCTTAAACTACTGACGAGACAATTTTGAATACTGATTATATCTTTTACATGGGAGACTTATATAGGTTAAGATGGATGGGGATGCATAGTCTGTAAAATTTGTAAGGTTTTAATATCCTCCATAGTTTTCTCACTCAGAGGTGACATTAGGTGTTTTTTTCCCCAGGATGGCAGCTCGGAGTGATCAGGTAACCGTGTTAGATACTGCATGGTTCAAACACATTGCTGATACTCTGAGAGTAAGAATAAGACAAATAAAATCCCTGTTCTTTTGTTAAAGATGTTCATCTCAAAAACTTGTGACAGGCTTCACACAGTAGTTAGATGTTAGCCTTTCATTCTCTGGTGGGTTAAGCACTGGGTAAAAGGTCAGTCTACTTTGTCATGTTACTTTTCTGTACTTTTTAACAGAGGCTAGAAGCAAGCCTAAAAGCATCTTCACCCAGCATTGCTTGCTTTGAAATAAGTAAGTAAGTAAGTAAATAAATATATACAAATCTGTCTCCTTTTTTTTTTTTTTTTTTGAAAAGTAATACGGCCAACCATGGATTTTTGAACACACTTTACGTATACTGCTGTAAAAATGTTATGTTGGTGGACATTTCTATTGGAAATGTATCCTTTTACATTTTAGAGCACTCACAGGCACCCAAAGTACCACATAAATGCTCTGTTGGGAATATAAACAAACCATTTTTGGCACTTCAGTAAGGCTGGTGTCTCACAGTACATGGCCCACAGTTTGTCTTTACTCCTTCTAAAAGCTCTGCTTGCTCTGGGACATCTGGGTAGGCATGTGCAAGGCACCAACAGAGCTAAGAAAGTTGCAAATAAAGTTTTAGAGGACAACTTCTCAGAATCATTTTCCATTGGATGAGTAGCTGTGTTACCACTTGCTTTCATGAGAATTAGATCATTCAGTGGTAAGAGAGCCTTGCCTAAAAGTCAATGACAGAATAACTTCTTATCCTGTTTTGTTCAAGATGAATATGTAAACATAAATTGTGAATTTGTACATTCAATTTTTGTGACCACAAATAGATCTGCCCTATCTGGAGCTGCAAAATTATGATGCATATGCAAATTGTGTCTAATGTACATAGAGCCTGGCAGGGATAAAGAAGCATACAGCAAGTTGGACTTGTGTGCTTGGTAGGGCTTAAATTTGACCCTGAATTAGCAAACCTTTAGATGTGGAACAAATAAGGGAAAACACTAACACTTTCTGTCAAGCTGGAAAAAATATTTTTGTTTCGGACAGACGCACGCATGATACGTTGCTCTGGTTGCTACAAGTCAAATATTATGCTTAAATTTTAAAAAGGTTAAGTAACCTTGTAAAGTTCACTGATCAGCAACCACTATCTGTCTGTTCCTTGGAACTACTCTGCAGCCATCTCATAAATAATATAGAATGTGATACGGTTGGATGCGAGCTAGTACAGTTTAAGGAGAGATTATGAGCTTGGACAGGAAAAAGACAGTATACAGGATTTTCTATATGTTTACAGAGGTTGTCCGTAAGTCCCTTTGGGCACCCCAGTGGAACTCTACCTCTCAGGTGAAACCAGGGAAGGAGTAAATAAATTTTGTAAATTCTGGTAGGATTTAGACATAGGTTTGAAACTTCAAAAATGTGTAGTGAAGAAGGTGCTTATAGAAGATTTTATGCAACTTGAACATGCTAATGCTGAAAACTGAGCTTGAACTTTTTCCGGGATTAGGTAGTGAAGGAAGGAAAGAAATGAGGAAGGGATGTAAGTGCCTGTATTTTCTTCTTAGTCTTCTCCTAAGTGATTGCCTGGAGTCTCAGGAAGAAGATAGATTTTCATGTTATGCTGGGTCCATAATTTCCTCACAGAGGGAACCAGAGTGAAAGCACAAGTCATGAGTATTACAGGTAAAAATGAAGTAACAGAAGTTTGATAATCTGAAAGACAATGTAACTGTTCCACAAGTGGAGCAGCTGTGTGAAATGTTGATGTTAATTGGAGGGGAGAAATAATTAGAAGAGGAGCAGGGATGACAAATCTGTAGAATACACTTAGCTCTGTGTTAGGTGGTAGTACTAGAATGTACCGTCTCTCAGATGAAAGCAGTGTTCATTAAGGAATAAAAGTATCAATGCAATGGTCAAATCAACTCAGGTCAATATTCAAGGAGCTCTCAGAAGGGGGCCATCTGATACCATCAAGACTTTACCTGAACACTGAACTCCTGCTACAACCAGTAGCCCAGGTGTGCCTTGAACCAATGCTGTCTTGTGCTGCAACGGTTGGGCAAAGTGCTCCAAAAACGTCCTAGTCTCCCAGGTGGATCAAATTTGCTGTGAGATATAAAGATATTGGGAAGAAAAGACAGAGAAAGGGAAAGAGAGGAAAGACCTCTTACCTTTTCCCTGTTGCTTTACCTAGAAGCTACTTTGGAACTGCTTCAAAACTCTTCACAAAGTTACTTGGTCTCATATATTTGCAATAATGAAAGTCATGGCATTTTTTTGGTGCTTAGAAACCTTAAGTAAATCTGAAGCTACTGAAAATGGAATAGGACAGTTTTGAAAGTGCTTTTAAATGTGTTTTCTCAAAACAGTGTGTTGGTATATGGTGGTTTCTGTATTACCTCTGACCGTGTTTGTATAAAAGTGAAAGGTTTCCTGCTGAACTGAAATATGCTCTTCTTGTTTTATTTTTACTGAGCTTCTTTTATTGGCAGTGCATTTAAATATAAAGCCGTTGGTCGTTACGTCGAAGTAATTCAGATGAGTCATCATTCTGGAGAGCCTGCAAAGCCTGGGAAAAAAAGAGCACAACACACACAATACTAATCGATTTTTATGTTGTAAATGCTGTTATGAAGCTTACATATATCATTCTCTAATTTTTGCCAGACAATTTATTAACTAGTATTAGATTCAAAATTAGTAGTCTTCATTGTGGTTTCATTTAACTAGCATCTAAATCATAAAAGAGAACATATGTTGTACTCTCTTGGGAAATTAAGAACAGTAAGTGGACATCAGTGGTACACTGTAGTATTTATTCTAGTCTGTAACTATTCTGTAGTATCCCTCTATAATAATATCCTTAGTATCATTTCAGCTTAAAGTTCAGGGTGCTCTTACCACTGTTCCCGTATTTGTTCAGTGAATGTGTAAAAGGGTGAAGTCTGGTTGGAAAGCGAGAGGGTGGTGGCACAACAAGCTATCACATGGCAGACTGAGTTACAGATTTACATTGTTTACATTGCTGAAGTGTACGTGCTCACCTCATCTTAGATATGAGATAAGAAGATAATAAGTTATCTATTCCTCAGTGAAAGCTGTATACGCTTCCTTCTTTGCATTTGTTACAGCATTGTAGCATACATGTTTTAAGTGGAATAGCTGTTGTGCATAGCTAATAACTGATTTATTTGTACCTGTACTGGGCCCTGAAGGCACCCTTACCAGGAGGAGTCTGCTCCAAAGACCTTCCAACTTCAGCAGATTTGGGAGCAAAGTGTAAATTATTGTTTTCCTCTTTATTTTTTTAAAGACTTCTCTAAAAATTGTTTAGCTATTAATTTCCTGTTAGGCAAAATCGAATCTGTAGCAATAAGTATTTGTCAATCAACAGATTTTTTTTTTTTTTAAAGTACATTACTGGTGTTTGTTTTAAAATGCCATTTTTATTTAATAAAGTATTCAGGTACACCAACCTTTACATTTTCATATGTAGATATATATAGAGGCATAAACTCTTGGGGTTTGTTCTTAATTAATTAACATCTCAGCTAGTTTTATTTCTAAGCATTACCACAAAACATTTGTATCACTTTCAAAATACAGTGTGATTTGTAGCATGAATAGTGCTGCTTTATAAATTTCATTCTTAATAATGAATGTCAGTGCTTGGAGTTTCTACATTAATGCATTTTGCTAAAGCTTGTGGCCTTGAACAAAATGCAAACACCCCTGGCGTCCCTCAATTCGTATGAGAGGGAGCCACCTTGTGGTGTAATTTATACTTCCTAAGAAATAACGTTGCAATTGCTACAACGAAACAAGAAGTGAATGGGGAGAGAAACCTGCTTCACATAAAATGCCATCAAGTATAATTGAAATTTGTAAGCATTTCCAATATCCTCTTACTTAAATACGTTCTTCCAGATTCTAGTACTGTGTGGGCTTATTCTGATCTAATATACCTACATTAGGTTTACTTCTATAATGCAATGGCAAACAAGCTGCAGTATCAGGTACTTTTAAATTAAAGCAACTGTTTGCATGTCTTCTGTACCTACTGAACATGCCTGATGAGAATAACCAGACTTGTCCCAAGTAACACACTGGTTTTCAAGGCAGGTCAGGTGTGTTATTTAGCTTGTTAAGAGAGAAATGAAAACATGGCAAAAGTGGATTTCAAGCTGAGCTCGTTACCTTAGTAGAGGTTTTAAGTACAGATTACTTAAATAGTGGCTAACCTTACAAGAAAAGTTTTTCAGTATTGTGAGGGAAAGTGCAAAGTCCTGCACCTGGGGAGTAACAAGCCCATGCACCCGTATATGCTGGGGGACAACCACCTGGAAAGCAGGTGTGCAGAAAAAGACCTGAGGGTCCTGTGGGTACCAGGTTGAACATGAAGTAGGAATGTGCCCTTGTGGCAAAAAAAAGACTTGGCTGCATTAAGAGTGTTGCCAGCAGGTCATATGGAGTGATCTTGCCCCTCTACTCAGCACTGGTGGGGCCACATTGGGAGTACTGTGTCCAGTTCTGGGGGGATCTCATCAATTTGTGTAAAAAATTGGATGACGAGTGTAAAGAAGGTGGACTCAGGTTCTTTTCAATGATGACCAGTGACAGGACAAGAGGCAATAGGCACAAACCTAAACACAGGATCTTTTCTCTGAATATCGGGAAAGACTTTTTCACTCTGAGGGTGCCTGAGCACTGGCACAGGTTGCCCAGAGAAGCTGTGGAGACTCCACCCTTGGAGATATTAATCCTTGGAGATATTCAAAAGAACATGGTCCTGGGCAGCTGGCTGTAGTTGATTCTGCCTGATCGGGGGTTTGGACAAGATGACCTCCAGAGGTGCCTTCCAAACTCAACCACTCTGTTATCTTGTGAGCCTGTGACGTAAAAGTTGAAATATCTGATTTTTGTCAATTGCAAAATACTATATATTACATATATATGTATACATGCTTATTAAATGTTTGGAAGTATGTAATTCAACTTTTTCAAAAGTTTAATTTATTTTAAAAGCAATTTTTTCCCTGTAATTCTACTTTTGTGACTTTGGTAGACTGTCATCCAGGTTTTAAAATTCACATACTTGTGTCTCATTCAGAAAAAAATGTTCTCAGATCCTGCTGGTCTATAGAGGGTCGGGTACTAGAAATAAAATCAATTGCATGGACCACATGGAATTAAATCTTCATTTTAAATATAGTTAGGTAGCTATATATGCAAACAAGAAAAAGAAAGTATTTGATATCTGTTTTTTTCCAGGATTATGTGTTTAAAGGACTGCACAGTTTATGCAATACAATCACATGTTGATCTCTTTAAGATCTGTTACTTCTTTTTTCTATGACACTTGGGTCACATTGTCTGGCTGTCACTTTCTTGTTTAATTGGTTGTCTTACACCCGCTGCAGTATATTTGCAGTTTTCATGCTCTGGGAACTGTGCACCTCAGCAGGAATGCGACTGCAGCAGTTTCACAGCATTGTTGGCTGTGAACAGATCTGGACAAGGCCGGAAGTACCAGTTATGCTCTGGTTTGGGGAAGACAAGATGGTATCAGCCTGCTGGAGCAACAGCTGTCACAAAATAGCAGGGGTCTGATCACACTCCACTGCTGCTCCTGTTATATTAATATTTGGCTGTTCTTTTGAGGAATTTCCATTTCCTAAAGCTGCAGGCTATACATTGTGGAACCGAATTATTAGCAGCAGATAATAGAAATACTTCACTTGTGAGTATGGCAAAGTTCTTGTATTTGTATCCCACCTATTTGAAAAACACATGGAGAAGAGTGAACTGATGTTACTTTTTGTCATATGGGGGCAGGGAGCACAAAGCAGCAGGGCTAAGGCTGCTGAAGATTTGTAGCCTAAATGGCATCACACTGCCATATGGCTGTTACCGAGATGACCATTCTTGATGCTCTTTATAAGCATATTAACACTGCTGTAATCAGATTAACAGAACTCAGACTGTTCTAAAAGGACGTCTCATTTGCTAACTCCAGTTTTCTTAAAATATTTATTCTATCAAGGAATAATTAGGAGGGTCCACAGATTCTATAAAGTTTACATAAAGCTGTTTTGCTGCAAGTGAAATTCTTTGCCTTTTTTGACAATAAGTTCAGCAAGTCTATTTTGGTGAGGCTGTACTTATTTCAATGAGGATTTAGCAAGGTGACTTTCCCTGTATTTTCAGAATGGGCTTTTTTCAGAACTGGAGTCAATTCTCTGCCTGCCCTCTGGAGAGACCTCTTTCTGCCCACTCACTCTAAAGGCAGCCTTTGGACACCAAACTCCTAATTAAGGACTTGCCATCCTCCATCATGCTCCCTGAAAACACCTTTTTGCTTGCGTCATTCACGCAGTTAAAATATTTCGAAGCTTAATCTGAATAATAAAATAATTGAAGGCACTCTATTCCTTCTCTCTGAAGTTTTCACTTCTGAAATATGTAAGAGTGATGCATCTTTACTGCTGAGGTTTTAATCCTTTTTTCCAATGGTGTTTATAGCCCCTCCTATGACTTTAAACCCATTGCATAAAGTATCATTAAAGTAATTGCATGATTTCTGAAAAAAAGTTAAATTTATTATTTTTGAACAAAATATCTACAATTACATGGGTGACACCATAAATTTCACATATTTTAACACTTCTGTCTGCAGAGAATGTCAGTTTAAGTGCAATATGATACTATAATACAATAAAAAGGAATTTAATCAAATCCATGCACAACACATTTATAGAGTTTTACCACAAAGGAAGTACTTTGAGAGTAAACTGCTATCAGACAGAATTCACATGAGAATATTCTGAAAACTCACAGACAATTTATTAATACACTATCATATTATTTTTTCTTTTTTCTTGCTGTAGCCTTTAAAAAGCTGGGATGACTAACACAGAAAATACTGTATATTATGTTAAACCTTTAGGTCAAAAGCTTATGGCACAATTTATTTTTATACAGTTCACAATTACACATTCATGGAACATCAGTAGCTACTTTAGTCCATTTCACCTGTTAGCATCACTCCGTCATACATTAAAATACAAACATAAGAAATGTTTTTTGCATATTTCACAAAGATGAAAGTGAAGAAGTGCAGTAATATTCAAGAATGTCAAGAATACAGGATGAGCCAACATTTTTCTGGCATTTAACCTGTTGCTTCTAGAGATCTAACCTGGTTCCACAAGCTTTCCAAGCTAAACAGCAATTCAGGAACTACTGTAGGTGTTTTGTGTTGCCTGAAGGCACCTTTTTCATAACAACTCCAAACCAGAATACCCATTTTATTAGTAACAAGTAGCTTAGCTTGTGATTTGTATTTTTCTTCTTAGTTGTCTCAAAAAGGAAAAAAAGCCATGATGGTCTGATATTGTTCTCATCTAGATAATGACACGATTGTACAGGAAGATGTAGGTAAAGTTATTTTCCTGCCTCACAGGGGTACTGTAAGAATTAAAAGCTCATTCAGCAGTTTCATAGTTTAAGGCCAAATTCTGCTCTGTTTGATTAGATTAATTCCTTAATAGCTCAACTGAGAGCAGAAGTTGCACATAAAGTATACCTATCTTTTGTAACCAACCTTCTCAGCTTGGGCTGGGAACTGTATAAATAAATTAATTTCCATCTAATAGAAAATTATTGCTTAAAATAATATATATATTTTTAAGGTTAAGGAAGACTTTTTATCTTTCCCTACTGTTAAAAATATAAGGTTTTGTACAGATTATTATATTGTATTCTATTTTTATCTACATTATCAACCTACAGTTCTGTGAGGGATTATGGTACAAAGAGGAAGCAATACCTTATTCTTTAAATGTAAAGTGCACATCTAAATCACCTAAATGTAAGTCTTTCTAGTGAGTAAACAGAATAATCTCTCACACATCACAAAGGACTCGTTATAAAGCAGTCTATAAAAAGGTTGTTGAACAAACTCTAATGAAGAGAATCCGAAGAATACCTATATATGATTGAGCTGAAAAAATAATTAAATTCCTTGTTTTCCCTGAATTTCACAAACTGCTTAAGTAATAGTACTTGCTGTCAAAACTCCTTGCAAGTAGAATGTGTTTCATTTTGGTGTTAAAATAGCTAAATTCTAAATAGTAAGACACTAGTATCCCTTTTTCCCTTTCTCCTTCAAGCCTCCTCTAGTTTATCGTTTATCAGCATTATAGAGAAAAAAGCCAGCCCTCTAACATGCAAGCCTGTTTTGTTGATATTTGAATATAGTATTAAAATGCATTTTGCTGTTCAGAATTTAAGCAGAAGTTTGATACTGTAGTAGTGGAGTATATCTACTGCACCTCTAAAGGGCCTTTCTTATCCTCTCACGAGGTCTTAAAGTTTTTAACCTTCCAAGGGGCCACATCTCTAGTTCAGAAAGAAAAGACAGTGATACAAGAGGTTCCAGGCACTGCTTTGGGCCTTTTCTCACCCTGTGGTCCCTGTTATGCTGTGTACAGCCCCTGCTTGTCATCCTGTACCTTCCTGCTCTGCTTCTCTTTCCATTAAGAAAGCAGATGGTGTGGAAGCCAATTCTCTATCCATACAGGAGAAACTACTCTCTCAAGAGACTATATAGTTTGCAGCAGTTGACATAAATTGTGTCCCCCTGGAGCTACTGCTTCCTGAACAGCTGTACCTATGGCCAGGATACTGAGGGATGGGGAAAAGTAGTAAGGATGCCTCATTCTTCCTTCCTTCCACTTCATGGTGACTGTGTCAGCTCTTTGGTAGCTGTTTTTATTGGGGAATTCCTCCAGATCCTACAGTCTCTCTTTCTGTTTTCATTGTATTGCAGTGATCTTCTGGTGCCAGTATTTTGAAATACAGGGCTGATCTACAGAGACCACAAAAACACAACCTGGACAGCACAGTCTGCATCTCCGGTGGGTGATGACTTGGGGCACAGCTGCCTTAGTCTGTCACATAGGGGTTGTGCTTACAAGAAGCCTTCTTGTGCGGCTTTGCTAAGGACCTGTACTATGCAGAGCCCAGGTTCAGTGACAGTGAGTTGAGGTAGCTGTCTACTTCAGCTTAATGAAGAGGGTCTTTATTAGATGTAGCAGAAGCCCTGCTAGGTAGCATCTGCATCAAGCACTATTTCATTGATGATTATTTTTCTGCCTCTCCACTGCCTTTTTCACAGGACTGTAGCGTAAGTACTGCAGTCTGATAAATACTGGAGAGTACCTTTCAATTCTTGCATCTTCTTAATGTTATTCCTTGCTATTTCATTATACAGTTACAAAAGTATCATCTCCTACAATAATCATAGGTGAGGAGAGCAGCTGTTGATTCTAGCTTCATACAGAGGGCTGGCGTGCCTGCTGGCATTTTTGGGCATTTCCTCTAGTCAGTGGTGAATAGCAAGCAGTTATACCTTTAAGTTTCTTAACATCTCAAATTGCATTTCTCTCTCTCTTTACCATGTGACTTTACACTAAGTCATTTAGGAATAATCTAAATGAAATTTTAACTTCTGCTTTCTTCTAAAAACCATGTTATTTAGTGGACTGCAGGGACTTCTGTTACTTTGGCAACTGTTATGGTTCCAGTAAAAAAATCCACAAAACCGTTAGAGATCTTGTTTCCATTCCATCAAAACAGAAAATCTTTACTTACCTGAGGGCAGCAGGATGATATGCCAAATGTTATGTGCATTTGAAAACATCGTAGTTGAACCATTTTTTACCTTTCCCCTCTGAAATGCTTTTGTTATCAATGATTGCTAAATAAAATAATATTCCAGCAACACTGTAGAGTTTTCATGATATTTTAAAGATATTTAATAATCTTTATTTTCAATGTGCCCTGTTAGAAGATTGACCATTATATATACATTTTCAGTATAAATGTAGGGTATGCTCAACTTCCCAGTGTGAGAATGCCTATGAAAGGGAAACATAGCTACATAGAGGAAGGGATATACTTTCCATTGGCTGTATCTGAGACCCTCTTCTCTCTCTCACCATAGCAAATGGCTGAAGAGATGCATCCTGAGAGACAACACTAGGCACTAGGTCCCATCATTAAACCTACAGGTCTCATCTATTTTAGACAGAAAATATTTGTAACAAGCCATTAGGGACGCCAGAACAGAATGATAATGTAGATATATGCTTTTTGTTTTATATATGCTATGTGCTGTAATTTTTACTCAGATTAGCATACTCTAGTCAAAGAGAAATGTGGCACAAGGCTTTTTCCCTCTCACTGAGGTAACAGCCTCATATATGAATGAAGGCTCTTGCCCTTCTTGCTTAACAATTTACATTCTTTCTGACACCCTGTTACATTTTGAGAGTGTTATAATCCAACCTCTCGTTTATCACTTTCAAGATTTCCTATCTAATTTCTCTGTTTGAGACCACGGACCTTTTCCACGATAAAGAGTGGAGAAGGAGATTAGGGATAAATTTATTTAGCTCTGCCTTACTCAGATATGTTTTCAAAACACAGAAGTACTACATGTGCGAGAGCAACAGACTATTGCATAATTGGGAAAGAGGCAATGTGAACCAGGTACTCAAGTGTTATAAATTAGAACAACTGGGAGTTATTCTGATCTGGCCAGCATTTTTTATGCACTTATCTCTTCAATTAATAATTCTTTATTCAGCTATTTTAGAAAGAAAGAAGAGAGATGAAACTGAAAGATAAAGTGATTTGTTATGATTGCTTCTTGTATACAGATCCAGTACTTCAAACAGTCCTTCAACAAAATACTGTTGACTTTGCTGATAGCAGAAGCAAGTTAACATCCCTTTTCACACCATACATCTATGATAACTTTGAGAGAGATGAATATAACTCAACTGAAATGTCCCCCATTAGTTCACGATGTCCCTCACATGGATGAGCACCTTCTTAAGTAAACAGGATTTTTTTGAACATGCACATTAAAGAAATCAACAAAAACAAGACACATCCTCAGCAGACAATAATTGTTTAAAGTGAATTGAATTCATTTCAGCTCATAAATGAAGCAAAATTAGAAAAAAATAATACTGTTTTAAAAGGAGGATTGTACAGCTTCTTTCAGCTGAACAAAATCTGAGAGCTAATATTTTAGAATCTCTCTAACTAATCCTTGGAGGAAAACAGCAGCAAACTCAACCAAACCCAAGGTTGCTATGTTATAGTCCTCTGTGCAGAGTTACATTGCTTCTGTTACTTCATATGCACCGTGCCTTTGGCAGTGCACCAGATGTTTGCCTCCAGCTGATTTTGCTTTTGTGTGCACATTCTGAGCATAAACAACTCAAAAGTTAAAAATGTTCAAAATAAAAATATTTTGCAATGAGGAACAGCCTCAGCTACTGAACTTAAGGTGTCTAGTAATTCTACATGTCAGATTTCCATATCTTAGGACGTTTTTGTTTTTCAGTAGAAAAGATTGGCAAAAGTAAGCATTCTTGCCTACAAGCTATGCCTTAAATGCGATCTATTGTGTTACAATTCAAAGCAAGTAGTACGACCTATTTAATCTTAAACAGGTAAAGTATCTGTAAGAGTTTTCATAGTTGTTCTCCTATTTATTCATGTGAAGTACAGTAAATGTGAAAGACCATCCAGATCCTTTTTCAT
Source organism: Pampusana beccarii (assembly GCA_013399365.1). NCBI lineage: Eukaryota > Metazoa > Chordata > Aves > Columbiformes > Columbidae > Pampusana > Pampusana beccarii. Next base: position 101,634 of record VWYH01006721.1, on the reverse strand, counting down.
CTTTCAGAAGAGCTGCATATTTTTCCAAAATTGTGAAGTGCTTCTTAACCAGTATCTAAGTCATATCAATATACTTCAAAGAATGAGCCAGAAAACTTGATATATTCATAAATTAAGCTTCCTATATTTATGTAACATATAGGAGATAAATGTGCATAAACACAGCTGTACTTATCCTCCAAACGTGTCAGTGAAGCAGTTGACTATTTGCTTTTAGTTTTGGCTAAAGGTATCTTTGCGTTGAATTAAAATGAAGCATTGAAAAATTTTGATGTAGTTTGTCTATTTCACGAATGATATGAGTTTTATCAACTGAGAAAAAAAAACTTCAAAAATATAAAAAGGATGAAAAATATTATAAATTTTGATTATCACAATGTAGGTAATTAAAAGAAAAATCCAAACCTCTGCAGGAATCAATAATTCACAAATTTGAAGATATTTGCCGTGTGATATGCAGACTATTAGGCTGTAGATTGTCCTGTCTGAGATTCTGTCAATAGACATCTTCCAGGGTAACAGTAGTATGAAGTACATTGAATAACTTATGTAACATGAATGTGTCAAATGTGCACATTGCAAAACCACAGGTACTGTTCTTAAGACAAGAAAAAGTCCTTAAGACTGTAGTCTCAAATCACCAATTTTTCATTATCTTGTAAAATTGAAATAAAGGTTACAAATACTAAACTATTCTGTAATACTGTGGGATCTACCTAGGCTATTCTGGCTCCATTTTTTTTTTTAATTAAAAATACACCAGAATTAAAAAATTAAGGAACATCAAAGAGTACTGTACAGTTATACCACTATGTAACAATATGTATAAATACTTGGCAGTAAAGCTTCAGTAGAGTGTGATTTACAATGAAAAATTGTTAATATTTAGTTTGACATGAGAAGTTTGCAATAGCAGATGTATCTTCTCTGGGTGTCATTCTTCCATTCCACTGTGACTGGACATTGCAGGCCACGCAGGATCTTTTTTTCCCCCCCTCAATGGTTTTAACTCTCCCAATCACCACTCTGATGTGCATTTCTAACAGAAAGCCTCTTGGTGAACATGGTAGCCAGATCTGCATGTGCTGCAAGTGTTAATCTTGTTATTGGTGGATGTCCTCATGCCTGATGATTTTGTAAATTACCCAGTAAAAAATATTGAAAATCAGAAAGGCTAATGGGAAACAAGCTCTGGATATTGTGTCTATCTTCTTGGCCCGGTCAATGAATACCTTTCTCATCTCATCAGTGCTTTTTGGTGCAGCTTGAACAGGATTATTTGGCCCCTTTTGTGCCACTCCATCTTTTGCTTGCATACATGGGCCCATTCCATATGCTGTAAAGCTAAATTGACTTTCTCTTACATCATCATCCTGTTGGGAAAGAAAAAAAAAAGCAAGAAGGTTTTCTTTTATTTACAGAAATCTTACCAGCTGCTAAATAGCAACTTTTACACTGTTACCTCAGTGACTTTTTGAATACATGGTTTATCTAAGCTGGTTGAAGTTTCAGCCCTATCAGTGTCTGTCAAAAATATCACAGCAGGTTTAACAAGCACAGAATTTTCTTATTTGCTTATAGATTCTGTAATCTATTTAGAAAAAAGAGAAAACACAGTAAACTAGTGGTAATCAGGCGCACCACTTCTGATTTGGTTTAAGTTTCCCCATTTCCAGTAAATATACGTAGTCTTCAACTGGGTAAACTTCACACTGGTGTTTTAGAGAACAGACGTTAACTCTGTAAGTTGCTTAGTAAAATGGGATCCTGGCCTCTAGAGATACTCATCATACAAGCATTAATGATGTTCACGTTAATTATATTAGCAAGGATTCTGCCTATTTGGTCTTTGTATATTTAGTTAATTTTGTCTATATGCCTTACTTCTGCTCTTTCCTGTGAATACATCAGATAAAGAGAAGAGTATGTAAAGTGTCTTAGTTTAAAACGAAGTGTATGAAAGCTAAAGGCTAGATTTTTCTTCTGAATCATTCTGCCAACTCAGAGAACAGGCAAAGACATTCTGAATTCAGGGATCTGTAAGAGAAAGCGGTTTTCAATCATGTGGCACAGAAAAAAAAAAGTAGAAGGTCTGAAGATATACATATTCTCATAGCATGCATTTCAAGAATGTGACTTCTGTCTGGAAACACATTTTGTACTTCTCTTTACCTAGTTCTAGGTATTCTCAAGTAATAAAGGAGGTACAAATGCAACAAATAAGGGGTACATACACTGTGAAGGCGCGGCCAAATTTGACTCTGACATACATTCCAATGTATTCCTTCAGTATGTATGTGATTCAAGGACAATCATGTGATTTTGGTGGCATTCACAATTTTTTTAATATGATTTTAAATCCAGGATTTCCTATTTTTCATGTCTCATTTAGCCTAGTTGCTTTAGGATCCCAGGCTTTTATGAAGTATGCCAAACTGTTCTGCATGTCTTATTTCTTAAATAAGTATTTTGGAAAATAATTTCCACAAGTATTAAAAAAATAATTGATCAGCAGTCAATTTTCCTTTTGTAAGATAATTTTTTATATTTTGAAGCTCTTCCTAGCTAAAAAAAGGGTGAAAAAATATTTACTAAAACAAGTCAAATAATTAGTGTTTCAGTTCAGTAATTCTGAAGCATTTTTGATTTATTTAAAGCTCTTGTTTTGTACAAATGTGGTTTCTCAATGAATGCAGTTTAAATCCAGACTTCCAATTTTTTCATGTGGAAAATGCCTGTGGCATTTGGAACATCTGAAAATGTTATGGAATGGGAATGAATTCTGAACATATTTGTAGTTTTGATTAAGTAGTACTTGCTAGAAGGACCACTGTTAATTACTTTGTTTAAAAAAAAATCCGTTTTTTATTGTTGATATTAGTTGAATAAGTTATCTACAAAAGAATACAGATCAATTACTAAGTTTGAAGTGAACTAGTCGGCAATCAGAACGAGCATCCAGGAGAACTGTAGTTACTACCCAACTGCTGTAGTTATCACCCAACTGCAATAGATTTTCATATATGTAATCTGAATATACTTATAGACTAATATAGTTCACTGAAACTACCATACTTCAAATCTGTATTAGAATTCTACTATAAAACAAAAATTAAAGAAAAATTAACATGAAAGTAAAGGAGGAGGAAAAATTACTGGCTGACTGCAATATGGAAATGAATAACAGAAATACAAAATGATGGAATCATTATTTGATGACGTGATAAAACAAAACATAATTACTACAACAGTGTTCTGCTCCTGTCAGAAATGCAAATTAATATCTTTACAGTAGTTGCATTGCGTAAGAGTTGTAGTGTTATATTCCAGCTAACAGAAGTTACAAATACATGGACTGTGAAAATTTACACTAAACTTGCCATTTAAACACCTTCATACATACAATTCAAGGTTTAAATCTTTTCATGCTTCTCCAGAAAAAAATATGCTTATGATTGCACAGGGTCAAATAGATAATAAAATAATTCTTCTGCATAGAAGATTTCAGTTGGGTGTGTTTTCAGGATGAAGCACTAAATACTAAGAATTTACTGTCTCTGTTCTATGCTTACCTGAATTGATGGGTTCCTTAGAATGGTTTTAAAGGCCAGGAACCTGCTTATATTTTTGCTTACTGACATCCCGAATTTAGTCTGCAAGCAAGGCTTGGAAATGCTCTCTTTTATTGGGGAAGTGATGTGAAGGTCCCTCTAGGATTCTAGTGTTTCTGCCCAGTGTCAGATGGATGGTGTCTCCATGAGGGCAGGGATGATGGTTGGAGCTTGCCAAGTCAGACCAAAGTGCCAGGGCTAATGGATATGCAGGAAAGGGCACCTCCTGGACCGTTGTAACATGCCAGGTAGCACCATTCTTTATTTTTTTTTTCTGGGGTAACAGCTTTAATACCCAAAATGTGATTCTGTTTTCTAGCAGGTTCATAATGCAGAAAAAAAAACTAATTTCGTTCATACCTGAGGTTGCTTGTGCCCAGCAGGAAAGATGCAGTTACTATTATTGATATTGACTTTTGAGTGCGTTTTTGAAGGTATCATTACAAAATATCAGTAACACCCACTTTTTTTTTAATAATTGACTTGGCTGCAGTCCCTCATTTTGACTAGAAATATTTCTCATAATGCACGTGTCTGAGTCCACAGCTGTTGAACACATCTAATGGAAGTATCCCATATGTCCCAGTTGAGAGTCTGGACAGTGATTATTCCTGAAAAAGTCTTGTTTGTTTTTTTTTTTTCTTTCCCCCATGTAATAAAGAAGCTTTTTTATTTGTTTGGGGTTTTTTTGTGTTTGTTTAGTGTGTCATCACTAAAGAAAATAAAATGAATTACTTCTTATTTGATTTTGGATAAAGCTTTTAAAATCCTATTATGAATGAACTTTAGTAAAAGTTCAATATAAGTGAGCTTTTCATTTTTATTTGTTTGGAACTGACAATGCGAAAGTTATTTTGCATACAGCTACATACAAATATTTTATAATCTCTATTTATATTATTTATAATCTCTATTTAAATTAATGCAAGAATGAAAATAATTTTTATAGCAATTTTTGTTTAGAAAGTTAGAATTCTTTGGAGGCCTGAAGGAAATAATTTCAATTAGTTTATTTCCATATCAGTGTTCTACAAAATACTTAGCTATAAAGTATCAGAAAGCCATAATTTTCTGTGGTTCTGTGACTATGCTGTTTTCTGTCAGTATGTTTAATAATACATTTCTCTTGAGGAGTAATATGCATAAGGGATTAAAAGATCTCAGCCTTTTGGCTGTAGGTTATGGTAACAGCTTGAAGATTTATTTGAAGCCTTGGCCTTGGTTTTTTGAACACTATTTTTTTTTACTGTTCACTTTTGAGAAGAAAAATGTTTTGCACTACAAACAGCTTTATTTTAAATGCTGGTCTAGTAGCGACCGATTTCTCCTTGAACCAAGGTCAATGTTCCTTTGAAGTTGCAGACAGTAAAATTTTAATACTATGTTTAGTTCAGATTTATACAGACCAAAATGGATTAAGAAATGAACAAGACAGGTACCTTTATCAACATTTCACGTCATCACATACAGGTAGCAATGAAGGTGTATGGAGTTCACACGGGAAGACATTATTTCAGACAAAAGGACAGGGCCTCTGTTAATGATTGGATATCACATTATGACAAATGGGACATCTTCTTCATAGTTTACCCTTAAATTTGTACTGTAGATTTGAGGCAAAGTCCCGTCTATAGGTCCTGTACATCTCAAGCCATTGCTATGCTGCAATGATTCACTGATTTCATTTCCATCAAGAACTCCCTCAAAATACTTTCAGCAAAACGGATGGGTTGACCAAAAAGAAAACAAAAGAAAAAAGGCGTGATTACATTAAAGACAATCTAGTTTGCATGTCTATTTTCCTCACTAAAGATACAGTGATCTTTAGATTTTTGGAAATAGAGTTGAAAGATTTACTGCTTCTGAAAACTAAATATATTAAAAGTTACTCTAAAATCAAAGTGCTGTTCAGTATACATGCACAGTTATTTTTTTCCCTGTACAGTGTAAATGCAACTAAGAAAAAGCACTGGTTGTTGATCATAGGTATGTTTCAGCATCCCTGTGTGACTTTGAATTCTGCCATTTTTTTTCCTTTTGTCTTTCAAGACCAAAAGGAGTGTAACTGTGAATGAATTAGTAATATTCATTCATTCTGAAGGAATATTTACATCACATTAGTAATATAATATCTGTGAAATTGTTGTGTTCATTGGCTAGATTTCTTTCTCTGACAGAGCCAAAGCACATGTCACATACTGACTACCAAATGAAGTCTTGAAGTGGAAACTGAAATTCCCCTGTTCTCCAGATTCATTGTACCATTTGTGTAATCATAAAGAAATTAGACCCTTTTGAAAAGTCTCCTATTCCTGTTGTGATGCCTATTGGAAAACAGCAATTAATAGGTTGCATATTATGTTGCAATATCAGTTTTTATTTATTACACAATCCCAGACACTTCAAAATTTTTGTTCATTCTGTGCAAATTGGATTGTACCTCTGAAAAATTTTGTCTTTCAATTATTTGGTATGATTGAGAGAGGTCTATACTTACAACTATAAAAACGGTAGCCAGAGGGTGCAGTTATACCTAAGAATCGCCTTTGAAGCTGCTGTTACTGTTGTCTGGGAAGGGAGGCTGCAAATGTACTAGATGCTGTGAAAAAGAGGCAGTGAGCGTAGGTGGAAAAAGCATAAGGAAAATGGCAAAGATAGATGAGTTTTGGATGCCAAAATGTTTTGATATAGCTCTGTACATAATTGCATTTCATATGACTGTATAATTTTTCATAAAACTCAGCAACTCTTATTTTGTTTGCTACGCTCACTTACTGCAGTGGTTTTTATCCAGGTTCAATGACATGCTTTTAAGAGAGAGATTTCAGTTCTCTTGTTTTTTTTTAACCAGCATTGAGAGGAATAACCCATAGTTTTGATAAAATTTACAAAAGACTCCAACCTGGGAAAAAAAGTTAAAATTGAATTCAATTATTCGGACAAAGAGTCTGAAAAATACTGGAGGAGAGTTGGTAGGTGCAAATACAAGGTACTACATTTAGCCAGGAATAATCAGCTTCACAAACATAAGATGGAAAGTGAACGGCTCTGCAGCAGTTCTGGAAAAAGACCTGGCAGTAAGAAAGGTCACAACCTTAATATGGGTCAATACCATGCTGTTGTTGAAAAGGCAAATGGCAAACTGGTCTGGATAAACAAATGTATCACTTGCACCATGGGATCCTTTAGCCGCTCTCAACTGTCACTGGCTTCATGTTGCAAAAACAGTTTTGAGGAATTATATGGATTTACTAGGAGAATTTCAAGGGAAGGAGAATGACAACGAGAAAAATGAACAAACAAACGAACAAACAAGCCCCCCAAACCTACCAAAACCACAAAAGACTGGGAATATTTAAAGAAAAGAAGATTGAATGGAAATGTGCAAATGGCTACATGTAGGAATGAAGTAGTCTGTTCTTTGTGTCCTTCCTAGGCAAGCCATGAGAGGCCAAAAAAAGCAGGAGTAAACAACTTTCTAAACCATTTGAATAGATCACAGGGGACCTTGTGGAGTTTTTATGACTGGGATGGTTTAGGTATAACTGATCCTGACTTAGGTCAGGAAAATTGACTCATTGACCTCCCAAGGGCATTCCAGCCTAAATTCAATCATCTGACCATTGCTAGGGTTACTTGTGAAAAGTAAGTATTTCTTGCAAGAAGTATGTCTCTTTAGTTACGGAGAAAATAGACTTTGTAAGTTCTTCAGCTACCCTATTGTAATTAGATATTATTCATACATATTCTCTTCTGTCAACGTACTTCTCTAATCAAACATTTCCAAATCCATTTTTTTTTGGACTTTAGAAAGACAGTCAAATCACTAGGAATTTTTCTGTACTCCTGCAGATAAAATGCCAGTTCCAAAAAATTCTGTATTCATCAGCTGGAATTCTCCTGGTAGAAAAACCTGATCCTAGTAAAATGTCCCAAGATGGTAAGAATATAGGATGAGAAAGTTTAATAAGTTAACCGAGCTTTTCTTTCTCTCTCTAATCTACTTGGACAGAAATACTGAATAGAATAGCAGTTTTCACTTCGAAAAGAAAAAGGATTTAATGTTCAAGGAAGACCCTGAAGGTTATTTTAAACACAGCCTTTTAACCTAACTTCTTTTGACTGTGGTCTTCCACTTTGTGGTCAAATGAGCTTTATACATGGCAATTCAAGAAGTCAACACAATCTAATTCCTGAGAGCCAGTGGCTGTTTGACTGAGTCCAAAGGGATAACAAACACACATACAAAACTTTATAATCATGAGCTGAAGTCACTGCCTTTGAAAGAGACAAAAGAGGAGGGAAACACAAGTAAATTTGACTTACAATGTAGGGCCTGCATGTTAGAAATTGTGGTGAATAAATAACATTTGTGGTAAGGAAAGCTAGTTACTAACTTCTTTCTTTAACCCATAAGACATAATTTATTATTTGTATACCAGAGAGTTAGGATGCACTCCAATTTTTTGTAAGAGATGAAATCTCCGTGCTGTAATGTTTCAAGTTCTAGGATACTTGTGCAAGGAATGGTTTAATAAAACTGAGAAAAAGAGAAGCAAATAGCTGAGCCGTCTTTAGAGCCTGAGAAGGTGTATTCTCAAAGGCTAACTCTGGCCAGGGGCTCTAGCTCTACACAGAACTGGTGTCAGTGAAGAATGGTACCGTTAAATTAACCTTTTCAGAAAAATGTCTGTTCCTCAAAATCATAAGCTTTCATGGGAACACAGCATTTTTTGGTAAATCTAGGCTGAGAAACCTGTCTCATGATGAAACATATAGACAGAGGGAGGAAGGGAATGCCATATACCTCTGAATATAGTTAATACCCTCACCTGGGTATGTTATGAAGTAAAGTATTGAAATGCATGTCTTCATCCTTCAGAATCTAATGGGAGTACTTGTTACTTTACTATAGACCTTGGAGTTACTAAATCTAATCCTCTCATTTTATGAGAACTGAGCAGGCAACCTACCTGAAGCTAGAAGACTAATGTCTAATGAAACATAAAATTAGAATAAGAACTTTTAAGTGTGAATTCAAAAATATCAATATGAGATGCACTGATTGGGCAAACCACTTAAGTCAATAAGAATATTCATGGGCATACTTTTTTGTTAAGTGATCTTTTCTTAGAAGTGCTTTGTACATTGTGGATCCTTCCTACCATACCTCTAAGCTGAAATTTGATTGATTGTGATTGCTGAAGAAGTGTCTTCGGTGAGTTTGAAATCTTGCTAAGGGGAGCTGGAAAGAAATTTGGTTTGATTCTGAGAAAGGAAGGTAACATTACCTGCCACTTTCTAACCCTGCAATTATGATAATTGATGGGTATTTAAGGAAGTTAAATGATTTCACTGAATTTGAATATGGTAAACATGCCTGAAATCCAGAAAACACTATAATAGGTGGTGACATATCACTCACCGTAGCTGTTCGTATTTGATACATGATGGATTTGTTGTGGCTTACCTGCCCCCTGTCTGGTAATCCTCAGTAGTCTCACTCCCCCTATTCCAAACCTTTAAGTAGCTTTCAGAGAGCTGCCATATTTCAAAAGCAAACACCCTGTCACAAAAATGCTGCTTTCCTCTTACATGTCTCAGAAAGCATTTTTTCTGCTGCTGTCAGCCGAAAGAAAAAAGCACATTTTTCACAGGGACAAATGTTGAAAGCAGGTACATGCAGCCTGAATCGTCCTTTAGACTGTGGCACTTGAGTTTCTCTCTGGACCTGAAGTAGTCTAGGACTCGACACATAGGAACAGGCAAATGTCTGAAGATGTCATTTTCATTTGACTGTCCAGCCTATCTTTTAACACAGTCTTGCCAGCAGAGACTCTTTCGATAGGCTTTATGGCATTATAGATTTTCAATATCTTCTAAGTAATAGGAAAACAATCTGTAAAATGTCTTCTCCTTGTGATGTAAGCAGTAAATTGAGGTAAGTCTTCAAGAACGGAAGATGGCTGAACTGTCATGTTGCTACATTCAGACTTTCAGCCACAGTTTTATTCTAGATAGTGACTGAAAGCCAGTGCAAAGGCTCTGGATGCCACCAGTAGTGAGTAGTAGTTTAATGGGTAACTTAGAGAAATATTTACCTGTCACTTAACAAAACTAGGACGTTACTCTTCGAAAAATCAAAAGTAGGAGTTACATATTATTATAAGAAATTTTGCTTATTGTTTGATTTAACACTGGAGTTCAGAATTCAAACCTGTAGCCTTAGCTGTTTGACTCTGCACATTGCCAGTGATTTATTTTACTGTTAGTCTAGACAGATTCAGGTATAAAATAGATGTTAATAATCATTGCTATATTGAAATTTCTTACTAGTTGCATGAAAAATTTACACTAAATTAACAAATTCTCATCCTTTTTAAGTAAAATGTTTGTTCTTCCACCAATAATATTAATTGAATAAGTATTTACATGTATTAAAAAATATTTACTTGAAACACAGCTGTTAAGGATTTGAACTGAATACTAGAATGACATTAGGAAACATTGAATCTCAATGTAGTACAAACTGCTGCAAGTACCAGTAACATTCATCCACTGAAGTATAATCTAACTCTTCTTACGGAGTGAAATTTGTGCTTGTGCAGATGGCTCCCACATGGCCCATGCCTCATTTAAATCCCTCTTAATCCCTCTGCCGAGAATTCAAGTTGAATTTATACAGTGCATAGTCCTTGTAGTGACCCTCTGTCTATGGTGAATTTCATTTTGTGCTGCCATTTTATTCATATTGCCACTTTAAGCTGCAGTATGTTTACCAAATTATCCCTATATCCTGACATAAATCAATATCAGACTCTCAAATTTGTGAATGCTGTTACTTGTACCTTGTTCTTCTTCCTCTTGCGGCGGAATCGCAAAAGTTCTTTATGCTGCCTTGACACAAAATTTACAGCCGCGTACTCCAAAAGTGCAGAAAATACAAAGAGCAGACACACAGCCATCCAGATGTCAATTGCTTTGACATATGACACCTAGGGAGAGAAGACTGAATATGTTAAAACCGCAGACGTGATGTTTAGTATTTCATGTCAGGAGAAAGCGCTTTATTATCTCCACTTCCCAACACTACTTTTGTCAAACAAAACTTAACATGAAAACTAGATTATAAGAGGGACAAGAATTCAATGTATAAGCATTAAATATTATTTTTTAAAAATGTAGTCTTTCACAAAATGTGTTTGCTGTTTACGCCATTAATAGTACCTCATAGTATACTGTGCGTTTTATCATAAACTAAATAATCCACATGAAGTACATGCTCTTCATCCATTTGTCTCACTGAGATCTGTGAATGATACTAAGGAACCAGAGAATAGGTTTTAGTGGCATCAGTGGATATTGCTGTATTACAATGGATCAAATTTAAAGTTCCTGGAGTAGAAATTAGAAGACGGGATATAGATGGAGAACTCTGATATGTTCATTCTCTGCTAACATAAGCATGGTAAATCAAAGATATAGTTTTGAACTAGTCCTGTAATTTTGACACAGTGGAAGTATTGAAAATCAATTAAAGAGTAGGTGAACTCCTTGCAATCCTTTATTGGCAAGCTCAGCTGCAGGACATAATCTGAAGTAGGAAAGTATGGCCTGTTCCTTCTCTGTGTGCAGATTTTGCAAGAGCTCTGTCAGGACTATCTATTTTACTTAGAAAAAAAAAAATTAACCAACCTAATAATACCATGTTAAAACTAATACAGAAGTGGACTTTGTGTATTTTTATTGTATATGTTTTATTTCTATTAACTCAAATGGTACATGAAGATGGTCAAGGAATAACCCTTAAAATGAAAAAAAATCTTTAAAGCAATGACAAGTCAGAAACCTAAATAGTTAATCATAGAAATATACTTTAAGCTATTTATATAGTGTAGTGAAATGTTCTTTATACAATTGTTTGAATCTATTTAGATTCACATTTTTCCACATTTTAATGTAAATGCATTTGTAACTAATGAGTTAAAAATGTAGGCAAGTTTTGGGAATGGGGTGTCATTGAGAACAGGTTGGAATCTATGACCTTTAGAAATTCAGTCATGTCTGCTAACGTCATCAGATACTGTGATCTGGAAAAGGATAAACTACTCAACCGCTAAGCATATATAGTCCTGAATAATGTTCCTTTCATCACTTTTTCAGGTTTATGGAATTTAGTAGATACGTGGTTGGCTAAACAATTGAGACAGAAGAGAAATAGAATATATTTGATTCGTGACTCAGAAAAACCCTAAATATTTCGAAGTTATTTATCTTCTTTAGAAGATGCATAAATGCTAATAATACATAAGGTTGACTGAAGGTGTTTATTTGTCACATAGCATTGTGAGTTTGTACTGATGTGATAGAAACAATAGAAATTCTGCGTACCTTTGGAAGAGATGCTCGTGAACCTGAGCTTTGTGTTGTCATGGTCAGTACGGTTGTTATGCCTAAAGCCACTCTGGCTGGAGCTGCATCCATATTGATCCAAAATGACACCCAGGAGAGAATGACGATCAAGAGACTCGGGATGTACATCTGGATGAGATAGTAACCCATCTGCCTCTCAAGATGAAATCGGACTTCTATACATGTAAACTTTCCTTTTTAAAACAAAGAAGAAACATTCAAAAGAAACAGAATATTCTTTACTGTCGAAGTCTACTGCACACTTTAAAGAATCTACACATGGTCAAATGTATCTGTTCTCTAATGAAAGATAAATGTTTTGATTTCTCTTCAGTGATTTTCAATATGCATGGTCCCCATTATAACAGGAATACCTACTGGAAAGAAAAAACTGAAAATTTAAGAATTCTCTAGCCTCTGGACCTCTTCTTTCCTTATAAAAAGCACAACACCATTCATTATGATACAGAAAAGTTCTGTGTGCTCACACTTCTTTTTTCCACTTATTGTTTGGGAATACTACTGTATGCGAAGAAAAGGTCTGTTCTCCTGTTGTATAAAATCTCCTTTATATTTTGATTCAATTTTAAGCTGAAATTTATTTTTTTAATCCAATGAATTTGATAAAAATGTAGTGAGATCAGTGTGGGCATTAGGTTATCAATAGGAGATTCTGCTAAATCTCTTCCTTTATCCTAATTCAAACTGTTCCAGCTCAAAAGTATGACTGAGATTCAAACAGAAATTGAGAATTTGAGATTAGGAACTTTAGGAAGCTAGTTAAATAGCCTATTTTATCCAGATATTGAACGTAAAGCAACTTCCACTGATTTAACCAAACCAGAACAAAAAAAAATATCTCTTATTTGCTCATAGACATGCCATAAACCCTTTTTTTTTTCTCTTATCCAGATTGTTCAGTTTTTACCCTGTAGACCGTAGATTATTTCACAGAGCTTGACCTGGTCTCATTAGGTTTTTCTAGTTCTGCTCAATGCTCATATTAGTCACGTATGAATGGTGCTGAAGGCAATGCTCTTACTGTAAATAGTGTGTGTGTGAAACAGTTTCTCACAGCAAGAAATATACATAGCTTGAATTTCTTCCTTATTTGAATGAAAGCATTTCCTAATTCTAAGTTTAACATGGAAAGATCTGTAGTTTTTTATTTCTTAAGTGATATGAAGTTTTTTGAGTATGTTTTCCAGTAGTTTTTGATAGATATTTTCCTAATCCATTTTTCTTTGACAAAATGCCATCTTACAGCAAATCATTCCAAATTAATAGTGCTTTAATATTTATCATTTAAGAGAATTTATGTAATGGAGTTATTTATGAGTTTATCCTATACTAATTTAATACATTGTGTATTATGCTGTGATAATATGTTAGGCATACAGAAATGAGTTTCAGATAAAGTCAAACTGAGGTGTTTTTCTTCTAGGTATATTAAGTGCTTGCAAATATCTTCTGAACTTAATTATATTCATAGCAGTTCTCCTAAGAGGACATTACTTCTTTCTATATTGTCACGATAGTGTCATTTAATGAAATTTTTATTATGCTGAGGCACTAAAAAAAATACTAGAAAGATGGTAGTTATGATGTTCAATTTTAAAATGACATGATATATCTCAGGAGTTTTATATCTGCTGGCTCAATTATTAGTTCAATTTCTAATTGCTGGTGTTTTCTGAATCTCATCTACACTCCTGAAATCTGTGTCCCAAATCCTGTATCAACCATCTGCTGCCCCAGCATCAAAACTGATTTCTGCTTCAATCAAAGGATCAAGTCCTGCTTTAACAAAGTGAATGGGAATTTTGGTGTTTATTTCAGAAAAGACCAGGATCTTCCCTTACATTTCTCTTACAGGTCTTCGAAAGGATAACTACATGACACATTCTTTTACTTAGCAGTTCAGTGCACCAGGCATAACTAGAAGTTCTTTGCTGACTGGCCTCATATTCTTACTTCAAAGTGGCCCTTACCCTGAAGATTTCTTTTTTGTCACATTTGTTCTGTTAATTCAGCAGCCTTGGACTCTTACATCACAGTAAATCATGGTGGTAAGGAGAGACAGAAATGCATCAACCAGATCTAGGTCTCTTGCAAAGCCATTTTTTGGCATCACACCAGCGATAATTACAGTTCAGCATGAAACATTTGCTTCTTATGGGGTCCTATATTATTCTTTCAAAACAAATAAGGAAGGAAAACTAAGGAGCACCAGAATGGGTAATATACGCATAACTAGAGTATCAATAAACCATGGCTATTGCTTGTACGTTGTTTTTTTTTTCCTCCGGAGAAAGGTGACATAAGAGATCTAAGCCTCTTGCCTGAGTACTCAAGTGGGCTTGATTTATTACAGAGGTCTCAGCACAAAAATACTGTGATCCTAAAGAGGGAGCAATAAATAACACACTAGCTTTGATGTGAACTACTTTTATGTAGGTGCAAGTTTGCCAGGTTTGTCTGAACTAAGGAGAAAGAAAAGAATAGCTGTGGACAACAAAACTTGAACAAAATGAAAGAAATTCTGAATGAAAGAAGTACAAGTGGCGTATATTTTAACCACAGAGAAGGAGAGAAAAGAGATGGGATTATGAAGAGAGCAGAACAAGGACTGAATGATGTGTTAGAGGAATTGTACAGAACGATTTTTTTGCTTGGTTTTGTATTTTTGTAAATATCACAAACATCATTGGCCAAAGTGGAAAAAAAAAAAAAACAAAACAGAAAAAAGAAACAAAAAGAAAGTGAAGTGTGTCTCTGGGTGGAAAAACACCTTTGCTTAACTACGTAATGTATGACTTAGACTCTTGCCTTCCTCTTATGCCCAGTGAGTTTATGGACGTGCCAGTCATATGTCCACTGCTTCCCAGCCAAGATCACTGTGTTCCTCATCTGCTCTGTTCCAGTGTAGCACTGAAAAATTAATATGTGGCAACTTTCCAGGGAGATTGGAGGCTTCTCTCTGTTACTCCGCTGCTGACTGTTGGAGAAAGGCAGCAACTGAAGTCAGTGTCAATGCTGCAGTTGCAGCAGTTGCTGGTCTAAGTGTGGAAGAGGTGATGTTAGTTCCTGCCCTCCTTGGCTGAGATCAGAACCATCTGCATAACCTTGGCTAATGAAGCAGAACTGGAAGAAACTATTTGCACCTGCAGATGCGAGTTTCAGCTAGGAGGCAATCAGCAGAGGCTGTGCTGTTTTTTCCCCAGCTGAAACCAGGACTGAGTCTCCTTTCTCTTCATGCATTCCATTTTGAATGCAAAGCCAGGTTAGCCGTGGTTTAATCTATTTAACTGGATGGTTGAATGGATCAGAAGACACGTACCTGTGAAGCCATCTCAGCTGGGGAAGGAGACAGACAAGCAGTTAAGAGCATTGCTCTAATAATTCGTTTGCAATACAGAAAAGGTAAGCTCAAGATCATTCTAATGTACACTGTAAATGTCATGGAAAGTGGCTAGGAGGAGTATATGAAACCTTTGTGGTGGTGTGATTTTGCAGAGGCTGAGTAAGAATTTAAGGCCTGATGGTAGGTTCAGACCAGAGCTAAATATAGATGTGCACACAATCCATAAAATGGACGAATTTTTGTAATGCAAAAGAAAGAATGGCTATTGAGTGCTTCCTAAAAAATAAGGATTTTTTCCTGAAATAGAGGTAATGTTCTTCGTGTTTGTAAGTGTAGCCTAACCAGGGATTCAAGTGTGCTAAAGGCACTAAAAGTGCTGTCTTGCTGAATGAGGTACATGAAGGCACATGAAGTGAATGTATTGGTATATATGAATGTGGTGGTGCATTTTTCTCTTTTACATGTGTTCTTTGGTTGTTGGTGCTGTACCTAACTGTGAGTAACCTGAGAAGAGCAATTTTCTTTATGGATGCAGAGAGGACTGTGGCCTAAAGACTATATTGCTTAATGAAATCATATTTAACTATTTACTTAAAATAAGCATTTTTTGCTTGCTGAATAGAGTGATTCAAAGCTTAGCAAAAGTGAAGTGGACAAAGTTAAGAAAATCTGAATAAATGTTTATGGAGCCCTGCAGAATACAAATCTTAGGTCTGGGAGGCAGATATTGTATATTCTGATTCCAACATATCCGCTAGTATGGGTGTAGGCTACACAATTCTGTCTTTATCAGTGACTGATGACCAACAAACAGCCAGCCCAAGGGTCAAAATATTGTTAGCTGTGGAGATTTGCTAACAGAGTCCTGGGGCAATTGAACAGCGATGATGGTTCTCTCATCTAGCACTGCAGTTTCCCCCCTGAAAAATAGCTAGAGATGCAGGTTTAACATGAAATTAAGTACTGAGAGGGCAGGAAAGGAGAAAGACTTCTTCAGTGGCTAGGATATGCTTAGTCTAAATGGCTGATTTAGATTTAGATCTCTTAATACAATACAGAGCCTCTCCCATTTGTCTGTCTTCTGGAAATCCCTTTCTTAAGCAGCTCAATTTCTCTACTCTCCATAAAGATCCTAAGCTTTAAATCTCAATATGATCTTGAAATTGCGTTAGACAGATTATTTATTTCTAGGTGCTATTCTGTACCTCTGTGGTGTTTATCATTTTCAGACTTGCAAAAATCACAGTTCCTCATTTTATGTGGAAAAGATTACTTTTCTCTCTATAGAGCTGTTTTTTGCAAAGACAGTCCTCTCTTCTAAAAGCAGAAGCTAATGACTCTTCTATGACAGAACAACAGGTGGACCCAAGAAACAGATTTTGTACAGATTGATGCAGTGTGGCTACTGCACTTCATGACTTTGACTGTTTTCTGACGTTTAATACCTTGAATTTCCAGTTTCTCACAAAATAGTTACCATTGCAATGCTCTGGCAATGCTTCTTGTCTACTCTCTGTACCTTTTTATGAAGGAAAAAAGGACCAAGATTTACTCAAAACATATCTCATGAGCTATTCTCAGTGTGTGTTGTGCTGCAATAAACATTTAATATATACATGTATGGTATGATGTAACTGCAGGCCTCCATAGACTTCCTCTTTGCTATATTTTTCCAACCCTTCCTTAATGCCGATACTGGCACTCATCCTGACTTAGCACACTTCAGTGTGCTAGGTAGTAGAAAGCTTGCCCTTCATGTATGCATGTTAGAGCCCTAGACAGGTGAAGTTTTGATCAGTATTGTCCTGAAACAAAATCATTCGTCATGTAATTAGTCAAGGCTTTTGTTAAGTGCCCTGCATATGCAAGTCCTAATGCTTTAGGTTATCTAGCACATAGGATGGAATCCTATGTGGTGGTTGTTGTTGTCTTTAGTGAGACTGAGGGTATTGGCTCCAAGTGTCCTCAGACAAACTGAATTAGTGAAAAAAGTGCACCCAAACCCCAAATAGAAAGGTTTGTTGTTTTTTTTTTAAGTTATTAACATTGAAATAAATTTTCTGAGGACAATTTTACATTCTAACTGAACTGTTTGGCTGAAAACAGACATAGCCTCTGAAGGAAATAAAACTGTGTTGCCATCAGAGGGATGACACAGACTACCAGCACTTTCCATCTGCCTTTTGTAATGTGCTTTATTTTAGCTCTACATCTGCTAAAATAAGAGTACAATTAACCTCTTGGCAACAAAGTACAGTGTGTTGCGTATCACATCACAATCATAATGGCAGATGATTTTCACAGAGACCATGAAGAAGGAGAAGGAAATACATAAACTGACTTTTCCATGAGGTGGTACTGCTCCTTTTACTTTCTCTCCTGCTTGAGTCATTATTAGAATCACTACTAGGCAAGCAGTCTAGCTGAGTTTACCCTGTTCAATAAAAATACTTCCTTTTTATTCCTCCTAGAATGTTACGCTGTCATTTGAGAGGCATTCTGCTTTACTTATTACGGAAATACAACCATACTTTCTGTCCTTTTACCTTCCAATGATAAAATTTCATAAATAAAAAAGACAATCTATAAATTATGTGTTTGTGCAAAGCTGGTTATTTCAAGAAGCTGTATCTATAAAATTGATTACATATAAGTAGAGTTAGCTGAAATTATTTTCATACCTCTCTAAGAAGGAGACAGGATAATAAAAAAAGCACTGGGTAAGTGCAGTCTCCAGACACTTTTTGCAATTTACACTGAAATATAAATTGCAATTTGAGTATATTTTGCTGATTAAGAACTGCTTATAAAAGTACTTGCTTTTTCCTCATCATAAAACATTCAAGCTGTATCTATGATCATGCAGCCTGACTAGAAATGATGATTTTTGAGTGTCTGGAATGTAGAACTAGATCTTTTTTTCATATATATGAGTAGTGTCTATGTATCTGAAGCCAAGATTCCCCAAATGACTGTAGAAATGTGCTACCATTCAGTTTGTCTTTCAAATCACACTCTGCAGATATCAGTGGCATACTGGAGATTGTCAGTGCTGTTGCTGTCACCTGCCATTGACTAGATAAGTTCTTGGTCAGGAAGGAAGGAACTTTACATAACTTGTTTGGAAACAAATTACACAGCTTGTTTGGAAAAAAATGGTGGGGCAGGCAGTGAACTTAACATTGGTGTAAGACTGCTGATGGGAAAACAAAGTTGACAACAAAGGTGGAAATCTGCAACTAATTTTTTTTCAGCTTGATGAAAATTACAGTTGCAATTCCCATCTCTCTCAGAATGGATGACCAAGCTGCCATTCAGAGGGATCTTATAGGCTGCAGGACCGATCACAATATCATGTCAGTCAGCAAAGACAATGCACAGTTCTGAGATGAGGATGGGTTAACCGCCTGCACTGGTACAGGCTGAGGATGGACTGGGTAGGTAGCAGCTCTACAGGAAAGGCCTGGGAGCCTGGCAGATACTGAGTTGAACAGAAGTCACCAGAATGGATACTGAGTCTTGTGGTTCCAGACTTGTGCTGGACTGTGCTAGCAGGGGCAGAGAGGGGAGAAGTAGAAACTAAGGAGAAACTGATAGCAACACAGAATAGCAAGGGCATCAAGATGTAAAGTCTTTATTTCCAGGACAGCTGATGAATTTTTATTCCACGAATCTTTAAGGTAGAATGTTTAAATTTTGATCGGTTCAGGGGTGGCAACTGAGGTCTCTTTTTCTGCAGAGAAAAATGCCCCGTGGGAGTCAGGCAGTGCAAATTTCTGTGTTTAGGGATGGTCGTGTCCTCAGCCTGTCTTAGACTCTGTTTTTCAAGCTGTTTATAATTTCTCCTTTTTCAGTGAATGAATGAGCAGCTTCCAAGATTTCACACACATATAATACCTCCTGGATAGCAAGTACAAACTACTTTTTCTGATAAATGGCCTATGAAAAAAACCCCAAGGGGTTAAAAAGCCATGGCTTAAAAATCACTGCTATTATAGCCTGAAAAACTGTGGGTTAGATATTTGTCAAAATAAGTAGGAGTTTAAGTTCTTGTTGGCAGAGTAAGGTGTCAAAGCTATGTCTTCTTTCACTCCTATAATGTTGGCAGCAAAGTGACCTAATATAAGGAATAAAGTCAGTTGAAGGTAGGCCCTAGAAAGGGCACCATCTACGGATCATTAAGCAACTTGTTTGACCTTAAGGGGGAGCCAAAGGGACCATGAGAAAAGGTTGTGTTTGGGATGTATGTGTATGGGATGTTAGCAGATTGAACGGGGAATATGGAGTGAAGAAAATGGGGTATTCATTAAGATAACTCTGTATCCTTAAATCTGCTATCAGAAATGGCCACAGACAGAACTCATTGGTTCTGGTGGTGAGTGTAGCAACCATAGCTCCATTGTTTCCAGGACTGCTACAGCCAATACTCTTAGCCAAAACCCATCAACAGACATAAGACATTTCTGAGCAGCACCATTCGAGCACAGGGGTAGTGCATTATCCATTGTGTGAGAATAAAGCCAAGACTGAGTACTTCTGTTTGTGCCTGTTAGCCAATGCTGTTATGTATACATTCATACTGTCATATATTGGGCTTTTTGCAGCTGTGATTGAAATTAAAATTGGGTGTTGCCTAAAAGCCCAGGGGAAAAATGTGTGTGAGAAATGAAGTGAATAAGGACATGGTAAAGCAAGACCTTCCTTGTAATGTGAATGGTTCATGTGTTGTGATTTTTCTGGTTGTTTGATTCTACTTTACTTCCCAAACTTGTCACAGTGGATATGTCAGTGGGTGCAAAAACATAAAAATTATCAGAAACGTTATTGCGTCACTTTGAAACACAAGACTTGATGAGCCATTATGTTGTATTGTTGCCGAAACTGTTCTGTTTCTATATATAGAAGCAGTTGATTTTTCAAGCTGTGGTTGCAGTGATCCATTTTCAATTGCGCATGAAACACTGATGAGGCATGCACTGATGAGTTTCCACATGCTGTCCTGAAGCTTCATGTTAATGTGTTTCACAGGGGAACTTCTGGGGTTTTTTTTCTGTTTTACAGGATGCCTCAGAAGAGCTTTCCATCCTGTGTTGTAACTAAATTTAAGTTGAAAACTCTTCTTTGGTCACTTATTGCATACCAGCTGCAGTTGCTTAATGTTCTTTTACGAATTAATTTTATCTAATCTGTCACAGGCCAGAGAAATAGGATTTATTTCTAGTTTTGAAAATTTGTTTGTTTGTTTCTCGTGGAGTATCCTAAAGGGATATCTGTCTACAGTATCTCATTGCCGGAGGCTTAAGATAGCACATTATTAGTCACATATCTGAGTGAAATAATGGAGGAAAATACTCTTTTTGTTGTCTTTTAATATAATGTTTAAGGTTTCTTAGACTACACGCAGTAGTTAATAATACTGGTTGTAACAAAGAAATGAAAGGCACTCACACCCTCCTAGAAACCAAATCAAACCCTTCTAACTTGATTAAATTAACTTCGTACTGAAGACTTAAATTAAAAACAAACAAACAAAAACCACAACAAAACAAACTCTGGTGAAAATACTGTTATTTTGAAGAGGAGAATGTCACAATAGATGTAGACCTGCATGAGTACCTGTAATTTTTGTGCTGTAACTCAGAGTGGGCCTCTCTGCTGCTTCCTCATGTGAGCACATACCCTTTTGCCTGCAGCATTGTATTTTTTTTTCCTCCTGCCAGTCATATGCAGGTTCCACAGCTGTGCAATTGTCTTTTTATTTGCTGAGATCTTTTAAAGTCTCCATCCTGAAGTGCACAGTGGGTACGTGCATCCAAGCTTCCAAGTTGTCTGTATTAGTAGATGGTTTGAATTTTTATGGACAAATAAAATGGCCCAATTATTTTTCTACTTAGAGGCACAAACTTTGGTCACCGTTTCGAGATTGCGGGCAGCACCTGGTTCGCCACAGAAATGCAGTTTGGCCAAAGCAATACAGAAATAAAACAGACTGATGACTGGCCATGCTATCCTCTAGAGTCATGACTTCTCTCACCTACCTGTAAAAGCAGTTCACAAGGACAAGCACACTTGTCTTGCAGGCACATTTTGAGAGTCGCGAGACCTCACATGCAGTTCACATGTGTTCCTCCCACTTCTCAGCTCTGCTTAGGGCCACAGTAAAAAAGACAGTAGACATAAGCCGACCCTATGCAACCCAATGTGTTATACCTAGGCCTAGCATGTTTTTCTATTTCTGCTTAGAAGAAAATTAATACCATCTTAAATAGGCTTGACATTTAGGTAATGAAGAAAAAGGTAGAAACTCAAAAATATTGCAAAACCTGAGTTTTAGTCAAAATAAAAATATTTAAGCTGTGGTGACTGTAATTGAAGTTCTCAGACATGAATAAGAGTACAATTCGCCTTTGGATGTTATGTTTGGAGAGATATTTGGAAATCACTAGAAATTCTGACTTTTAAAGACAGATTTCCATTCAATATCAAATGAAGTACCACAGTAATCTTTTAGTTCCTCATTGATTTTTTGATCCATCATATTGTTCAAAGGAACTTTGGAAAAATGAGAATACTTTCTACCATTAGTTCTCATTTGTTAGTATTGCTATATAGTTAATGAAAGTACATTTACTCAGAAAGGCCACATCTAGTTTGGACACCTGGCCATTGTACACTAAGGAAGCTTTCAGTTTCTTTGTGTTGCCCCTTTGCTGTAAGAACTGGGGCAGGGATAGGTGGCTTGGTAGCTCTGTGTCCCTTTTTCCTGCTTAGTGCCAAACATGGACCTTTGGATGTCAGCAATGCTTCGGGTCCCACAGTGGAGACGTGGTCATGGCGCCCACTGTAAAACTAAAACTCCTGACTGAATAGCTTCTGAATTATTTCAACTATGTACTTTCTTAAGTTTACTGAAATAGAAGTTTCATCAGCTTTCAGGTATTTTTTTCATTGTGTCAGTTATTTAAGACTGTATTATCCTGTACAGCACACCTGTACGTGTTAATCTTCTTGGGACTTCAGTGAGAATGTTAAAAAAAACCAAGCGAAGCAACTAAAACTCTCCAAAATAACAATAAATGTTAGATGTCTTTCAAGTTTTAATTACTAATATGCTTTCCTACCTGTATTGTAATGCTTGGTGCAGTAACATAAGTCCTTTTCTTCTTTCAACAGAAACTGTGGCAGAGTGAGACCTTCTGCTACTTGAACTGCTCCCTTTTCTTGCCATTCAAAAATGAGATCATTCATTGTGTATCCAACTACAAAACAAACAAACAAAAAAAAAAAAAAAACAAAACAAAACAAAAAAACAAAAAGGGCAAATGAATTCTAAGTCAGCTGCAAACTTTGAAAAGCAGGGACGTACCAAATAGTGATGGCTTAAGTAAGTGTCACAAAAAGGAGACAAAACAGGGGGTCTGCTTGTGCCTGTTAATCACAAAGTTTTATCTACATTCTATACCATACTGAACTAGAAAACAAAACAAAACAATTTTAAGCATCTTTTTTGAAATCTTAATGATCAGGTTGGAATTAACAAAAGCATCAAAATGAGATGAACATCCTGCTCTTTTAGGCGCTTGGGAAAATCTTACCCTTCCCAGGCCATGAAGGTTAAAATAGGGCCTTCACACTCATATCTCCTTCTCCTTTTATTTGAGGTGAAATGATGGATTGTCAAAACCATGTTTATGGTTTTATGTCAATTTGAATTGTTAAGTGCAAACACTTCAAAGGGAACAATGAGTGAAAATTTCTGCAGGAGTGAGGTATTAGTTGAATTGAAAAAATACTTTTCTCTGAAACTGGTACGAAACAAGGGAAAGCAATTGATTGTGATGTATTATGATATTAAAAGACATTGAGTTTTAATATTCAGATTCCTGCACTTACGTGTGTATGTGCATGTGTGTATGAGATCAAATAAAGCAGCAAAAGCTGTAGTAGAAGTACTAATCAAAAGCCAGACTTTGTAAAGGGTAAGTACTTTTTCCTTCTGTTTTCCTCTCAGCTGAACATTTGCAAGGGATATAATTGGGGAAAATAGCTCTATTTCCTCTTAATATGTGATATATTAATTTCCCAATATATCCATGGCAATTTATTCTGTGTTTTCTTAATGAATAAATTTTGTCTGATAATGACAACAGGGGAAAGAAAAAAAAATGCGTCTTCCTATTCTCATTCAGGTTTCATTAAGATTTTCTCAGAATCTAATAGATTTGGACAAAGCGAGGTTTTAAGACTGAAATCTAAAACTTGATAACTTCTGTTGTTGTAATAGTTTGAAGGACAAAGGTATACTTTAGCCAGAAGGCAAAGGGAATAATTTTTACATCTGAATTATATAGGTTTCATTTATCTATTTTTCTTCTTTGCATTATTTACTTTCTCCTTTAGTCCAATGCTAATGAGCTGTTGAGGATACGCTAGGATAACTGGAAGTGTCTTTTAACACTTCAGTAACAAAGTACTGTTCAAAGTATAATGTGCAGAACTTTCTAAGAGTAATTCTCTTCCCACAAATACTGAAATGTCAAGTTTCAGTGAAGCAAATAACCTCTTTAGTAGTGTGTAGGCATAAGTCTTTCTCATGTTATATTCAGTGACTTCATTACTCTTTGGATAATTCTATAAATACTGTTCAGTCATAATGCTGTGATATGCTGACCTCAAATCTGAGACACACTTCATCCTTTCTCATCTATGTTGAAGGCACCTACGAGCTAAGAATCAGTGTTTATAAATTTAAAACTGTTTTCAGCACCTCTCTCTGCTTCTAGATTGGTTGTGGGTTGTTTTGTTTGGTGGAGTTGTTGTTTTGGTTTATTTTGGGTTTTTTGTTTGTTTGGTGGGTTTTTTTGTTCTGTTTTTGCCGGGGGTAGGGGGGAAAGCCTTTATACAAGGTATTCACAGGCACTCGGGCTGACTGTTGCTTTGCTTTGGTATTTTGTTGGGGCTGGATGAATATGCTAAAAATGAGACTGTATCCTTTTAAATAAGTATTTAGTTAAGTTCACACATTACTCAAGTAATCACAAACATATATTAACTGTGCAAAGAAACACTTTTTTTTGATATTATTAAATGCATGACATTCCATAACCACAATCTTAAGATTCACTATTAAATGCCATAAACTATGAAAAATCAGAGTACAGCTCTTATCAAACTTTTCATGAACTCAGACAAAAAGCAGTTGCGAGTAAAGGAAATTATCATTTGAAGCATTTGGATTATGGCCAGAAGTGATATCCCCTGAGTAAAACTCATTGAACTGACAAGAAACAACTGCTGTGTCAAAATGTTTTTCACCAGATCAGATTCACTAATCTCTAATGCATGCTTTTAATTTTGATTATCTACCCTGACAACTAATTCTTCTATAGTGCAATCTATTAAAAATAATATCAGTGTATGCAAAATACCAATGTAGTAATTAATTTTTATCATGTTTGTATTTTAAACACCCAAATATATCTTTACCATTCAATACTTTAGTTTTGTAAGTCAGGATCATAGTTATAAAATAAATGTGTCTTAAAATACAGAGGAACTTAACAGAGATCTGAGTTTGTTATACCAAAGAAATTTAAAATAGTGTAATATATATGATATTTCCAAGTATGTGAAATTAAATCAACTTAAAATAAATCTCTATTAAATTTTTGTACTTTTATTAGATGTGAAATACATGGCCCAATCAAATGTACCAGTTGAATTAGGGAAATCTAAAATTTTACAATAGTCCTATAATTAGGGAAGTGAGAAAACATAAATTATTTGAGCATATTGAACTATTTGATAACACAAATTTGTCTCTAAATTTTCTTTAGTGAGCAGTGCTAACAAGGATGGGTATTCTTGATTTTCCAACTGAAAACATTTTATTTGGAACAGTTCCAAATAAACTGCNTTTTTTTTTTTTTTCAGCTACTGCATCGCTCTTTCTAGTTCATATGGAGAAAGGGAAGAGAGACTACAATGGAAAGTATCTAGTCACCAGCAGAAATAAAGCAGAATCAGGGAATTTGCAAGAAAAAACTGCAGTTCATGTCCTAGGCCTATCCCAGGAAGTTCTATGCACAAAAGGGCTAAATCTCACATTATTCTGTGTTAAAAAGTTTTCAGGAGGAATAGCAATAGTAATTGACCTAACTGAACTTTCTTAATATCTCAAAAAATGAAAATATTTTTGGTTTTTATTTTTATGAAGAAGACCTGCCAAATAGCACAGTGCTTAACATTTAGAATGCTTGTGGTGGTGTGTCCGCTGGGCATAAGGGGAAAAAGGCAGTTCTGTAGAAATGGCCCTTTAAAACAGTCAGTGGTTACCATCCTGCAGTATATTTCCTATTACAGTTTAGGTGTATAGTGTTATAAATGCAATGAGCCTAAAAATTAGCACTCCAGCATCCTACTTTTGGTAGCTCTGCTGATTAATGGAACTAGTGACTGGATTCCCTGCAGGAAAGAAGACATCATGGCAGATTTTGAAATTACCTTAAACTTCAGTCTCAGCAACAAAGCAGATCCTTATGATCCTGATGTGGATAAGGCACCAAATTGCTTAGTGCATGAATGAGGGGTGGGAGGGCTAAGTGCACAGCAAGCAGCAGAAGTGTAGGGAGCTTTGGTAATGGAAATTTTGAAGCCTTAAGGGCAGAGTGCCATTTTTTAGATTTAGGAACCTAGACTTGCCAATCTTAAAAGTTTACAGTATTAGAATTGTTTGGATAAATTTAAAATTCTGATGCCGCTGCCTGAGTTCATTTGGACTATTCAGGTCTTTCATGCATAGGTATTTTCAGTACTGAGGACTACATTTGCAAAATGGAAATGATCAGACACTGCAACAAGGGTCTCTACTCATCTAGATTAAAAGAGTAGACTTGACTGTCCACTGCTAAAATGAGTTTTACAGGAATGAAAATGAAATGATTTGTCTGTATAAAATTAACAACTGATTAGCTGAGAAAAGGCAGAGATATATTCCCTCTGTGCCTTGATTTCATTGTGTTCTGCTTTCCATAGGAAATGTGGTGTGCATGCCTGAAGGGAGTCCGAGTCTGTGTGTCTGGAAGAAAAAACTGTTAATCTATTTCTGAGCAAACCTGTCTTCCAGGATAAACTTTTGCTATGTAAAGACTATTACTATTCTTCATAAATTCTTCTTGTTCAGTCTTACTATATTGTTTCTCTTGCTGCTGCTTTGTGAGCAGAACATATATATCTCTTACTTGCATTTGCTACAGCCTAACAGGATGTTCAGCATCTCGCTAAAAAACAGTTATTCTTTTCTGACTATGAGGTGCGTTTGGTGACTATTATAGATTGCTATCAAATATTTTTATTACCTGTGCTTGGGAAATACAGTGTTATGGAGGAAAGTCCTAGTGACTACATTTTAGCGTTGAAAAAAGGACAGTCAGTCACTGGCCTAATTAGAATGTGAAGGTAAAACTTGTTTTTTTGTTGCAGGTGGATAAAGTCACCCTTTTATACTACAGAAATAGCTGAAAGCAATGGAGGCTTTCCTATAGTCTAGTCGTCTGCAGGACCAGGCCAACCTAAACTAAATCAGGTGGATTAGTAAGGACTTGTGTTGCTGAAATGCAGTGTGCTATGATTTGGGTTTGCAGGGTGTTAACGCATAACAGGTTGAGAAAGGAAGTAGAGATGCCAAATTGTGTGCATTATAGGACACAGATCAGCTGCTGTGGCTGAAGTAGAGTGCAGTTTGCAATGTATTTGTTATTTTCTGGCTACTGTCCAGGTGTTTGCTCTTACTTAATTCTATAAAGATACAAAATCTAAGTGGTCTCATCATAGAACTGGAAAGAAAGGACAGAAAAGTTGCACTCTTATATTGAACAGCTGTTTTCAGCAGTTACAGGACTGGTTATATTACCTTAATACCATCTCTATTAACCCAAAGTCTGAGGTTGCACATCTATAATGCAAAAGCAGATGATAAATTGTTGATAATTATATGACAACTCTATCATCCCAGAAGGAGAAGGTTACCAGAGGGAGTATTTCTCAGGAAAACTCCAGAACTGTGTATGTACACATGGCACCATAGCCTCTCAGCAACAGCTCTATTTAAAGAGACAACTCACTTTTAGGAGACTGAAGTAATTCCAGGTAATTAGCTCGTAAAGAATGTACTGGCAGACTGATACCTCCTCCTGAGATGAATATGAAGAACTGACAAACTAAGTAAAATTTACAATTAGCTGGCAGTGTAGAGGGCCTAAAACAATTGAGAAAGTTAGATTTAGCCTGCAGAAGTTTTTCTTTAGAAAATAGTCTGTCACAGAGCTCATGATAGGTATGAAAAAATGAAGGTAAAACTCTGTATGGTCACACTTCTGGAGGGAGGAGGTAGAAAAGATAAGGCATTAGTTGACAAGTGGCTGCCAGGACTTGCGCCTGGAATAGCTGATGTAGGGTTTTGAATATCTGGGCATCACATAAAAATAAACTATAGTGATAGTCTATTTAATTGACCTAATCCATAAAAAACTCTTCGGCAAAAGGTGGACAAGGCAGACATACTAACTTTAGCCTTTAGACAGCAATGAAAATTGTCTAGCTAGAGTGAAATTTTTCAGCGTGTTCAATTACAGGTTTCTCAAAAAATTGTAGGGAAAAAGAATGTGATCCTGCTAAAATATTTCTAAGTAGCAAGGGCCACTATAGTGTCTGGAAAAGAGAAAACCAAACTTGGTCTTGGTCATCTTTCCCAGAAAATCTTAGATATTCAAAAATGTTGTTGACAAGTTGTTGTCCATATCCATATGAGGTCTCCAAAAGAAAAAAAAGTAAAGTGTATCTCTGGTTTTTTTTAACACTAATCTTAATAATAAATGGAACATTTTCACTCATCCAATTTTGAAAGTACAGGAAGAAAGCCTGCCTTACATGGGTTGAATGGATCTTTATTTAAGTTCACATGACTGTAGAACTTATTGGAACCAGTGTATTTATATTAGATGTATACATATATGCTAAGAGTATGAAGATTTTATTTTAGCTAATTCAACGTCAGCTGTAGGCATTAAAATCCCATAATGTCATAGGCAAAATAGTGAGCACCCAACAAATTTGTTTTGAAGAGTTATTGAAGTGTCTTGAAAGTTTTAACATCTCTTCTCCACACTGAGGACTACGCCATTATGGAAAAAGTTTGTTATTCAAGGCAAGTAGTTCCCCTAAACCTTCAGAAACTCCAACTTTGAACCACACTTGTCCTGGCAAGTCCAAGACTGCTGACAGTCTTATTTGTAAAGTTCTTTCCTTTTAAACGCCCTTAGAGTAACATTCAAAGCCATAGAGAATAAAATTGTTAGGAAAATTTGTGATGCAGCTGAATACCAATATATCTGGTAAGTTTTCTATTCATTCTGTTTTATTCCAGTAAGGCCATGCTTTCTTTGTGTCATTTTGCAATACCTACAGGCATATTAAAACCTAATTCTTTTCTTCTTGTTCAATAAACAAACACATGAATGGCATGAAACGACTGAGCTGAATATATAATATTTTTGTACAAGAGAGTTTCATTCAACTACAGAATTTATTTTACAGTTCTTTTAATCCTAAAGATTTATCTAGATTCTATTCTCATTTCTTTAATGTTTAGTGAGGTACAGATGCAAGAGTAGTAATGTATTTATTCAGCAGACCAAGCAGCTCTTTTGGTATCCAGCTGAGGCATGGGCTACAGTCATGTTGACTAGAGTCATTTCACTACTCTTCTGTTAGGCATACCAACAGTGTTCCTCCAGGACAGGCTGCCTGCACATGTCTGTTCCGAACATGACAGAGGTTTGAATTGTGCCCTTAATTGCAAGCAACATAGCAGGGGGAAGATACAACAGAGCTAAAAAATCTGGTTTTGGCTTCAGGTTAGAATAAATACTTCTAATACACATTATGCACTAAAAATATTAGCTTCAGAAAGCAGCTGTGATGCATTTTAGGGCTAAATTTAGGCTGGAGGTACAAGAAAGCAGGATTTTATTCTACGTACTTCTGAGCTGCTTTGCAGAGGGTCTGCCCCTTGCACTGCCCTCTAAGTCATTCTGATGGAATACATCCCTTGGAAATTACAGATTTATCCTTCTTAGCCTGAATTTCAGACAAGAACTCTTTTGGCCTAGCCCTCTACCACACCTCTTAAACCTAATATTTCCAGCTGAGGCCTATAGCTGTTACTTTTATTAGTTTCTATGGGTTCAGCAGCAGTTGCATAGTTACTACTGCCCTTCCATACTGCACTGGTTGGGAGCTGAAGACACAAATATCTAGCTCTTTGTAGCTGTGTGTTGAGTCTCACTTCAGATACATGCAGTGAGCTGAGTCACCTGTCTGCAGAGTAGAAACCATAGGATGAGTTGTTGACAACTTTTGTGCTACTGAAATGGAAAGGAGAGAAGAGGTACGGTTTCCAGACATTCAGGCACAGGCAGGCATTGACCTTGTGTGTCCATAACTACTGTCACTCATATAGACACCTGAGGTTCTCTGGCAGATAAGAAATACACTCCAGTTCTATTGTCTTTCTTATGGTGTCTTTGTGCTGTTGTGGGAAAGGAAAAATGCACACATAATTTTCTGTAAAGCAGTAGCCTGTACTGCTGCTGCCAATTGCTTACAGATATTTCCATTTGCACAATCTCCAATTTAGAGAGCAGGAGGAAAAAAATTGTACTATTCAGGTAACTGCACCATGTAGTATGGCATGAATTTTCTCTAAAAATCCAAAAGACAGGAGGATGATCGCTTAGACAGACTAAGAAGCTTCCAGAAATCAAAAAGGAGGAAAAAAAAAAAAGGTTATTGTTTAATTTAAGAGAGACAATAAGAATCAAAATAAAATTATGTGGTGATCAGGTGCTTTCTCCCTTACATATGTTGATTTTCATAGTGTATTTCTTCTTTTGTAACCGAGTTAGTCTTTTCCCTATTCTTTGAAAATTCAGGACTTTCGAATGTCACAAAGTTATAACTGTAATATATGAATAAAGGAATATTGTGAGATAAAAGTGAAACTTAAAAAAGAGAGAGGCAATGAGCTCTAGCACATGAAAGAAAATAATTTCTTTCCTGGGAGACAGGCTGTGGAAATAAGTATGTATCTAGCTGACATTTCTTTGCATCGTATTCAAGCAGAATAAAACTAAAATTATCTCACATGCCTATAGGCTGCACTGGTGCAAGGCATAGAAATATAGAAGGGATTATTTCATATATGCATTTTCATTTGCTTCTTTTCTAAGATACAAAAGCAGCTCATTCTAGTTGCTGAGAAATCATTTGGTAAAATAAATTCTTTAAAAATAGAAGACATTTCCACTTAAATATTTTTCAGACACTTCATAGCATAAGTGAAGTACTTTAACCAGGGGCAAATCCAGCTGCTTAGACTGACCTTGAAAAAAACATTACATGAGCTGACTAAAAATAAAATCATAATTTGGGAAGAAAAGCTGTACATGACTTTTCCTCTTAGAGCTTTCTGTGCTGAAGCAACAGTATCAATATTGAAGGAAATTATCTTGTACTAAACAAAATAATTATTTTGTAGCAGAGGTAAACCCTATAATTGTCCTTTTTAAGTAACTTTCAGCCTTCCTTTGCAACCTAGTGGTAAAATGAGAAAGAAAAAGATGAGTGTTTTGTTAGAAACAGTCTAATTTGTCTAATGACATATGAAGGAGCCAGGCTTGCAAGATCAGATACAATTTAAAGAAACTGTGAGATAAATGGGCCTTGTAAATTCATAATTGTACAAAATCCTATCTAACTTGGCACTCAGTGGGAAAAACAGCAATGACCATCACTTTAAAAACAACCATCTGGAAGTGTGGCTGCTGCTGGTTTGCTTCTGCAAACACTTTGGATTTTATAACACAGCCTGATGATCAAATAATTTACTCGTGACATGAGAGGACTGTGTTCTCAGTTTTGAAACCCAACGTCCTCTATATCCCTGGACATTGCACTAACCACCACGGTTAGTGCTTTGATCCTTCTGTTTAAGTTGTCTCACTCTGAACCAAAAAATGTAAGCCAGACAGCAACAGGAGAGTATGACACTGTGGCCTAGAAATCAGAGATGCTTGGGTGGATCCAGACTCTCAGGGTTATGTCAGTTCTTACCTCGGGAGATTTGATATGAAGCCTGGGAAAATGCTAAATGCACCCATACTTCTTTTTTCTTCTCTAATTTTAAAGAGAACTGGATGCCCAACTCTTACCAAATACTCTGGAATTTTTTTTTTTTTTTTTTTTTTTTTTTTTTTGCCTGGTTATTCTCCTTTCCAGCATGTAGATACTTTTTGTAACT
The DNA here is from genome assembly GCA_013399365.1 of Pampusana beccarii. Taxonomy (NCBI): domain Eukaryota; kingdom Metazoa; phylum Chordata; class Aves; order Columbiformes; family Columbidae; genus Pampusana; species Pampusana beccarii. The sequence continues at coordinate 69,890 of VWYH01006721.1, read as the reverse complement.
TTTCCAAGGTGTGTGTTTCCCTTCCTGTACTTCATGAATAGAGAAACTGGGTTTGGGCAGGTGAATTCCTGCTATTGGAGGTCTAGCTGCTTGGAAATTATGCTGCTCTGCCTATCTTCTTTGGATCTGTCCCAAAGTAATTTCAGGGAACTGCTGCCTTGTTCTTGCAACCATAACTGGTTATTCTGCTATCAGGCATGTTGGTATAGGCAAAGCTCCCACATGCTGCAAAATTTTCTGCCTCAGGCCAGCTACTTTGCCCATAGTCTTTATTTTTCAATGTCTCAAGTTACAGGTACAATAGAACTAGGCAAAGTGATATGGGGAAAGGTTTATTACTTATAACTTGCTCATGAAATCAAATTTGATCTTTCTCTGTAACTAGAAGACTGTAAAGAACTCATTGGTATTTTGTTCAGCTCTTCTTCTGTGAACATGGTCTCTCTCTCTACTACGTGAATGTACAGCAGGGAATTTACTCCCACTGAACTGAATGATTGAAAACAAGACTTCAGTGAAAAATGTTCTGCTGGAAAATACAGTAGGACATCTACAGTGCTATTCAACTAATAAGTGTTGGTTCCCTATGGTGCAGTTTGTGGGAATTGTGAGCTGCTGCAAGGTTTCTATAAAGCAAAACAGATGCCTGTTTTTCAGAAATGCTCGATTGTTGTACAACCTGGCCTCACAAGAGCTGAAAGAGAGGAAAAATACAGCTCAGTTTTATGAAGTTTTTAAAGCAACAATTTAATAAGTTTATAAACACTTTTTTTTTTCTTTTTTTTTTTTTTTTAAAAATTGTAGCTTTTGCTTGTTCGGTCAAACGCCATGGTACTTTCTGTTTGAAACATAATTGTATAAAGTGAACATACCTGCCATCTCTATGTACCCTGATACGACTGCCACATATTAACCTTCCATTGAGTCACGTTAATTACAAAGGTGACATAGGCTATTGGTAGGATTATCTGCTTGGGTTGACTAGGACGTTTTGCTTAAATGCTGAATATATAATATGACCCTAAATTCCTTGATATTTTCAGCAAATAACTGTCTTTCAATTTTAGTCAAGAAAATTTCTGCTGTCCAAGTCAGACATTACCCATCAGACACTACATTTTGAAAGCCTGCTTTATAATATTACCATCTGTCCATTGTAATGAAAGATAGATCTTGATTTCATACTCACTGTGCAATTTTTTGCAAAAACATACCGTTATCCATACAACAAACAGTTCTGACATATTGACTGATAATTACCTCTCATTTCTCTTAGACACTGCTTCGTTCCCGTAAGAGAAGGAAAAAAAAACATGAAATGCTCAAATTATGTGTGCTGTGTTTCTGATCTATAATGTATTTCAAATAATCCAATATGTACATTACATATATGGAAAATTATTTTCTGAATATTTTACTTATTGATCCTAAAACCATAAATCTAGATCTGATATGAAGATGGGTACTTCTTTTATCTGTTTTTCCCATCATTAGTTTTCACAAATTTCAGATTGCTGGAATCTTTCAAAGAATTACTTTCTTTTATTTTTGTTATTCTCAACATTAGTAGGACCTTTCTGGTAGGAATCTTTTCCAAAGTCCTCTCATTTTAAGGGGAAAAGACAATTCCCAAATACTTCAGATCACAAGGAAAATGGGATTTTGATGCATATCTGTACCTTCCTCCTCACGCATCCTGTGTTATCTCAGATCATAGCAGCAGACAGAACCTTTGGTTTTGTGTTTTTGTCCATGTGCGTGCGCGTCTTGAAATGGCACATCTGCTGTATGCTTTCCATCCTCTTTTATGTTCCAAGTGTGATATTGGGGGGAGGATAAATACAATACATGGTGGGTTGAGTTAACTAATTCTAATTTGTTTCACATAAAAAGTATTGCTGTTAACTGAAAGATAATTCTGCAGAGCCTGTCTTGTCTAAGCTGGTTTTAGCTTCTCTGCTCTCCTCAGGATATTTGAGTATAACACAAATGAGGCTTTTTGAATAAATTATTTTAAACCTATGGAGTTGTAATTTTACTTCTTCCATTGAAATTCTAGGGTAACATCAGGTTTGGCCAAACTGTCAGACCTCCTCTACACTAGAAAGCTAGCAGGTCTTTTTTTCTTTCTGTGTTTTGCTGCATGTTTTCAATGTCAAGCTATCTGTGCTACTACAAATTATTTTAACCCCAGAGTCTTTTCCAGTGTTATGGTTGATGGTCAGATCATACATTTTATCCCAAAGTAGGTGATACATTGTATGGACTTCTTCCTCATAATGCAAGGGCTCTACAGCCCTTCCCATTATTTTCTTGGGGGTGTTCCACTGATTCAAGGAGTTGCTCCAGTTGAGGGGGTGAGGGCTGTGTAAGTGATGTACCCTATGTAGGTATGTGGGCATTTACAGATATATATATATATATACACATATATACACACATGCTGTGTAATCTTCTACAGTTCTCCCTTGCAGTAAACCCTTTCCCTAATCCCCTCTAGGATGATTTGGTAGAAACTACAGATATGTAGCTATAACATGTAGGTTTGTTGAAGAGCTAGGGCAGGAATATAAAGAACAGGGACTGAATATATATATATAATTTTGTTTCCAGCTTTCAAGGGCACAATGTTACTGTTGATTTCAGGATGTTCACATAAATCACTCCCTTAAATTATTCTCATGTTTCCTTTATGTGCTCCCATGTTACTGTCCCCATGTATATGTTAACACAGGGAAGACCCAATGGTGAATCCCCATGTACATAAATTTTGAATAAAGGTAAACTGGCCCTGAGTACATAAGTTTAACAGTAACTTTAGATTTATAGAAAACTGCTGAATTTCAGTACAAGTAATGATGAAAGAATGTCTTCATTTGAAAATCATGTACACTTCACAGATTCTTTTGGTAAAATAGAGGATTATTTTTTGAAAATTTGTTCTTGTACCACTACATGGGGTCTTTCTACCTCCTGCATAGCTGTTGTAATCCCTACAGGAGTATTTACAGGAAAATACATTACTCGAACTTACAGCTTTCCAGCTGCATTATACATGTTTGCACATCCATTGGAAAATTTTTGAGATCCATCGGACAGGACAGTATTAAAGTCAATCTGAAAAAAACACAAAAAGTGTTAAAAATATACCAAAAAATGCCATAGAATTGCACAGGAAGAATGCAGGAAAACACTGGAAGTCATTAGAAATAGAAGAAAACATATTATTTATTAGAAAGCTCTTGAAAGAGATGTATATTAGCTGATCCCATTTCACATACTTAGCCTAGTATGACAATGTGGAAAAGAATTATTACAGAGTTTCAGAAAATCACATTTTTCAGTAGAGTTGCCTAACTTTACAGGAAGTCTAAAAGAATGCAACAACAGCAAGCTTTTTTTGTGCTACAGTGGAATTATTGTACTGTTACAGTATATCAAATCCTTGACATAAAATTTACCCAGATTTGCAAGAATTTCATAACAGATGTCAGCTGCAAATCATGGTGGCAAAGTAATTTACGTGTTATTGTCCTAAAATATGGTTCTTAAATTGTCAACACAAAGGTTTAAAATAACATTTTATGATCTTGAGAGTAGACTGAAATATGCCTGTAATTTTGAACTGCAGCTGTATTTCACATTAGTCCTGATACTTCCTGTGAAATACTTTGCAAACTATAGGCAAAAGAGGTATTTTTACATTTTATATCAATACAATAACTTATCTTTAGAGTGATACTTCTCAGAGAATGAGAAAGAAGAATGTTAGAGGTAAAGGGACATGTTTTCCCACACTGGCCAAGTTTAGGTATCCATTCATAATTCAGGGTCATGACTGCACCTTTCTTGCTAGAAAATATCTTACGTGAAAATTTTGCCCCATATTCATTTATCCGTTTAGTTGATAGAATGTTCTCCAAAAACCTGAGTGTCTTGAGTTCAATTTGTTACACATAAGGCTTTTTGCATTCCCCTGTTTTTGGCACAGGGGCTAAATGGAAGTTGGCAGTAGGCAGCAAGCATGGCTGTATACCATTCATACATTAATGTTACCCATTAATATGGTATCATAAAAAGCATGCAAAGCAAAACACTAAGTGGGCAAGAGGTATATTTATTTTGAAAAATAGAACATTTTGCACAAATAGGTCACTGGATTAATACCAAATCTACACCATGTCTAGGGGGCATTAGCATACTTATATCCAATGTGTCTCTCAGGTTTTTGAAGACAGTGGTAAAATGTCTACTAATATCTGTATTAATGAAAGTGGGAAGAAGAGAAAATAAAGAGAATAACTATAATTTGTCAACACTTATATGTGATTGCTGCTTACAGCTTCTTAAACCTTTTCAAAAGTTACTTTCCACTTTTCTCTCCATCTCCAGCAGTAAGTGAACTATTCTTTAAATCTCCTGCTTCCTTAAACAGGTCATGTTTCCATGTTGAAGTGCAACCGCAATATCCGAAAAGCTGAACAAGAAATAATATTGGGTTGTCATCACATTGGATGCTACAGTGTGTGAAAGTCGTACGTAGGCCAGCTCAGACTATAATACTCCAGGGCTATTTACGCTGTGGACACGTCCTAGTTACTCTAGGCTCAGTATTTGTACTTTAAAATGTGAAATATACTTTTCTTATTATTTTTACTAATTTATTTTTACATGCCTAATTGGGGGATCATTTTCTATTTTAGTATCAGCAGTTGACTGCAATTATGATAAAGTCCTGTATTCAAAACTTACAACTACTTTAGTTATAGTTCTGCATGCCTAACAACTGAAGAAATCTGTGCGAAATTCTTAGGCACACTTCGAGCTTCTATCTGAAAAAAATAATTTGATTAGTGACTCACCTGATGGAATAAAGTACATTTCCATTTTTGAAAATTCGCAACAGCTTATTATCTGTTGTAACTTCATGAAAGTTGGCACCTTTTTCATTAGCAAAGAACAAATCAGGTTTCCAAATTGAATCCAGCATGGATGGATCTAAGTCTAAAGAGTCATCTGGATATTCACTATATGCGAGGCGTGGGTCATTCCAATTCTGACGGAGAAAGATGTTCACGCGGTAATCCTGAATGAAAGAGAAAACAAGCAAAGCTTTATCAAGCATAGGGATTTAGCTTTTATTTCATTTCTTAGCCATGTTATCCCCTGTCCATCTGTGGATGACAAAAGAATTACTTAGCTGAATGCCAGCATGATACCTATTTGTATTAGTGGGGACACAATGGATAAGAATAAAGATGCATTTCAGGGCAATTGAAAAAATCCCACATTAAGGAAATCCAGCTTCTGTGTACAGTTCATATAACTCCAGATAACTTTACCCCTACAGCAGCTTTGTCTTGATATCAAAATGAGAAAAGCATAAAGAGAATTTTATGGAGTTACCTTTTTCTGCCAAACTCCTGGCAGGGATGTTCCTACTTCCCTCTCTTGGGCGGTGAGAATCTGTCCCAATATATGGGAGTTTCAATTCATTTATTTTTTTTATCTCTCTAATCCTTAAATATTTTTGACCCAATTTTCGTGCCTCAGTTCCCTTTTGAAAATTGTGTGAGCAATAACTTGCCACACAGGTGTCTGAGGAGGACACATGTTCCTGCTGTCTTCAAATATGGTAGAGATCATATAAGTTCTTATGATAAATTAGCTTAGGCACAAGTGGAGTCACCTTGATTCCTACAGAGTCCTGTCTTAATCAAGGGTTCTTTTATAAAAAAGCCTAGTGGAGTGCTTCAAACTTCTGGAAGTTGGTTTGGAGTCGCAGATACTCTATCAGAGAGTATGTTGTATTACAGCTGCAAAATTTCTTAAAACTTTATCATGCTAAACAACAAAAATATTTGTTTTTAAACAAGAGTGAATATTAGCATCTCACTAAATTAGATACAGAACTGAGAGAATTGAGACACTGAGCATAAGGGCATAGGGACTATATTTTATCAGTCATAATAAGATTTTTCTCATTCTTTGCACTACTGCATTAGTGGAAGAAGATAAAAATAAAATAGAAACAAAAACATGTTAGATGCAGAGGGGAAATGGGAGCTGGTTGTCAGAGCTTATGTGACACTTCTGAATATAATAGAAGTAAATAACATGTTTATTAAAAAAAAAAAAGACAATGAAAATTAATTTTAAAAGGAAAACATTTTGAGTCATAATGGGAAATGAAGAGTTCAAGGCTTGAGCAATACAATTTGGCCGAATACTGCGGGTAGTAGTCACTAGCTAAAACCCCAGTGGTGTAGAAATTGTGGGTACTGTTGAAATTCCAGTGTCTCATCAATATTTGGTCTTACGAAACTTGGAACATGTACTCATACAGTTGTGAGAATCACACCAACAGAATTATATAATAAAAGAAAACTGGAACCTCAATATGCAATGTTTATTCATGAGAAATAGTTTTTTATATCTTCAGCATCCTGCTGGTTCGGTAAACTTAATTACTCAGCTTGAATAAAGGTAGTCAAAGATGCTGAAAACTTGCATTTGTTGCTTCATAATTGGAAAACACCACATCTCATATAAAGACAGTCCCAGCAGAGGATTTTATATTTGTATAATCTTATAAATTTTCAAGACAAAGCCAGTTAGTGGAGAACTACACCTGGAGAATGAAATTAATTGAGATTCATGTCTGCTGAAAACAACGAGGAGGCTCTCTGGCCAAACTGAAGCGTACAACATTCAATGCCAGGTGGAAAAAGTGTAGGATTTGTTAACCAGTGAGTGTTCCAGTTTTTGGCTTGGTGTTTTGTTTATTGTTTGTTTGGGTTTTTTTGTTTTGGGTTTTTTTGGTCAATGGTAATTAGTTTGTTAACCCTGCTTTCAGAAAAGGACTGAAAGAAATTTCTCATATTTTTCACCATGGCTAGTGACAGTGATAGCCTTAATAGCCATAAAAACTTCTTAAGAGGAGCTGTTGGTGTTTTTGACAATTAGCACTATGATGTGATGAAACCAGAGCCAGAGATATCTACAGGTGTAGAAACAATTATCTTTTTTTCTTTTTTTCCCCTACAGTAAGCCAAAACCCTTGGACAAGCTTCTGCCTCAGTGTTCATAGAACTGAGCTTTTGGTGTCTTCCATGCAGCAAAAGGGCATAATAGCCCCTGAAATACCCTTATTTCTTTGCATGATATCCCGAATACCTTGTAGTACCAGTTCCTCTTCCAAATTCCTGTATGAAATCAAAAGGCCAGGAAGAAGCAGGACATGGAAGCACTGAAAGTGCTACTGCCTGTCCCAACATGTGGTCTCATCATGCTGAAGGAAACATTAACTCTAAAATGGGGGCGCTGGGTGTGAGCACTGCAACTCTCAGGACTTCATCTGAACTTTGGCCAAACCCAAGCTTTACCTTTTAATTTATATAAGCTGAAGTATGTCTGTTTATTTTACTTTTCTCTGTAGACCGTGGTAAGTTTATGAATGAGATTACTTATAGAGTAAGAGATTTCTTACATGCATAAGACAGTAGAGGTGAAAGATACATAGCAGAAAGTTGACATGAAAATGGAAATTAGAGGAAGACAACTCGTGGAATGTGTTCCAGGTTACATTAAACTATTCTGTATGTCTGTTTGCCTAAAACTTATTGGTTTAAATTGTTTCCAGCTTTTAAGATGAAAAAAATCCCAGTTAAATTTTTCGTTGAAGCAATTGAAGCCATTTTTCACTGTTCTCTCCTCTGAAAAGTCTGGCTTAATTTGGCTGTCATTATTCACTAAAAAATTTCCTCATCTATCAAAAAGAAAGGGGTGTATTTGACTGCTATTGTATGAAAGGCAAGTGTTAAGTGTCTCAATTTATGATTACACATTGTGAGCATAAGGCTTAACTGCTTTAAACAAGTAGAGTTGTTTGAGAATTAAACTGCCAGAATTAGGATTTAAAAGAATTGTTTTCCTACGAGAGAATTACTATTCTCACATGCTACTTGCCTGGAGGGGTGACTCCCAACTCAAATAACTCTATGCTGGGGAGGTTCCTTGAAGGGAGAGAGGAATCATCCTTTAAATTCTGGTAACTTCCACAGCCAGTTCTATAATCTCAAGGCTGCCATGGTCTGAAGCGCTTCTGTGCCCTGGTTCTACAGGATGAGACTGATTTATGGGTCTGCACTTTGCTTCACTGTCCTTTGAAACCCTAAGCCACAGGGTGGACTTTCTTAGAGGGTCAGGATACTGTTCATCTGCTTCATAGGGCTCAATAAAATAAAAACTAGGAAATCAGATAATTTCTCTTTGCTGTCCATGCTGAGGCCATTATGGACTCCAGTTCTAACATTTTGATTAGTAATTTCAAGCACACAGAGAAATCTAAAATTCTTACAGAATATTTTGATTTATTCTTCATTATACTGGTACCGATAGAGCTATATTCCCATAGATTACACAATATAGCTAGAATGCCTTATGGCAAATCCTCAAGGTATTAATTGCCTGACTCTCACTGGTTTCTTTAATACATTTTTAATAGGCACTGTATGTGGAATCCTTCTAGATTTGAGAGATGTATAAAAGCAAATTTCCAAAACATGCCCTTCATTTCAACATTGTCTATCACCTGCTCCCATAATTTGTGAATGCTGCTATTTGAACCAAATAATCAAATTTTCATTCACAAATGGATAATCTTCCAGAGCTCTACCTTTTACAGTTCCAAATACTACTGTATGTAGTAGTTCCAAATACTACTATAACTGTGACTAATATATCCATTTAAGTGAAATCTAGATTTGTCTTTTGCATAAGGTAGTCAAATAAGTCTTGCTTTATTTATTCTAGCTCACTGCAGAATTTTAATATGGAAATCTTACGGACTTTCCAAGAATATTGCTAAGGCTAAATTTAAAGGCACCATAAGAAATATTGTTCTTGTGAAGAATTTTATTTTAAATTGATAACTATGGCAATTTTTTTTATTTATGTCCATTAAAGATCTGTATTGACTTCTGGTGGAGTCATAAAAAATAGCGTAGAAAGCAGATGCATTTACTAAAGTATAAAATAAAAAGATCTGTTCCTTAAGTTTCCAACAAACTGTAGGAAAAATGTAAAGAGTTGTTTGAACATATTTTTACTAACGTTAGTAACTTCATATGTTGTAAGTGCTTAAAAGCCAGTCAAGAGCAAAGCCCTATATTTGTAGATTCTATGCACACACAGACTATCAGCTTCCCAATGGTCAGATTCCTCCTTTTTCAGGTTTCTACAGCTGTTGCTAACAGCTCCATTAGATGTAATGCTGGAAAAGCTTTTTGCAGACAAAGGCATGGACTGGAATTTACTTTGTTGTAGTGAAAACTGAATATGCTCTTCTGTACCTAGAAATTTATCACGGATGTACTGCGCAGACCTGCTCACGTGAAGGCTGAAGTGAGGAATGAAAATTAACAGGGTGACCTGTAGCAAAAGGAAGGCAGAATTTGGGGGAAGAGGGAACAATTTAAGTTATTTCAGCAGATGTTACAAGGGAGAGGTACACCTATCAGGAAGAATAAGACCCAAGAGAATCCTGGCCTAAAAAATTCACCAATGTCTTGAAGAGCCTGTTCAAATTAAGTATAATTTTGTAACTACAGTGGGCTATTTATTTTATTGAATTTGTTTATAACCACATAGGGTGATTAAAAAAACCAATGTTGTCAGGTGCTGAGTTATCAGGTATTTGGGTGCTAGTGGAATAGCATTAGTAGTTTCATATTTCATGATAACATCCTTGGTACATCAACCTAAAAAGGAATGCTGTAAAGCATATTTCAATTCCTTTTCTATTCTGTTTCTTGAGTAAATGAAAGTCATCCTTGGCTTTTATTCTACAAAATATTACATTTGCCTTACACATTTTGTCTTCAAAATACTTTGACTTCTTAATCTTGGTGTCATTTGTTAAACAGGTTGCCTGCAACAGGCTAATTAAAAGCCCTTAGCAATTTTACATTTTATATTTTAATTTTAATGTAGTACTGTGGAAAATAAAAGTTAAACTTAAGACTAACACCACAACTGGAGGATAAAATTGAAAACTAAGCAGAAAATGGCTGTTTTGTGAACCAAATGAGTGCTGCAAAATCTAGAACAGTACTGAATACTAGCAGTTTTATTTTGCAGTTTCTAACATGAGTTTTCCCCTTGCAACATACTATTTCTCAGTTTATCATAGCCAGAATTATTTTTTTACTTTGAAAATTTCGCAAAAAGTGAAGAATGATTGGGGATTTTGTCACAATGATACAAAGGCAGGAAAATGTGGAGACTTGATGGATACAGATTGTTTGTCATAGTGGTCATCTCAAGTTTGCCCCCTTATTCTCACTGATGTCTGAGAAGCTACTATGTTACAGAACACGTTAATGGGTTTAATTTTTACTGGTGAGATTTTCTAAAGTTCCTATCTCAGTCTCTGAAAAACATGCAACTTTATATGCTTTTTATTGTAACTTGATTAGTATAATTAGTCAAGATGCCCTGTGGCATACTAGTACTTTGTGGTAATAACATCTTAATAGCTTCTTTTAATTTTCAATTTGTTCACTAACAGTAAGCATTATGGCTGCACTTTAGGTAACGTATTTACAGTGGGTAAATTGATGGGGTTTCCTTAGTTTTTCTTTGCCTGTCTGAAAATTTCAGACTGGACCAAAAGCTGTTCAGCTAATGATTTCAATATACCTTTGATGAAATTTCCCTAGTATAGAAACAGATGTGTTTAAATATAAGTAAGCCCTTCAAATTGGTAACACATTTTCCATGCAGGTTACCAATGTCAATGCAAAATCAAAGTAGAAGGACCTTGAAATTCACACTGACATTTGAGAAATGTAAATATAGTTCATGTAATTTGAAGGATTCCCCTGTATTTCCTCATGCTTAATAGCTGGAATTCTACAATTACTGAGATTATTTATGGTGAGGCCTCGTCTGTAGTCATGCATGTTCAGAATAAGAACATCTAGAAAAAGGCGCAGAAATAGATCGTATAGGACTGGACAGGATAGCCAGTTCTGTGACAGCAGACAAGAAAAGTTTGATTTCTTTAAACCAGTAATAATGGCAATTTGTAGTACGATTTGATTGCTGACTTGGTTGCCACGTGTAAATATATCGAAGAGTAAATACTAGAGGGAGAAAACATTTTAAATCTAAGGAGAAGAACGGCCTAATTATCAATAAATTTTATCATGCTAATAAACATCGATCTTTTCACTGGCATGATTTATTATTGCAAATAAGGAGACTCTATTACATCTTTACATTATTACAGGTCTGAACTGCGGCAAGGATAGTGCATGTATCTATGCTGTATGACAGTTCAATTAATGAGTGAAAAAAAATTGCAGCAGACTCCATGCTCCACTGTAACTCATTAATCTGTACAAGATTTATCATAGCAGTTAAAGAGAAATTAACTGTGATTTAAATTTATCACTGAGTACTTAACTTTAATTGACACGTCAAATCTGTGTCAGAGTAACAAGATTTGACTAATGCCAAACATCCCTAAGAACATGCTTTTCTGTATTGAATAGCTGTAGGGCATTCATTAAAAGAAGGAATGTATATACCCTGTTAATTATGATAAAGAGTTTGTCTGACTCACAGAATCCTTCCCGATGATCTGTCTCTGGATAATTCTATAGGTGGAAGTTCTCTCTCCAGAACCGATTTTGGTAGGGAGAAGCGATTTCATGAATTTTTCAGAACCACAGGATTCCTCCTTCAGAAAGTAGTGTGTTCATTGATGTGCCTTAGGAGAATGCTTTCCTCTTGCAATTTTTCTCTCTAATTCTGTGACTTTTGCAATTTTGCTGTGTAAGGGCAAGTATACTCTTCCGTACAAAAAGGCACAGAAAACTTTCCTGTCTAGTCCTGCCTCAAGTTAGTTGATTAAGTGCATAGTTGGTGATTAGGATCTCTAGAGTTGAGCCCTTGCAGGCTGAGGATGAGCAGTAAGGCCTGTTTCATTCCTGGATAAAAGCTCTAATCCTAGTCTGAAAATGGTGGGTGTTCTTACCCCTCCATTAAGTAGGACAGGCCAGATGGTTTGGGGATTTGGATGAGGGCTAACTTGCTTCTGAACTCAGGAAGCTTTAGGAAATTACTTGAGCTATTCAGAAAAGATTGTTGATGGGTTTGGGATGAAAAGCTTTCTCTTTCTTTCTCCATGGACATATAAAAGCAGATTTTAAGGTGTTTGTTAATATTTTTAATCTTTCTAGTATTTTTGTTTGCCTGTCTTGTGGTTCTGTTTGGTTTTGTTCATTTTTCTTACATTTCTAAACTACTAAGTATCCAGGTAGATGTCCTGTGAATGGTTTTGTTAAAGTTTTAAGTGTTGCCTAATTCCTTTGCAGAGTTTGTCTCAAATAACTCCCCAGCAACACTCATATTGAAGTCAATAGCACTAGAACTTACTTAGCAAAGAACTAGCTAAAACTAGGACTTCAAAACTGCTACCTGTAATACCAGGTGTCTCAGATTCCCTTACAAAATCAAAATTCAGAGTTCAGCAAATAAGTATATACACTATCTGTGCACCAAGTGCCCTTCCTAGGTGTGTCACCTACCTTCCTAACCTTGGAGTCTGAAGCAGTGTGGTCTCTGTTAACATTCTGCCTGGGACAGATGGATTTCATTTGCTTTCTTTTCTTCTGGGTTGAGTAATATCTCGTCCACTGTCACTGCTAATGGTTTGGAGGATGAGAATGATTCTGTCACTACTACGGTCTTTCCCTTACTTGAAAGTATGGGGTCACTTACAGGATGTTTATTAGTACTGAGCTGTTGGTCGTTGTCCTTCAACCCTTAGCTAAAATGGTATAGTCAGTAGTTTCCGTGAGGACTCCCTGACTTTTAGCTTCTGGCTCCCTTCTCTTTATCACAAAACATTCAAAATGTGTTGAATTCCACAGCATGCTACAAAATCTACTTATTTTCCATAGATTTTTAGGATGGAAACATTGCAAAATGGTCAGATTTAGTTAAATTTGGTGTTGAGTTTTTTTCTGGTTTATTATCAGTAGCAATAGCTGGATTTTAGTTTCTTTGCTCAGAAATAATTGTCATATCAGAAGTCAAAGCTAGTTAATATCTAGGATGTTTACTCTCAAGAAATAATTAAACACAGTACTGACATACTGTATAATAACATTTGTCACAGCTCTTACTGCATGTCCTGGAATATTTATTAATTGCAATTTGAATATGCTACTTCCATTGTTAATGGAAGTTGTGTGTTCCCAGCTCCTAATGCATTACACTGAAATCACATTTTGCAACGTGTTCGATGTAATTGCTTTTTTAAGCTTTAGCCCAGGGGCTTTTAAAATGTTTGCACTTTCAAGCAGTAGTATAAGGGATTAGATTAAAATAGACATGACAATTACATGAACAATCATCATGCACTAAGCCTCTGTCTTTGTTGATCTTTGCCATGTTCTCAGTTGACAAAAGATTCTGTTGTTTTTTTTTTTTTTCTGCAGACAAATTGTGTGTCCCTGAAGATGCTTTTGCTCTAACAACGGAAAGGATTTCTCGCTAAGCAAAAAGTTGAGTTTTTCTGAGATTATTCATTTGTTCCTATTGATTTTTCTCTATATTCCTTCTGTATATTCCATGTTGTTATTAATACATTTTACACGTTAGCACTTAGAATATGACTGCTTTCAATGAGTGAGTGAATGGGCTAGTAGTAGAAACCTTTATTGAAAACATGTATTTGAAATTATCCTCTGCTTCTTGTCCTCAGGGAAATATAACCTAATTAGATCAAATAGGAATATGGGAATTCCATAGTAACTTTCCCTGCAGCTTTTCTTGTGTTTGTAGGTAAACATGGCATTGTCTAGAATATAGCAAATAGGGTAAAATAAAAGGTAAAGTTGAACTAGCTCAAGTTCAGAAGCAGGGCCTGCTAATTCCAGCCACTTGAAGACCTTCTAAAATGGGTTGTGGGAAGAGATGTTTCTCTAACTTTAAACAAACTTGATTAGATATGATTAGTCTTTAAATCTATTGATAAGCATGAAGTGCACCAAGTCTGTCAGGAAAATAATGTTGTTTTAGAAGTTCTACATTGATGCAATGGCAACAAATAAAAGTTAATGTCGACTTGAACTTGAACTGAAAGAGAACAGTTTCTTTGTCTACCCGAAGACATCTACTGGCATTTGAAAAGCCTTTTGGCTGCTGGTTCAAAAAAGATGCATGTCTTCTGCAATCCCGCGCTATGTCCACCAGCCTATATAACCCAGGGACTCTTAGGGATTGCTAAGGCCATCTCTAAAAGCGCTAAAGGCACTTAGGTAGCAAAACAAAAATTTAACAGGCACAAACTCCGTTTGGTATCCATTTGCTAACCTACTCCTGTCGCGAATAAATTAATTTTATAGACCAGCGCATGTGGGTCTAGATGAGTGTCAAGGGAGAAAGAAGAAATGTCAAGTTCATAGGCTTCCACTACATCCATGATGAAGTGGAAGGAGAGGTTACTCATTGTAAAGTCAATCCTAACCTTTTTTTGATAGATCTCAAATACAGTGGTTTGTAATACCGCAGTCATATCAGAACAGTAGTCATAGGCACAAATTTGAAACATTTTCCCTACATTTTGCTAAGCTGGGAAACAGTCGTCACACTGTCAGGTCTAGTATAAATATTTTTAAATTGCAGTAAAATTATCAAAAATGGATGAAAGACTTAACCAGTGCGGAGTATAAACATACATTTTGAAAAGTCTTCTTTTATATATATATATATTTATATATTTATATATACATACATATATATGAAACATTATATATAACATACACTATATCAAGGCATGAAAATTTTAAATTTTATATATTCAGTTTTCTGAAACTGTAGTGTAGCCAGTTTCATAATGTTCACAAAAATAAGGAAAAACATATTGCAAAACAGAGAACTAATAAAGACTGACTAGAAACATTGAATTTTCAGTATTCTGTCCCTTCAATCCTACTAGGAGTCAAGTAGCTAAAGCGCATTCAATTTAAATCTATTAAAAAAGATACAACAACTAGAAAGAAGATTTTCAGACATCCTACACACAATGTTTGTAGATAGAAAACAGACAAGAAATCTTATTTAACTAATCCTGTTATGCCCATAAATTAGCTTTTATATGTTTCTATACGTTTACATATTGGAAATCTTTTAATGGAAAATGAAAGCCACTGACTGAAAGATCAGGTAAACACTGTTTTGTTTTTGTTTGTTTGTGGTTTTTTGTGGGGTTTTTTTTTTGTTTGTTTTTGTTTGTTTTGTTTGGTTTTTTTTTGAGCAAGGGAATAAATTCAGATTCCGCATAAGTTCTTTTCAAGATTATTGTTTTATCATTAAAAACAGGCAAAGAAATAGTGAATGTGTAATTTTTCCTCAATTAAGCTTATCCAATATATTTGTTTTTAATTCACTGTCAGTACCTTGTTTTATCATGTATTTTTCAGTATATTGTTTTATCATGATTGTGATAAAGTGTTTGATCAATATCTGTTCACACTGCTTCAAGTGCTTCACAGTCTCTGACAAGAAATGCCTTGAGGAGGCAGCTGACTGTTTTGGGTTTTTTTTTCTGGGAAAGAAGGGTATGGGATTATATTTGCTCCTAGGGTTTGATAATGGTTTGTAGAGTCTTGCAAGATGGGAACTTTCCAAACTGTGGAGAAGACTGCAGCTAGAGGGAGGTGATTTTTGTTGTCTTCCCTGTGTTGAAAGCTGTGGATGAAGTTGTTGAGAAAGCAAAAGCCTCTACAAGCTGGAGCACTGGAAGCAGGGGAGCAAAGAAGCCTGTGAGCTGGGATTACCTGCAGTTTGGAGAGAAGGAGGAACGTGGCAATCTGTAGATCTTTGTCTAGAGACACCTGTCTGGTGAATGTAGATGACAGGGTAGCACTTCCTGCTGAGATTGTTAACTAGCTGAGGGCACAAAGGAAAGCGCTTTGGGAGTGAGGGAAGGTCCAAAACCAAATCTCTGTGCTGTTGGAGATGGCTGGGCCTGCTGAGCTCTATGTGAGAAGTAAGACAGGTTCTGAAGTCACAAAGGTTACTTTGTGCTGTTGAAGAAAAACTGTCTCAGAGATGCTGAGTTTTACTATTGTGTAAATTTGCATTAGAATCTGGAAGGATTTGGTGGGGGGAGAGGGAGGAAAAGGGAAGGTGAGGGGAGATCTGGCACCATTGTTGTAATGCCAGTAATGACATAGGGAAGTGCAGGTCAGTAAAAAATGCATATCAGCACACACTTTGCTGTGATTGTATTGGCTTTTAAAGAACGATCAAGCCTGAATCACAGTCTTGTAATACCTCATGTTCTGCCAGCTGTTAGCAACCACATTTGATAGCATGATACGTATTCTCTTTGGGAAAAAAAAAAAGGCTATGTAGGAAACATTAGTGCAAGTTCTTTTAATAAATTGTGTAATTTTACTTTATAATTTTAAAGTGTTATTAAATGGTTTCAATTTTTTTTTTGGAAACAATTTAGGATATGTCTTTGCAGTGTGCATATGATGTATTAAAATCTGAGTGCTCTTCCGTACAGAGTGATTACTTTGGCTACTGTAATTAAAACTGCACACCCAGAGTGCATGAAGTATCAAGTATTCAGAATAGAATGAAGCCATGATTTTTAAATTATGCCAAAATAACTCAAATTTATTCAAGGAAATAATTTCAAGGTTTATGCTTCATGTAAAATGTCTGCACTGAAGAGCTTTTCCAGCACGTATTTACCAGACTTGAGAACAGAAATTAGAAACAAAGACAATCTGAAAGTCCTTTTTTTTTACCTTGGTCCAGGTTAGTTTTACAGTTATTCTAAAGTCAACCATAGCTTTTGTTTCTGTAAGTGAAGTGTTAGTAAATTGCAGGTTCCTGCAAAAATGAAGAAGAAAGGCTGTATTCCTACGGAGGTAGATGGAAATTTATGGACTTAACTCCTATGAACATTAATGGGAGTTGAGGACAAAATCCGCGTGTATCATGATGAGATTAATTTCCATTGCTTAAATACACATCATGAGGCAGCTACATGGAAGATATTTGAAAAATTATTTATTTTGGCCTAGTCTTTTTATTTTTTTTTTAATCTAATGTCTTTACATGGGTATCTGTGTCCTTATTAACTAAAGAAATATCATGATGAGTACATGATCATAACCTAGATGGAGAGAATATTGTATGATTGCAACAACATATAAAACTTTATGAACAGCATACCTCATACAATATGGACAGAGATATGTAGTGATGCCACAATCTTATTTTCTCAGATCCTCAGATTTTCTACAATAGTGACTGAGTAGATCTCAGCTTGCAATTTAATTATGATCGCAGCTTTTTCTAGGTAAAGGTGTAATTGCTATAGCAGGATATGGTCCTGATGGCTGCTATTCAAACGAGTTGAAAAGACTAATTTAAAAATGTAAAGAAAGACAGAAAATGTTGAAGGGAATGGTGCAATGCCATAGGCTTTCACAATGCTATGTAAGTCATGGCTTTTCCTTTAAGCTAAAGAGAACAGTCAGAGAAAGAAGAATAAAAGGAAGGAAGCATAGGTAAGTGGTAATAAGAGGTGTGATCTCTTTGCCACCTTTTCTAGGACAAGATCAGATGGGTGTAAGTAAACACATGACATAAAAATTTGGCTGAAGGTTAAATCTCCCTTGGAATAAGGAGATAAAGATTCTGGAAGAACTTTTAATAAGGGGTGGCATCTAAAGAAGCCATTTGGGTTTTAGACAGCGTTAGAACAGGTGATGAATATGATTATAAAGCAGAATTGCAAAGGCAAAACAGAATAAAAGTGTGGTCCTTTTGCAAAAACGGATGCTTCTAAAGCAGAATCTAGAAGCATAATACACCAGAAGGTTTCCACAGTTAAATACTAAAATTCACATTTCAGTTGTTCTGATTTGTAAACTGGATTCACTTTTGTAATTGTGACACATAAATTATTTCAAGATTTTTTGGAAGCAAAGGCTAAAGGGGTCAGGGAAAGAAGCCTGCTGCCAGCTTCTGCAAAGGCCATCAACTCCAGCAAAGACAAAGCTTCTGATGATTTTAAAAAATCAATTTAATCAGCCATTTTTGCTAGTCCAAACATAATAGTCAAAACTTTGTTCTTCAGTGCAAAGCCCATTTGCTGCCCGAATTCCTGGAATTTACTTCTGGAATAATCCAATCCAAACACTGTCTCTTATTCTTTTTGGTGAATCATTTATAAATCATCAAAGGAATTAAAAAGGAAAAATTGACATTTGCTTTACTTTTTCAGAGTCATAAATAGAGCCCAAAAAGCTGGAGTTATTTCCTGAGAAAAAACTCCGGTATAGATGCCAGGAAAGAACACAAAAATATTCTCATATTACAACACAAAAACAGAAGGCTAGGAAAAGGTATGGATTAGTACAATCATTCTCATAAGCTTCCCACAGGCCAGAAAATAAGTGCAGTGAGATCATTTTTCTTCATTTCTGGCTTGTTGTATGAGTTTCAGTGTTAGGAGGTAACCAGATGTGGAAATTCAGATATTTGGTACCTGATAACCATTAGGTGCAGTATCTTCTGTACTAGTCTTTTCTATGTCTAGCATCTCCCAACTCATTCATCTGCTGCACCATCTCTTACAGTCTGTCAAATCAGATATTTGACCCCTGTGTTTTTATGCACAGCTCCAACTGATCTCATTCTTAATAGGCACCCGAAAACACCTTTTCTCCTCAACACCCACTAGCAATATGCAGTATGCACCCATGATAAGCTGTTGAGAGCAGCTGGTACCTCACCACACCTTGTAACTCAGTGAGATGGATGGCAGTCAGCTGTGCTGCCTTTGTCTAACGTTTCCTTGTCCCTTTCTGCTTCATCATGCTGTTACACCATTGTAATACCAGCCAGCATTTTATCTGATATCTCCCACCACACCGTATCTGAATTCCAAAATTCCCTTCCAAAAGGTTTTCCTAGACTAAAAGTTTTGGAGCAGAACTGCACAATATAACGTTTTCCATTGCTGCTTATAAAGCCGACTTTTAAATTTGAAAACAAATGATGCTATTTCTTTGCTAATTCATACACTGTTGGCATCACAATGTGCTTTTTCAAGAACAGTTTGGTTGCATTCTATACAATTTCCATACAATATGGAAAATAGATGCTGTATCTGGGGAGGGTATATGATGCTATCTGCTTAGAATGCAGATTCAGCAGGGGAATTTGCATGGATAAATCTGGTTATGTTGCAAACTGGATACCTGCAGACCTGCTAGAATTTTGAAAACCTCTGTCTACTCCTGTCTACACCTGCTTCCCAGGCTCAGAGTGGCAGAAGCAAGTTTATGATAAAATAAAGGATATTAAATAATCCACCTTCCAAACTCACACAAGAGCAATCTGTTGGACTTCTCTGTGACTTTATAGAATGGAGTGAACTGTCAAATAGGGAAAGATTTTTTTTTTAATTTTGAAACTGTAAAGTGGCCTTTATTGTGTGTTCGCTCACCTGAGATAAAAAATGTGCAGTGTAGCTATTTCTGCCCATCACTTCAGTATTAACACACTGCTATATCCATTACACAGGATTTTTCAACATATTGTTACCAAAGAAGGGCATCTATTTCCTTGTATTTGAGACCATCAACTGAGAAAAATATTTGGTGAAAATCTTGATTGTTAAGCTCTGCAACATGTACAAATGAACACCCCTTTCAAATACCCTATTTAAAGACAACCTAGAATATGTAGAATAGAGCATAAACAAAAATGTGCACTTGAAGAAAAATGAATCTAATGAAATTAAAGAGCTGTGGCTCATGAAAGGAGAGTAATTATGGTGGCTTAAAAATGAGTTAATGTAGGTTAAAAGCACATTTTATTTGTAAATGTAGTCTCATTAGTGCTGGGAGCACAGAAAGTTCTATCTTCTGCTTCCTTCAAGATAACACAGTTCTTTTCAGACTGAATTAAGAAATGCCCATCAGCAAAAATGTGGCAGGAACAAATAACAGACATATGCTTTCTAATGTGTTAATTGTCTGCACTGTTGTCATTTGCCACTAGGTTTCTCAGTGTATGTCTCTTTCAATGCACTTTTAGCATGTGTATTATGCTAAGCATATTAATACATACTTAGTAAATACTGCTGTAAATCTGCATTAAGATCAAAGTGTTGTTCCTGATCTTTAAGACTCAGAAAACTTTCAGGAAGTTGGTCAATCATGTTTACTAGAATAAAAGGAGAGTTTTTTTGGTATGGCCTACTATCTACCCCATAGCCTAACTACTCTGTATCCTTTGCTTCATGTATTCAGTATTTTGCCTCTGAACATTTGTAGCTGAAAATGTTGGCATTGATGTTATTCTCACATGGTAAGACCGCATAAGCTTTTTTGTTTTGTTGGTAACTGCCAACAATAAATGTGACAGTGATGCTGCTCTTAAGAATCAGGTAATCTCTGAGCATTAGGAGATACAGTGCCAAATACACAGCTTAAGCTACAAAGAGAAACTCTCTAAGGAACTTTTGAGGAGGTTGTGATAAAACCTGAAATACTAGTTCAAGTGCACCAATAAGAAAATGATCTGGTTTTCTGTAGGATATGGTTCCCATCTTGGCAACATGCATTTAACTTAACACGACCAAGCAATTTTATTAATTTCTCAGATTTTTAAGGTTAAGTGTGCTTAGGTACTTTGCTATTTATTGTAAATAAAAAACCTCAGATGTTAAATTAATAAAGTTACGTTAATTTCATATCATGAAAGAGTCATTTTACTCTCCTGCTATTCTTCAAGATTTCTAAATCCTTATGTGAAAAAAAAATAGAAGCAACATGTCAAAAATGAAAGACTGAACCAAGGTTTTCCTTTATACGAGTGAAACAATAGAAGTTTTACTTGGCTTGAGGATGAGTGTGAAATCCTCACTTTGTGAACATTGACACATCTACAGATCTACTACCATTCAGCTCAACAACATAGAAAGATTGTCAAGGCCGGACTCTAAGTGATGCTAATGATGAAAGCTTTTTTTAAGGGAGTTTTAAATTAAGTGATTTTTTTTTCTGCCTCCTCAGAACATACGTGATGTAAAAGATCACTTAAACTTACTGGAATCACAACTTCCTAGCAAGAGGCAGCGTGCCTTTTTCCCACTATGAACCGTATGATTTGTCTTTTGAGACAAAGAAAGGGAATATCAATTAACTGTAACCCATACTCAGAAGAAGTTGAAAGAAATGTTAAAAAAAAACCCAGAGCAAACCAATTTACAGATTTCTTTGGTTTGGCTGTCTTTCTTGATCCGTTAGACCCCTCTGTAAAACCCTGAACAAGCCTGGATGAATGACAACAGAATCTGTTTGCCCAAAAGCTGATTCCTGCTGTACACCATAAGCCCAAATCGCACATTGATGCCCTTCTCTTCCTTACTGAGAACTAGAAAGTCTGGTAATGTAAAGTGGGCGCTGGGCCATTTTACAGCTGATTTTTTTTTTTTTTTTTAAACCCATTATTTTTCTGTAGCTGTTTGCTGTGCTGTACCTAACCGAGGCAGCAGAGGGTGCTCAAAGATTTTGGTTATGAGTGACAGAACCAGAGCAACAGCGAGACTGACAGTGCCAAGAATGATCACAGTGACAGCGAAGGACGTGACTTGATGTACTTGGACTTTAAAGCTGATAGATTATATGCATATCTTGTTATTCAGTTCATAGATTTAAATACCAGCGAGACTTTAAGGTACCACTCAGTGGCCAGGTTTTAATTTGCACTTGTTTTTTACTTAAGCTCTTCTGTTTACAGTTTGAAAAAAAAATTCATAAAGAATATAAAATTACTTTTTTGAATGCATATAATCAATAGAATGAAAAATCCCATGGTTCTGACCAGGTTTGGTATTTTCTGTAACATACTACCTGGAACTATTTGTTACAGATCACATTGTAGTCTATCTCAACTGTTTTAATTGTCTTTCAAGGCAACACAGAACAGAATGTGATTTCATTGTAAGACTGAAGTATTGTATTAATTGCTAAGTTTTACTGAATGGAAATGTTTATAATTCTCTTTTTTTTTGGATAGAAGATAGACTTGAGACATGAACTCAGGCATTCTCTTCCCAAATTCAGGACAATTTTTTTTAAAGGTAGCAACTTCAGTTTTCCAAACATCCTTTTTATAGTGACCTAATTGCTGAATTTTTGCATTTTACTGACCCTGTGATCTGTCTCCTGCTTTGCACCAGATTCACCCATCCAGCCATTAAAAAGTAGCTGTGGAGCACTATTCTAATCCGGTGGGAATTGCTTAATCCTCTGATTGAACCTGAATAAATCTCCTTGGATGCCATGTCAATCTGTTTGGGATTTGCAATCTGGCAAGGCACCCAAATACAAATTAAAGTGATTTTTATACCTGAAAAAGATCATCTGCCTCTCAGTAACTTCTACCACTATGTTCCAAGGTGACTAAAGATCAGGCAGCAGTGAACATCACTTTGGAGATATGGGACATAAATATTTGACTTCATGAATTTATTATTGATTTCCTAACTAGGGTTCCTAGAGTTCCTCAGTTACATGGAAATATCTCACTTTTTCCTCTTACTGGTAATTCGAAGGATGATTTTTGCTTAGTGGTGGTTTGTGGTTTTTTGGTTTTTTTTTTTTGGTTTGGGTTTGGTTTGTTTTTTTTCTGTTTGGTTGGTTGGTTTTTGTTTGGGGTTGTTTTTTTTTTTTTGGCTATAACTATACCCGTTATTTTTAGTCTGTGTTCTGTCATTCCAAGTATGTGTACTGCCCCCTGAAATTGTAGGGATTTCAGAGTATTTACTTTTTTTAATGAACTCACAGAGTTCTTTCATCTCTATATGTTTTAACCCTCTTTGTCCCCAAAGTACTATGTAAATGTTTTAAAATGTGTTTATTTGCCTTTCTTCAAAATATATGGGGTACTTGCATGGAGAAAGAATGCTTATATCTTCTCTCTCACCAAATTTAAAGGAGTAAATCTGTGCTCTGAGTTATCAGCATATATGTTTCACCTCTTAAGTAAGTTTATCCAAGTTATTTTTGTTGGATCGCAGTTCAACATCTAAACAAACAAAAAACTGCTTGGCTTTACTTTTACTTGTGTGTTTGATGCTATAATGATGAATTTTCTGTTAGAAAAAGTCAATTGCCAAATCAAATGTTCTGACTTTCTGTTTTCAGAACTGGAGTTAATTCTTCATTTAGGTCCAGGTAAAGAGAAGCCTTAGATAAGCGTTGAGCTCATTGAACATATTTAACTTGAACTTTAAACATTGTTTGAGGTAAAATGTCTTACCATGGTTGTCTCTGCAATGGATCCAAAGCTGTTTATAAATATGTTACATGTGACATTAACTGGAGGGCCTGCAAAAGACAAAAAAACACCAGTCCCTGTTCCAGAGTCATTGCTTATTGAGTGACTGTAGAATATAAACCATTACGAAACGACCTTTATTGACTTAGGAGGAAGTAGTGCTACATTCACAACTCATTTAATGCAAAATTAAATTGAATGGTTTCTGATAACTTTCCTTTTGATTTTTCTCAAAGGTACTCTACTTGACTAGCCAGTTCTAGCAATAAAACAAGCAAAACAAAACAAAACCAAAAAAACACAAAACCAGAGGAAGTTGACTATTATAAACTTGCATAGATGATCTTATGCAAAATACCAACAGCCCATTTGAAATATATAGTAAAAAATATTATTACATGCATTTTAGTGACCAATGTGTGTCACTTCTTACAACAATTAGGGGAAAAAGCGACCTTTTTCACTCAAGACAGCTGCTTTTAATGCTATTGGTCATCACTGGTAACAGAAACACATTATTGCTGCTCTTATCTCTACTGCTTACAGGAACAAATGTGGATAGGAAAGAATAGCTTAGATTCTATTCTTATTTCTCTTAAATAAAAAAAATAGTTAAGAATCCATTTAAACTGAATTTTCTGTTACCATGGGTCTTCAGTCAAATGTCTTATCTTGCATTTGTGAAGCATCAGTAGTGGCAGAGCAGTCATGATAACTGAACAATGAATCATCTTTTCATGGAAAGGGTTTGAAATTATTTCTCTGAAAGTCTCTGTAAAAATGGCATTCTGGTAGAGCATGCTAATTTCTCCATTTTTGCTTACAGCTGTCAGTCTGTGTACAGCAGAAACAGTTTTTCCATCACAACGTTTTGCTGTCACCATCCTACACCTTGATATTCTTATATCAATAATACATTTCAGCACTGGAGAACCTCGTTTCTTTTTGCATGTGTTAGCAGTCACTAATAATGAAAGATCTATATCAGGAATTTGAGGACTAGTCTTACAAACCCTTACGTAATATTTATTTTTCAGGGTCACTGAAGTAAGAAGCTGCTCTGCCAGAGCTGGTGGTTTGCAACTAGCAAAATCTAATGTGACCAATGAACTTGATATTAAATACTTGAAGAATCAGAACGGCCATTACAAATTCTGCCAACAGGACACAACTTGGAACATCCAGTTTTCCTTCCTCAAGGCAATATTTGCTTTGAAGTACTATATGGCAATTGCAACAAAAAATCAGTGTGTGTGCTTCAGTCATTATACGCAAGACTACAGCTATGGAGCAGAATTCTCAGGTAAGGAGGTATCATTCAGCAGTCACTTTGACACTTTTTTTCACTTTGTTTAATCTGATTAATTGATTAATCTGATTAATTATTTAGAGCTGTTGAGCATATCCAATACTACTTAGAATTCGGTAAAAGCTTGACATTGACAACTCCTGACAAGGATCAAGAAAAAAAGCAAAAGCAGGGGAGAAGAACAAAGGCAGTCACTAAAAACTGTCAGGGAGAAAATTGTACTTCCTGACTATGTTTGATAATTTATTTGCAAGGCAGCTTTCCTTTCAAACACTTTCATGTTGTAGTACTTGTCAACATTTCAAATTTGGTATGATACTATCTTGTTTAGAATAGTATTATGCTTTAAAGTGTAAGTTTGCTATATCAACGTAGTTGTTTTTATAAAGAAAAGCCCTAAATCACTACAACATTGATGCTTAATTTCAAAAGCAGCGTTACAAAAACATAGTTAACAGTTTGTTAAAAAGAGCAGAAAGGGTTAAGTTAAAAACACCTTTCAAACGGTTTAGAGATTACTCAGAGATACTGTGCTGAGAGTAAAAAGGAACTTCCCAAAACACGTTCAAAAAAAAAAAAAAATATGAAGCTGTTAAACCTGGTCATGTTCAAACACAGGAACTCAGGCAGGTTGAACATAATTTAAAGACAGAGGGGAAAAAATAGAGCTGAAACTTGCTAGAGGCAGAAAAGCTAACAATGATGACTACCTGCAAGGTGTTAAAAATAGAATCCTGCCAAGATCTGGAAGGTGAAGTCAAGAGAAGATTATTAAGATATGAAAGTATCCATGAAAATGAAGAAGGTCAGAGCAGAAAAACTAAATGAAATCTTTGTAGCAGCATTTGTCTCCAATTGCAAGCTGTGTCACATACTTGAGCTATTCTGATGGAAGATTTCTATGAAGACCATAGAAGACATTTCAGACTAAATGAAGAGGAACAAACTGACAGGTTGAGGTGATATCAAGCCAGATATTATAAAAGTCTTTGCAAAACTGTGAAAATATGAATCACTGTGAATCAGCTGTCACATGTGTCAGTTTTGTTATCAGTGGAAATGTGTACTGTGTCCAGCACTTATAACTTGGATTAAAAAAGAAAAACAGACTCCAAATGTGATGGTGGATGACGTTGACAATGGACATTATCCCTGTAAACCTTACCTCTGTACCAGCTAAACTGGTAGAAATCATAAGTGTTATGGTTAAGAGATATGGATTAATATTATTGTTGTTGAAATAACATCTCTCAGACTTACTGAAGCTCTCTGAGAGACCTGATGAGCATGTGGATGAAGACAATCTAATTAAATAAATATTAATTTAAACTGTAATATATAATTAAATTCATTAAAATAATTTATTTGGAGTTTCAAAAACTTTTCACTGCGATCCCTTGTTGAAGACTTTTTAAGGATGTTAATCTTGATGAAGTGAGAGACACTCCTTTTATAGGCCTTTTCCTTTAAGGTTATTAATGTTAGGAATAAATAACTATTTTTCAAAATGCGAGGCTAATGTTGATGAGTTGAACCACGGATCTGCACTGCATCTTTTCAGATCAATACTGATGTCCTAGAAAGGAAGATACGGCAATATAATTTTGCTTCTGATATAAGATTTTTTAGTGATGTTGTATATAAAGCTGACTGCAAAGAGATGCAGAAAAGTCATGAAATACTGAGCTATCAAGTAATAAAATGTTTGATGAAATTTATTGTTGATCAAATGCTAAATAATCCTTTCTATGCATTCCTACAGATGGCCTCCAAATGAATTATTTCTATGCAGGAAAAAGAGGCTAGATTTATTATGGATGGTTCTCTGGAAGCATGTTCTGTAATTAATAACAACAGAAGAATGCAAAGAAATACGTTTAAAAAATTGACTACCATACAAACAGATCATGAACATCCATACTGAATACTCCAAAATTTCTCCTCTCTCTGCCTCAAAGGGATATATTAGGGAAAAAGGAGATGTCAAAAAGCCAAACAAGGGTCACAAATTCTATGATGTGCTGCCACACAAACCAGCTCAAGTAGAGCAGATCTCTTAGCATTGGAAAAGAGATACAGTAGGGACTGATATATATAAGTACACAAATTTGTAAAGATTAAAAGGAAGTAATAATCTTCCTTCGTTTCTCAATATGTCATATGGCAATAAAAATAGGTAAAATAGTCACCAAATTCAAAGGAAACAAAAAATTATACTTTTCACTGTTCAAAACCATGAAGATTTTAGTGCTGTAAAGTACTGGAAAGGTCAAAAGTATAAACAGCTTCCAGAAGTTATCAGAATAACATACTTATCTAAATTATTTTTTTCAGTTAAGTCCTAGCTTAAGAAGTTCCTAAACTAATGACTGCTGAATAATGTTTGGTAATAGATCATTATCAAAGGGTACAATCAGTACAGTATAGATTTAAAAATATAACAACTCTTTTGCACCAGAGTAGTTCTGAGCATCTTGAGGCCATGAAAATTTTTACATATGGATTACATACTTGTGTCTAAATTTAAAAGACAGTGAAGTATTTCACATATTTGTAGGAACAGATATAGTCTGGGATATGGAACAGCTGAGTGAGATAAAGACCTTGCTATAGGTTTGATGTGCTGGTAATAAAAATATTTTGCAACAGAAACAAAGATTTTACAAGAGTTCTTAATTTTCTGCTTTATTCCATAGCTAAATAAATACCAACAGATTTCTCTCTTATTTCTGTTGAACAAGAACAGATATGCAGAATTCTTTATCCAAAAGCAGAACACTCAGGCAAAACATATAATTATGTGTTATTGACCAAGATTAACTATGACTAAAAGATGGCAACTAAAAATCTTGTCTACATAGGAATTTTATTGGAAGAACTAATGATTTAAAATGCTTACGTGAGTTCTCTTGTTAGTAATAATTCTGTTTCTTTAAAACTGTTGCCAGATTAAAAACTCAAAAAGGCATTAAGCCCCAGCACTTCTTCTAGGACTAATAAAAGTAACCAGAAAGTGGCAAAGTCACTTAAGGAGATACTTATTCTTAGTGATAGATCTGAATCATTCTGGGCAGATTTGTTCAAACTGCATAGCTGTCTAGAAGATTTAGATTGTGCACTTTTTGAAAAAGAACAATGTCAAATTAGGTTTTGTCTCTTTAAATTTCAACAGTTATAAAACAAGGCTGGAAGTCTTTTGAATCATACTTTCAAGAAGTACTGTATTGAATTTGCTAATCTGTAAACCATCTGCCTGTTCTTCACTGTAGCCCTATTAGAAGATTGTGGTTGCTTAGTGTCCATGACAAACTCCAAAATCCAGTCTCCAAAGCAATTTACAAGCTCTAAGCTCCTCATTTTTAAGCACTTGCCTGTAGCACTTCAGGAGACTTGAAAAAAGAAGAAAAACTGCAGTTATTAGGCTTTGCCCGAGGTCTTCTACCCAGCACAGCTTTACCTTAACTTGAACCTGCAGTTTGCGTGTTAAAGAGTATACTGAGGCAACAAGTCAAGATAACTTTAATAAGGAGCAAAAATAATTTAACAGCTACCACTCATCTAAGAGAGCAATTTTAGAAATACAGTGTTTTGCTTTACTTTGTAAATATTGTTTGATACATTGACTCTCCAGGAAGCCAGGCACTGGAACATTCCTCAGAATAGTTCTGGCAAGGAAAGTCCAGGGAACTTACTTTGAATGGCCATCAGGGATACTGATCATTGTTGTAGATCTTTTAGCTGTATGTTTGAATTTGCGGTGTATGTTTGTCAGTATCTGAGAAGTATCAGCACTGATAACTTATTAAAAGCAAAGCGCTCCCAGCTGCAGTAAATCCTGGGTAATAAGTTTATATATACAGCTTATGGCTTACTGGTGAGGAAGTAATTTGACAAAAATTGACTTATTTGGTCCTTATGAATCAGCGTGGGCAAATTCTGGCAAAAAACAGTAAATAGCAATGTCTTTAGAGTCATAACCACTTAAGTTTCTGGGACTTGGAGATGTCAAAAAACTATAAAATGTAATGCTGAATAAGAATTAAAATGGAAAGGCGATGACAGATTACTTAGATGAGGAAGGCCTGTCTCCTTGAAGACAAGTTTTGTAGTAAACATGGAGTAAACCCCATCTTATAGTGAAATGTTAGAGCTAAGAGAATCTCTTGGACTCAAGAAGACAGGCATAAGAGAAGGCAGCTGAGGCAAAGTAAGAATAATATAATTTTTAGTCACAATAGGTTTATTCTTTCAAAAAAAACCCCTTACGTTCTGGAGAGTTTAAAGACTAATAACTTGATTTAAAGATTCAGAAATAGAATTAAATATAGTTTTGCTGTATTACTGGAAATCTTTGCGTTCTAATAAAAGTCAATTTTACCTAAACTTCCCAGACTGCAAAAGTTAGAATGGGTGGTATTTGTCTGTATAATAATTTGTGTATTTGTAGAATAATATATTTCGTATAATCCTTCACTAAATAGTTTAGCATACCTGAGTGTGGATAATATGTTTTGCATTAAGACCCTGCCAAGATGTAATCAGTGCATTGCAAGGTTTGGACTCCCAATATTCTTTTAATCTCCTTTGTCCTATTTGAATCTCCTTTGTGATAGGTGCATGAAAGTCAGACACCAAGAGGCAATTCCAGTTATTGAGAAGCAGCAGTTTCAGCGAGGAACTGAGAACAGGTAAAGGAACAAGAGGAAAGATGATCCCTTCTGTCATTTCAAAGCAGAACTGTGGCACAGGAGGGAGGTTTGGTGATAAATTCAATAACTAAGATCAGCTCTCTTGAGTTCCATAGTCATGCCATTAACGCACTTGCCCTTTTAGTTAGGATCAGGCACATATAAGGATTTGGCCTCTCTTTCATGGAACTTGCATTCTGGAGTGCTTCAGGCTATGGTAGTCCAATGTGGGAATTTGAATCCGTTAACAAGCATTTCAGGAAAGAAAAAACAAACCCAAGCCCTACTAGACAATTCAAATCTAGCCATAAGGTGTATTACTACTGAAACGGATTGTCATAGCAAAGAAAGGCAAAAGTAAGCACTTTTTTTCTGTGAATGTACCTTGTTTTCATGTTTGTTCCAAACCCTGCATTTGTGTCAGTAGAAATACTGAAAAACTTGGAAGTTAGGTTTGAAATTACCTTTGAAATTTGGCCTGATCCTTGCATCGTAGCCTGACATCCTACCCATGAGCTTGTCCAGGAAATCAGATGGTGACATTGGCATGCTCCGAGATCTTGCGCTGTCTGTTTCCTTTGTGGCCACCAAGCTAACAGCAAGGAAAAACAAACATAAAAGCAGAACAAAATATTTTCTTAGAGAAACTTTGATTTTATGCGGTCAATCACTTAGTTCCTTCTTGTATAAACAGGAAAGCAGGAGAGCTACGACTGCCCTTCAAACTAGGTTATGCTTCAAAAGTAGTTGTAGCAAAGACATGGTAACAGTAAATTCTTTTTGTATCTGTCATTTTATATGCTAATTTTATTTTGCTAAGCTGCATCATTATAGGTTGCTGTTACCACTTCCTCAGGACTTCTGGAGATTAATAACACTGCCAGTCAACAGTAATCAATCCACTATCACAGAGCTAAATAATGTCATCTACACGAATATCTGTGCATGTAGAATCTCATAATTTGGAGTCTACTCTGAGATTGGTCTTTTTAACTGGGTGTGGTGTAATAGAAGCCTAGATCAGAAAAAAAAATATAGTAAGGGTCTTTCACAGAATAGTAGTACTATCTCAGTTTTTGTTCAGCCAATGTTTTATGTTGGTGTTTAAACATAATACAACATATCTAACAGTCTCTTGGCAAATGATATTCTTCAACATGCTCTTAGAGGTTTGTTTTGTCTTAAAACAAAAGTGACTGCTGCAGTAGAAAAAAAACCCCACAACTTTCTTAAGGAACTATCTTAGGGCAAAATTTTAATCTCAGGGCTACATGGCAAATGTCATCTCCTATAGCCTCCTTTCCATATGCATGCAGAACTGCCACTGACGTTGTAAAGTGTGTTCCACACATGCCAAGAGATAAAAGTATCAGCACTATGATATGGACCTGAAGAAAAAGGTCTTTATTGTTGTGGAACTCTTACTTGGACTCTGGCCAATACATTGAAGAAAACAACACAGTCAGTAAATATATATACAAATAGAATTATGAGTAATATTGTGATACACAGTGCAGCTAAAACCTTTCATGGCCTTTGGAGTCTCAAATAAAAGATAATGACCTTTTCCTGTTTGTGCTGACTTCTAGTCAAAAATCTATTGCAGACGGATGTGAATCTCTTACTTATCCTCTTTATTGTCTCCTGTTAATACCAATTAACTCTTTTAGGAGTCCTTAAATATGCCTTCATTTAGAAGCAAACACAGCAAATAATGTAAAATCATTAGGAATTTTCTATCTCATAAAAAAACCCTATGCTGAACTTGGCTTGTTAACAGTGGATAGAGTTCCAAATGGAAAAATTCCATACAGGTATATGTGTATGCAGATGCCATGTTAAGTGCAGACTGGGAATACCTTTATTTTTCTTCCCAAGTCTGCGTTACTCAGGACATGAAAAGTAGCAGTTTTATGGCAACTTCCATTTAGCAGGTCTACTAAAAAGTCTGTCTTCAAATTTGAAATTTAGATTTAATATATTAAATCAAAAATTATTACATATTAAATCTTGAGTGTTACAAATTGGGTCATGCACAGAGTATGAACCTAGAAACATATAGAATGCTTTGTTTTACTCATATTTTAATTAAACCTGGAAATAAAGTCTCTTAATTGTCATCCTAACTGAAATCAGAGAGTTAAAAGTTAAGCCGTTTATTAGCTTATCTAGTGATTATGCTATTCTATGTGTAAGATGGTTTGCATATTCCTAAATTGTTCATAAATTTATAAATTATTGGATGTTTATTTTTTTTCTGGATATTTTGGCATCTCTTTCAGTATTATCTTTCAGAAAAAAATGTTTCTTTAGTTTCCTTCAGTAGCTAACCTAGTTCTTCATTTCTTGCCATAGCTGGAGAATGTATTTCACTTACTGAGAAAGTACTTTGTATGTTATTTTTCTAGTTCAACTTGAAATTATTCTATTGGTCTCTGACATAATTTCCATCATCAACCATTCTGAATGTATCTGATTCATCACATTATTTCAACTCATAGTCATTCATATTTCTATAAAACAACATATGACATTATAAAGCAAATAAAATATGCAAGTACAGCTAGACTTTACTGGATTTTATCTATTTGCAAGGCAGGAGAGTCAAATTGCTATGTATGTACATATATAAACACTTTCTTCTACTCTTCTATAAGAAAGTTACATTTCTGTTCTGTAGAATATATAAATTCCTATGCTACATGATATATATCCCATATTTTTTTAATTCTGCGTATAAATAAACTATCCAGAACACAAATCTAGAAAGGCATATTGTTAGCTTCAATATCAATCAATTTCTCTGAATAGAGAATTTGTTTGTTTCTCCTTTTTTTCACTTCTCTGAACTTTTTCTAAATCTTTCTTTGTTGTTTTTTTAGTTTTTGCTTTTAAAGGCTGCAATGGAATAGAGTACTTTTAAATTAAAGTAACTAATGCTGAACAGGAAAAATAGTAATTGCTCTGACTATGGATTTTCTCAAAGTGGTATTTACTTTTTTGTATGTTAGCATCATTAATATTTGCTTTCGTTAGTCAATTAAAAGTCTCAGAATATCTTGAATAATTTTATTGCCTGCTTCTGAAAACAATGTATTCAGCATAACTGATACATTTTGTATAAGCAAGTTTTATTTTAGAAATAATCTGTCATTTGTAACTAAATATTTCTTCAAGAAATGTTTTCCCTTTTTCTCAGCTTGATGTTACTGAGTAAAAGACGATTGAGCACTGCAGAATTCCACCCTTTCAAACTACCTTTAATTGAAAACACGTATTTCAAGCACGATATTGGACAAATAATAACTTCATCTATCCAAGCAGAATTGTGGAATACTCATAGAGTTAAAAATGAGTGAGACTTGGTTATATGGTAAAACCTGAGTAAAGCAATGGGTTTTACGAAGACCTACCTGGCAAACTGTGGGTTTTCTCTTTACAAATTAACATTAAAATTTATTCTGCGTTATAAGGTTTCTTCAGTATTATTATACATTGCCTCTGAAAAATAAGTCTCTGGCTAAGTGGTTAGAGAAGGTCACACTCCTTTCATGAAGTATGAATGTAGGTCCTTTTAGTGTTAATGCACGTAGCTTCCTCCTCAACAGACAATAATTGCAGAAACTCCAGGAACGGCTTTGTGTATCTCTAGAGGAGATTTAGTCTGACCTGTTGCATTTTTTTTAAATAGTTGTGCATGCATTTTCTAACAGCAGAATTACAAGAATTAAATATCAGCAAAACTTTTATATTGTGGTGCATTCAGAAGTATGCTACAATAGACTTGTGGTAAGCATAAAGTCATTATACAACTTTAAATTACTGAGAGGAGAAGCTGCATGTTTTTGTTCACAGAGAAAAGCAAAAAAGACTTCCCATTGCTGAAGTCTTTTATTGGAGAGAGATTATAGTCTCCCACTCTTCTGGTATATTAATATTTTACCAGAGAAAGTTACAAAGTAGAATGGTAGCCCTGTTAGTCACTCTATGTTGTTCTTGTGAGCTATTGGTAAATATTGCTAACAGTTATAAGGATTTAAATCATCTTCAAATTTCAGATTTAAAGTAGTACTTTCTTTGACTTTCCTCATGTGTCCTGAACATCTTTAGAAGTTAAATTAAGTCTTGCCGAACAATTAAAAATAAATTTGTTAATGAAAGTAGTGGATAAAAATAGAGAAAATAATAGAAGATATCAAACAATGTATTCAAAAAAATCATTCGTGACTGGTTGAATTTACCCCATCAAAAGTTAGGGTAAGAATTTTTATTCCAAATAAGTTGTTATACAAAACCAGGTATGAACAGAAGATTGGAATCACCAAAACTGTAATTACTCCTGTCTTTGTTCTGTCTGTTAAAACAGTGTTTACCTAAAATGAGAAGAGATGAGCTTTGCATCGTGTCTTGAAGATGGTCAAGTTGGAATTTCATGGACTGAGGTGGGAAAATACCCTGAATTACAGATCTCTGACAGTGCATGACCTACCAAAAGTCATATTTAAGTAAGAACTGGTTAGGTCAAGCTGAGGACATTTAGAGAGGGATATAAATCCTAGACAGTAAGAAGGAGCATGGTACAGCCAAGATGTGGTTTCTCTAAATCAGCACACACACCATAAATTCTAGACAAAAAGTTTCTGTAGGGGGTTGTAGTAAGAATGGTGTTCAGCACTGAAATCTATGATCTGGAAAGAAAATACAAAAATCATTGATGGTTTAAAACTAAGAATTGCAAAAAAAAATGACAGAGGTATAAATATTGATGAAGGCAAGAAAATAAACCAATTTCTTATGTTCAGACCATTTAAGTTTAAAACAAAGAAAGGATATTAAGAGTTATATGAATTTGGAACATGGGCAGAGTTGGAGACAGTGGTGAGTCTGAAAAAGGATTCAGAATTCATCTTGAACAACTCAGCACTGTTGTAGTCAAGTTCTCACTGCACTACTGTGTTATACATTGGTGTGGAAAGAGTGAAAAAGTGAGTAGCATGAAGTTAACGTACTGTTTCATATGATATTCATGACACCAGTTCTGGGAGATTGCATCAAATTCTGTGTCCAAGTTTTAAAAGGGCATTAAAGCATTAGGAAACGTACTGAACAAGCCACTAGGACATGATCTGAGAGTTGAGGGAAAATTTCTTACAGTAAGAGACTTTAAGAGCTGAATCTGCTTAGTTTATCAAAAAGAAGATTGAAAAATAACATGATTGAATGGTATAAATCTCTCAAAGGGGCAGAAAATGATGGACATTTATCTAAAGAAGAAAGGCAGAGGACAAACAATGAGAGACAAACAAATTCAGATGGGAATTCAGGCACACAGTTTTAATAATGAAGATAATTTAACAGAAGATCAAACTGTACCAGCCAAGACAGTATAGCTTTCTGGAAGACATGATTTAGCAAAATATAATGTGTTGTGTTTCATATATGGGTAGCTTGGAGAAAAGGAATGACCTATGATATATAGAAAAGCAGGCTAAGTTCAGGGTAGGCATTACAAATCTCATGCAAAAATCTTCAGATTGCCAAAAGACACATTACAGACTTAAAGAGGTTAAGGAAGGGAAGCAACGGGAGTAGTTCAAAGTGGAAAAAGGTGTCTTCTCGGAGTCCTCCTATGGTGAAGCTGGGTTGCAGGCTTGCAGATGCCTATACTGTAACCTATAACCTGGGTTACAGGTTACATTTGGCAATGTTGGCCCGTTTTGCACAATTCCTTTCACAGCAGGATATTTGACCTGCCCAGTGGTTGCACGAGCATCAGCTCCCTGCACAATAAAGAATTAGGTTCTGGAATGGAAACTGCACTTGAGCTGCCCAGAAGCTACAGGCAGCTTAAAAATCAGAGGTTGACCACTACTGGGAAAAAATGAGCTATTGTTCTATCTGTAACACGCACCTGCAAGGAGGAAAGAATTTTAGGCTAAATTATAACATTGTCATGAAAGCAAATGGATATGAAGAGGCCAGGGACAAATTTAGATCATAAATTAAAAGGTTTTTAATCACTGAAACACTTCAGTTCGGGAATAGTTTAGCACTTTAAGTAGAGGTAGAAAAGCCCTGTGTGTTTCAAGATGAAGCTAGAGATTTCTGTGACATGTACAGACTGTGATTGCAAGTGATGGGACTCACTTCTAACTCCACTGCTGAGGATATGTTTGCATTATCATTCTTTCATGTGTTTAAAATAATTACTAGTACAGAACTCTGAATATATATACAGTTAACACAGCTATGCAGTCAGAGCACCAACATCTATCAAATTTAAATTGGAGATCTCATGTAGCAGCTGGCAATTTAGCTAGCAAGAGAAAGCATGGGTCATGAATCTGTCTCTGCTCCTGGAGTGTCTATTTAAAGTAGGCATGTTTGTGAGATAAAATCTCGCTCTCTCTTCCTTTCCTCCAAAACAAAACAATTGAGAAAAACTCTTCAAAGGGAATTTCACAGTCTCCACAAATGTTTCCTTCTCTAAAACATTTAAAGCTACAAAAATGAGATTGCTTTCCCATGTTGTTTTTAAGAACCACTGTATTT
The DNA here is from genome assembly GCA_013399365.1 of Pampusana beccarii. NCBI lineage: Eukaryota > Metazoa > Chordata > Aves > Columbiformes > Columbidae > Pampusana > Pampusana beccarii. Next base: position 33,947 of record VWYH01006721.1, on the reverse strand, counting down.
CTACTCATAAGATTTCTTTTTTCTATCTGCCCAAAAATTCTACAATTTTACCAAAGCACAAATAAATAAAAGGAACTTTACAAATGGAAATGCTTTATACATGCTTTATTTTAAAAGTTATATTTTAGAAAGTAATTTCAATCATACTGACTTCGAGACTTTTGTATTCTTTGTGTGCTGCAGGATGTCCTATTTTTCACTGATTTCTCCTCTCTTTTTTAAACTTTTCATCTTCAAGGTGGGTTCTTAAAAAATCACTTTCAGTTGTGTTGTTTCAGCCTTAAAATAATACCTATTTATTTGAAAATATTGAAGAAGTAGCAGGCTACTATTAACATTTGTATATGAAAGGTTGTAGCCCTTCAGAAGAGCTTAATAATAATGGTATAGACAATAAGCGGAGGAAGAAATTACATCTTACACCATTTGCTGACTCTTTCCAGTTTGTTGCTTTGAGAGGCAGAGACAGAAAAAAAAAAAATAAAAAGAGCATGATGTGCTGTAGTGACACCTTCCTCCGGAAACTTCAGAGAGAAGTTTCCAAGTCCAAGTTAGAGCACTCCCCTAATTTATCCAAGTTATTCCAGAATCTCACTAACTTACTTTTGAATACAATTAATGCAATTAATCTTTTAATTAGATGGTATCTTCATTTTCTTCCTTCTACAGTTAAACTACCTATGTGTTTTATCTTGAAAATCTTATATTAACACCAAGTTACTGTCATATTTGACTTGCTGATTTTTCTTATATGATCATAAATTATTTATTTTATCTCAAACACAATGCATCCTAGCCATTCAGAGGGGCAGAAATTTTGTATTTCATCTTGCAATGGATACTGCAGAGCTGTTGCAGGATGCTTTGCGTGCATTAGGATGCTCCAATAGCTCCTTCATTTCATTACTTAGCTTATTGTTTAAGACAGCAAGTGTGGCCAAACCCCTGAAGCAATTTGGTCTTGTGTTTGTGGTCTGTTCTCTCCAGCTGATGTTTAAATGTTTTTAATGCACTTTACATTAAAAAGCTTTGCAGAGAATCTCAATGAAATTAATTACATACTCATAAGGAAAGCAAAACCTGCAGCCAACCAATATGCTCTCACAAACAGCAATATACAAAAGCATTTCAGTAAACTATCTCAGTTGGTACTTATTCATTGGCTAACCAATTACTGATGAGTTAATCTCATGATTACTTCCCTTGATTCTGTAACTGTAAGTAACAGTGATAGAATTCATTAATTTAAAAAAAAAATATTCCTTATAACCATATAATTAACAAGGTGTGCTAAAATGAAATGATTCTCAAATAGGTGGTGTCTGATAATTGCATTTTGAAAATTGTGGCAGTAAGATTTTGTGGTATGAAGACATTTAAATCTTCTTCTATGCAATATAGATCCCTCAATAAAATGTATTTTATATGACTAATGGAGAAAATGAACTTTATGTTTGAAGAGGTCGAAGATTTTTTCCTTGTTGTTGTAAAGGGCGTGTATGTAATTAGCTGATCTGTTCATTAAAGTAGGACAATAACTAAAAGGATCAGAGTTTATAGTGCATAGAATCTGCACGTTATTCCAAGAATTAATATAAACCTGACAAAAATACCTTTTTGACAGAAGAATGTTCCAGAATGTGGCAGTTTAAAACAAACAACAAATGTTGACAAGAATGACCACTGAAAGTCCCAAGCCCATTCAAATGGAAGTGTTTTGCATATTTGAACCAAAATGAATCCCGTTCTTTCAGAACAATAATAATTGCTTTCAATTTTAGGGAAAAACATGTCAATGTAAAGCACAAACATACTCATTAGCCTGATTTTTGTGGATAAAGCTGTTTCCAAAAGTTTTTTGCAAATCTTTGCACAGTTTGCTGTTAAAAGACATTTGTTCAGTCAAGCAGTATGACGTGTTCTTCTGAGGTGTGATGTGTTTAAACTTGCTACCTCAGATGTCAGAAGAGAAATGTTGTTCTCTGTTTTTCATTTGGAAAGTCTTGCAGATAAGGCAAATACTGTGGGCTGGGAGGTCAGAAGGCAGGGGAAACATGTTTAAAGCAAATATTTTTTAAAATTGCAATAAAATTATAATGTAATCTCTTCAGTCTACTGAAAATTATAATTCTTCACACAAACCAGAAAATAAATAGATCTCTCTTATTGGAGGCTACTCATCAGCAATATTACTTCACGAAAAACTGGAGCCATTCTGGAGAGACAGGAGTCCTGGAAGTGTCGTACAGAATTAGCTGTAACCACTGTCCCATTCAGATTCACACAGAAAGAATTTCTTCTGAGGAGCAGAACAAGACTCAAAATTGAGCTCCTCCTCTGAATTATCTTTTGGAAGACTCGATCTCTTTACATTGTCTACATTGTGAACCCAGGGTAACTGAACTCCTCGTTTAGATGCCTGAATTAGATAACATTGCCTTCTTCTACAGATCAAGGTTAATGCAAGGAGATCACTTCCTTTCAACTCCTTTCTATTCCAGCACAAAAATAATTCTACTTGAGCTTTATTTGTGAATAAATTGATCTCATTCTGAAGCACACACACACAAAAAAAAAGGTAAAAAAGTGAGTTTACAAAGACGAAAGAGTAATGGAAAAGGGTGATGTGCTACACCCAAAGACAGCAAATGAAGGAGAAAGAATTAAGTTTGCAATGTCTTAAAGACTGAGATTCCAAATTCTTTTTCTGTTGTTTCTGTTAAAACTGACGATAATATGTTGCTTGCTAACTGAAGATGAAATTTCTTTTATTTGTGGTAGGTCATGAAGTTGTCAGTTCCTGATGCAATGAAAGTGCAGATTTTTGTATCCTACAATGTTTTAGATAATAATAATTTTATCAGGTCAGAGAAAAGCACAGAACTCTTAACTCACATTTGCCAAAGACTGCCATTTCAACTAACAGGAGCAGAAGCATTGTATCACCAAGATTTTGAAGAGGTATTTTTTAAGAAAAATCCCCAGGAGAACTTTTGAATATTTTCTGTGACAGGTGAGATTTTTCTACTGATTTTTCACAATTTTAGATTTTTCTAGTTGACTTTTTGTCCTCTTATTTTGAATAGGTTCAAAAGGTCAGACTAATTTTAAGTTCCTGATAGCTTTACGGTGTCATATTTTTTCCCTTTTATTAATATGGTTGAGAATTCTTCCAACCCTTAGTCTTTCTCCAGTCTTGTTGTCATGGAAGTAAAATGATATAATGTTTATAGCTTTTTTACTTTATGTACTATAGTTTAAAAAGGTTTGGATTACTGTGGCTTTTCTTAACAGAGAGGATAAATAGCGAATAATGTTGTTTTAACTCTTCTGATTAAGTCACTCTGACCTGATCACCATTCTGTTGGTCAAAGGACTTTATATTCTAGATGAGGCTAAACTGGCATATACTTCTTTTTGTTTATGACTCTGTGCATATATATAAGCACAATGCTTTACTACTCACCTTTTTGAAACAAAAAAACTCTTGCGTTAAAGGGAGAAAACTAATTCGACAGCATTCTTCATAATCCTATTAAGATATACATTGAATAAGCTACAGGTTGTCTGTCTAATTTTGCTTTCTTGTATAAGACAAGTTCATTGTTGCCAATTTTAGCTATGTACCATGTGAATTTTCTTAAGATACTTTGTGAATTATTACTCTAATCTGAGTATTTGCTCATTGTTTTCCCAGAAGCGCTTACTTCCTTAGTAGTGTTTTGTACCTGTCGTATACCTTATTTTTATAAGTGTTCTAAACTCATGTCTTAGTTTCTTACTGTTTCTTCATTTATTCAATGTACATTTTTGGGAAAAGAGCTACCTCAAACAGCTATACAAGAAGCAGAGAATGTTTCAGATATTCAAATTCTAACAAATCTCTGACTCTTCCAAAGACATAGTATGTGGGCTAAGTTCTTGACAACTTTAACAATCAGATCTTCCCCAAATTCAATTAACTCTTCTTTGTTTGTTTTTGTTGGTTTTATTGTTGTTTGTTTGTTTGTTTTTAGAGAGATGATACTTGGCGAAAATGAACAGATTATCTGTGAAAATAGAAACCGTAAATCACTAATCTACAGTAGTGTGAACTTGAATTACTATCTGATTATAATGATTAATTTGTGTATTAATTGAATAATGGAGAAAAGTTATTGGAGTAATGGATAGATTTCAAAATGATCAAGTAGAAGGATTTCATAATATTATCCTTTATAACACCAGAAATCCTTCTATAAACGCATGTCAGAACTGAGCAATTACATTTGGTTTTATGATGAATGATTCCTCTAACCAACTGAAATTGTGGAGGAACTGACTGATGTCTTTCACCACCATAATGAATAGTAATTCAACTAATGTCATTGAGGCAACACTAGACTGAAAGGAGAATTAATTAAAATGAGACATTGCCTGGCTAAAAACTGCAAACTGTTGTTTCCCAAGACAGACTCTTCCCAAATCTAAGAGGGATCTGTGAATACTGAAAACTGAATTCTACAGATTACAGCTGCTTTGTTGATCCTATATTTTTAATACATCCCAATATGTCCTTTAAATTGTAGAGCTGCATATCACTGTGATTTCTTTTTCTAATTCACTGCCTAGATTTTTTTACTGTTGTTGCAGCCCTGCCCCATCAGCTTACTTTGCATCCATGAGGTTGCTGTACTCTCACTCAATATAAACAAGAACAGTGTCCACTGAAGTGTGCATCTGTAGAAAAAAGATATTTATTGTAATCCTAATTAATGATAATTTAGAATGCCACAAGTCTTCTGTTCCTCCTTTGCCTTATTTTGCTTTAAAAATCTGCTTCTATGAATTGAACACTAACTGAAACTGAAAACTGGGGTTATTTGATACGTGTCTTCTCAAACAATTCTTTTACTCTTCATAAAAAATCTTCAAAGAAGTTCTTAGAATAGAATGAAATGGCTGGTGTTTATCAAAACTAGATTAAAATTCAATTTTGAATGAAAATCCAGGCTTTGGGAAGACTGAAGCACAATTTGATTAAGCATTATTCCATTTGCCTTAGGGAAGCTCTGCTTGTATCAGTACAGCAGTGTAGTCCTGTATCTGCAGTGAGCATGTCAGATGGCTGTTCAGAAGATGAGACTTTTTCTCCAAAATGAGTTTGATAAGATATAAGTTCAGTTAGAGAAAACTGAATATAGCTTAAGAATCATTCACCTAATAAAGTATTTCAACAAGCAGGACTACAGCCCAGACAAGTCAAAACTTACAGGTAAATAGAACTCAGTGCTATAGTAAGTTCTTTCCCCAAATACTTCTGATTAATTTTGTTTTGATTAGTCAGCTAATTATGGTGTAGATACTGTGTTATTACTAGTGATTAAGAGTTTTCAGTTAAGATAAAATATTTCTAGTTAGAAAAGTACCGATTTCTTGAAGTAGTTTTTTTACAGAAACATATCTGTTCCAATGTTGTTTTAATGAAGTGCTGGCAAGCTTGGGTGGAATATTGTGTATTGTCCTTTCTATTCTGCCAGCCACAGTACATTCTCTGATGTTGATGGGAACTGAAGGTGGGGTCTTGCATTCTAATTTAAAAATATATATACCTGAACATCTCCCCTGCAGAACTGAGAGAGATCTTTTTTCCTGCTTTCTGCAACTTAACATTCTTTTTATGCATTGAAAAAGCAATAAAAACTTTTCAGTGCTTTGAAATTTTCTGTAAGACAGGAAGAGTTCAACTAGCTCTATTAATTTATATGAGATAAATGCATTAAGTGTGGGTTTTTTTTTTTTCCTTTCTATTAATTCTACCTAGAATATGATAATTTAATATAAGACTTTCTTTAAGGGAAAACAGGGTTGAGGTTCAGGATCATGACAAGAGTGGAAGGATTCATGCTACATAATGACAGCACCCAGTTTTCCTGATGCATGCACTGGAGCATATTCCTTACTGAATAAGACACAGAAAATAATGTGAAGGCTAGAAAGCAGTGCTGCTTGCCTTTCGTGTTTCCACCAAAATTATGCTGGTCCACTACGCATCCTCATATTCTCTTTCAAATACAGAAAGTGCCCTCAGATGCACGCTTTGTCTTTGCTGTACTAACCTTGCTTATGCCACATATCCAGCACCCCCTTAATTATCACGAGTCTTGTAAGCTTCATAGAAACAAATTGGAAATATGCTGGACAAAGGAAAGACCATGACTGAATATGTTTTGGCCTTTATTATGTGCAAGATACTTCATCTCCTTCAGGAGTCATCACTGTTAAAAAGGAGGAAAAAGACTGTTTTCTGTTCCCTGCTACTTAGAGAATCTGAACAAGCACATTTGTGCTCATATTTTGATTATAGATGAAAATTTGAGTATTCTTATATCCCAAGATCTGTGTACAGGAGCAACAAAAGTAGTTAAAGACACAGATATGTTCTTAGAGTTCATTTGCACAGTGTTAGAATTCATGGATAAGTTTGGAGGTAAAATTTTAATGGATATATGCAGAAACTGGTTGCAAATAGCTTTTTAAATTCTAGTACTCCACTGTATCGTACTTTTTGTAACCATGTATTACCGTCTCAAGTGGGTGCAGCTCATATTCACTCTGTGTAGTAAAAAATCGCAGTATCTTGTTCAAAACAATCGAGATCCAATTTTCAGTGTGTGAGAACTGAAGGAAAACCAAAGATAATTCTACTTTAACTCTTGCAAATGAAGAGTTAAAGCAAACTCTGACAAATCTTGCAAGCTCTGATAAATCTGCTTATTTTTCTTTTCAGAAAAAAAAAAATGGATAAAGCATTCTTTCTGATAGGTAAAGCAATTAAAAAAACCCGATATGATCTCAAAAAAAGTATTTAATAGGATGTAGTCCAGATGTGATGCTGACGTCTGTCTACTTTGATTTTAGTTCTAATACTGCTGAGTCAGATGTAATAGATCTGACCTAATAGCATCAGGGAAAACATCAGTCAGGTGTGCTTCCCTTCATGGAGGTGTTACACAGATGCTTAGGCACAGAATTAATATTTATCTTAGAATTTAGTATTTAGTCATAATTTAACTATGTGAAACCAGTGCATTAGTCATGATTGATGCCAAAATTTTATTTCTCCCTCAAAAAATAAAAGGTTTCACCCTACTTTTGCCAGCAAGTTACCACTTTGTGGCATTTGTTTTATTTATCTAGTGGGGTACCCTTAGCCATTTGACATGTTACTCACAAAACTGGAAGCTTAGTTGGTCCCTACAGATGAATATTTCTCAACCTACGTATGCCCAGAGCATGGACCCTTCAGTGCATCATTGAATCTAACAGATGACAGGGCAGTTTTGAAAATTTTATGAAATTAAAAGCCTTAGCAGGACAAAAACTCAGGATCTTCTTAATAATCAAGTCCCACTGTATCCCAGAACATTATTAACCAACTATACATGAAAAAGTCCCTAAGCTGGGCAGTCACTGTCTAAGATGTAAAGTAATAAAAAAAATTTTTAAAAGCCTTCAGAAAAAACATGCTAGTATAGCTGTTTGTAATAGGCATTTTTAGTGAGTGGTTAGTTGTGAAATGAAAGTCAATTAAAGTTAATTGTTGGTAAAAATCATACAAATTTGTTAACAGCCCATTTTATAGAAATTAATCTTGGAAATTATATATTCTGGTACCCATGAATCCTCAAAGATGCTACTTAGGATTACATTAGGTTTATATTTTAGCTTTCACAATTCTGAAAGACAGAAGAATTTAATAAGAAATGAGATAAATTCCAGACATAGTAGAGTCTTATGCAAACTGTACATAGTATGTGAACCCTTGGGCAATGATGAGATGCTTAGCATATTCCAATATTATTTTTTTTATATCAAAGATATTTTAATATAGATTTTACATCAAAGATGGTATGGAACAAAAGGCAAAATCTTAAGACAGTAGGTTACGTAGCTATAACTGCAGCTTGAATTTTAATCAGGAAGAGGAAAAATACTAGTTTGCTCTTTTAAATATAATAGCTGCACTGTTTCTTCTTATGATAACCTTCCAAAATTAGATGTAGCTGTAAGAATCGCACACAGCTTAATACCAATTAACTCAGCCTCACAGTCTGAGATAATTCAGTATTCCTGTGTTTACTTTCTGCTCACTTCATTGTTTCACTGAAACAGTCTCAGGATAATCTGCTGCTTTGCATTTTCCTATGGCCATTGAATTGTATTAGCCAGCAGCCCCACTACTTGTGGAGCTCCACTCTTTCAACAGCCCCATCGGTGACAAAATTATTTTCTCAGGTCAGAGTCTTCTTGAACTTTTCTACGTTTTCTGTCATCTCAAGCTGGTTTTCCTTGGAAACTGCATTTCGCTAATATTTCATGTCACCAAACAGAAACTTCAGTTATACCAATATTGAAGAGGACTGGTCTTTCTTAGAGAAGTTCCTACCTGGAAATAGCCCTGACTCTTCCTCCTGTCCTTGCTCATTTTTTACATCTGCGGTAGGGCTAGAGGAATAACAAGGTAGTATGTGGTACAGGAAAATTGTATAGGAAGTGCTCATTATGTAGAAAGTCAACTGCAATGTACACCAAGTATTATCACCCTGTTTGCTGTTGAATAATGCTGAAGCAATTCATTACACAGCTGACTGGAAGAGTAATAACAAAAATGCGTTCTTTTATACTTTTATAATCACATGCTGTCTATTTTTGTACCTTTTCCTTCATTCTTCCTTTTTACTCACACTACTTGGCATTTGTATTGACACAGCATCTAAAGACATCAGCCAGGATGGATCATATCCCTTCAGAAGCCATAAAAATAATCAATTATAGCCTGTGCTACAAAAAAGCACAGTCTCAAAGATTCTTGCTTTGTTTTCTCTTGACTTTATTGCGCAGAATGTTCTGCTTCCTGATGCTCTTCTCATTCTCCTGCTTTTGGTCCTTCATTCTTGTTACACGTAGTTTCTAGCTCTTTCTTTTCCTGTTCTCTGAGATGTTCCCTTTCTGCTGGTAGTTGATATCCTCAAAAAGATGCCCTTTGCTCCATCTGTTCACAATGCCTACGTATCAGTGAAAGTAAAACTAGTCCTTTTTAGTTCCTATATCGTTTTACTGATTCTTTCAATAAACATCATGAAGATCAGCAGGAAGAACAATAAAAATGGGAAGATGCAACACCACACAGAAAGGCACTTCATTGCTCTTTACTCGAGAAAAGCTGATTTGTGGGAATCTTTCCCTATAGGTATTATTATATAATACTCAGTAAGGTCATTTGAAGCTTTTACTCTAAATCTGTTAAAATAAGAAGCTCTAATCTTATAAAAATTTTCATTTTCTCTAATTGTCGTGATTCCTAAAATATCTGCACAGGACTGATCTGATAGAGGAGCTATTACATTTTTCATCATACAGAAGCACAGCACTTATCTCTCAATATTACTTGCTTTCAGTTGTTGTAAGCATCAATTACTTAGGAAAGAATCATAAATGGTCGCAAAGTAAGAAAATATCGCTAGCACAGTAAGAATTGAAACTGATGTTTTAAATTGAAATTTCTTTGTTATTTAATTTTGTGACTGTTCATAACTTTATAAACTCAAAAATTTACGCAATTCTTTCTCAAAATTATAAACGTGGTAGTCAATTAAAAAAAAATTGAATGAAGAATGGATAGTAAAAGTTCTGATTGAATTTGTACTTGCGACAAAACTCCTATTTGGTTCACAGGGATTTTGGTGTTTTCACTGATATAGTTGGAATACAAGAGAAACTGAATTACATATTATTGGTCACAAAAAACCACTTATTTTTTGTCAGAGTATTGGAAAGTACAATACCTGCCTATGCGAACATCCTGCAAGGGAACCCTGGTGTTCTGCCTGACATTTCATAAAGACCGTGACTACATTTCCTTCATCCCAGGGGTTTGGCTACCTGGGCTCAGTGCCAGCTCTGATAATGAAGTAGCCCAGCTCTGAAGCAGAGCTGTTTGATAAAAAGCTGTAGAAGCTGTTCATCCCTCTTCTTTCAGGAGCTGTTTTTTTTTTTTTTAATTTTTTTTACTCCCTGGGGAGTGCTGAGGGATGCTCTCGGTCTCTGCATGAGCTACTGTGCAAGTGCACCTTCACCCAGCCTTGTACCTTCCTAATTCTGACCCCGAGCCTGGTTGGCTGACCTGACTTTTTGTCTTGACCTTAGACCCACCTCATCACTACCAACTTTGCCTTGCAATCTGAATCATCGTTTGGGCTGGATCTCCTCTAGTCTTGCACAGGTTCTGTGGGCCTGCAAACTTTTCTGGTAGGACCCTGCTCCAGCCTGCTTTGCTGTGAGTCTGAACTCCCAGCTCACCTCCCCTTCCCTTGCTGCTCTCTGAGACATATCACATCTTTTTCATTAGGACCTGGAGTCTGTCGACTGATCTGTCCCACAGAAACTTTTCAAATTCAGTCTGGGCTGCCAAGGAAAGGTGCTGTGCCTCAAAGCCCTCATTCTGAATTACTACATTTTCTTTCACACACTGTTTTATTCACATCCTGATTTTAGCAGACACTTTTATTTCTTGAATAGTATTGTAGGTATAATTCTTAACACATTAATAAGCTACTGAAGTCATCTTTTTTTCAAAGATATTTGTGATGATATACCAGATTTAACATTTCTCAGCTTTTGTTTTTTCTTTTTCATTGTTTGTAGGAACTAATGCTGGCTTAAAGGATATTCACTTCTGCTTCTTCAAGCTATTAATCTGAAATCAATTTGCAATGCAACACAAGGATAATTTCGAAATCAGTTAACTGTGAGCTCAGACATGCCCCAGAGTTAGGTTGCATGGAGGTTTTTCCCACAAGAATCTGGTCTCTAAGTGTAATTAGCTGTCTCTGTGATAGTGTTTCCTTCAAAATAAGGCCAATGAGGCAGCGAATAGAACAAGGAAAGAGGCAATAATCTAATCATAGCATAATTCTTGGTCTAAGCTACTATGGCTACCTAAAGAAATATAATATAGGGAAAATCTATTTTGCACTTCCACAGTGCCACCTACCTTTTCATCCTGTGCTTTTCCTATACACAGGTCTACATATAAAATACCTATACCATGCTCTTCAAGGAGAAAGCAGAGTCCCTGGCAAGTCCCTGACAGCGTAGTTCTAACAGAGCTGTGCTGATGCCCATGGGAGTTCGAGAGATGTCATAAAACTATTTTTGACTCAAAAATATGACCTTGGTGTTGACTCTACAAATACGATCATATTTTCAGCATTACTTCTTGGAATCCAAGCAAATCCAGAGGAACTCTTGTTAACACTATTACTTTAATGAAAATGGGGGAATACTCAGTCTTAGAGATTATTATAACTTCAAACTGTATCTTAGAAGTGTTTATTTTCGTTCTTTGGTAGTGAATTAGTTACATTTAGGCTCCATTAAATTATTTTTCCTAGATTTGACCTTGTTTTAAACCTCAGCCCTCAGTCATCAATAAATAATACTTTTTAAATTATTTTGGGTCTGATTAGAGCTTTTCTCCCAGTTCTCAAATATACCACTGAAAACATAATAGAGTTCTATGTGCTTAAACTGTTGGGTTTGATGTCTAAAGTCTATCAATATATTATTTAAAAGTATATTAGTAATCTAAGACATAGTGGTACAAATATGCAAAATATTATGAAAGACTATTAACATTTTATTTTTCCTACAATGTCTTTCTGGAAAAAAAATAATAACTAGATCCTACAATGACTAATATACATCTTGTTTCAGTCATTTCAATTGGAAGAGCCTATGGATGTGGGATGAAAAATAAATTCCTTAAAAAAAAAAAAAAAAGCAGGTGCAGTTTCCTCTTATGAAGCATACCAATCCAGAGGCTTTGCTTGTTAAAGTAGCAAGCCTGTAACTTTATACCGAAAAAAAAATACTTCTTGTTTGCATTTGACCTGTACTGAAAATAAAACTAAATGTCTGTCTTCCCAGGCGTGTAATTTAAACAATCGCTTTAAACGGCCTCAGAGCTGTTCGACAAGAATTGAAGGTTCTTCCTGTTGGGTTCCTTCAGTCTTCTCCCACAGCCTTGAATGTTTATTAATGAAGAGCCGAAAAGTTTTCATGTTGCACAATGTAAAAGAAGATATATTATTTTTTCCATAATGTTTAAGCAAGTGAAGCACTTAAGGTTTCGTTGTTCCTTAGAAAGTCAGAGTACATCCATCTTCTCACTGAGGGTGTTATATAGGTGTTAAGGCTAGAGACTGTATCTTACAGAGAGTGGAAGCAGCCTCCTGCTCTTCCCTGTTCCCTTTGCTCTAATGCAAAGCATTTCAAAAGGCTTAAGTTGGAAAAGAACTAGAATTAATGGCTCCAGAAAGTGTGGGAATTTTAGAGGTTTTAATATTTTAACTTTTTTTTTTTTTTTTAACACTTTTTCTCTCTATTTTAAAGCATGGAAAAGTGTCTATAACTGACTGGGTTTCTCAGATGATATTATTGCTACACTTAAAGTCACCAGTAGTCTCTATATTGAGATATATTTTGAAGGTATACATAGAGTCTGAGCAGTTTTTTGAAGTCTTTCTCAAACTAGATAGACCTTGTACACAGTAACTTTGTTCATTATAATAAAATGACAATTTAAAAGCAGCAGGCTATTGCAATACAACAGGGTTTTGGACATTAACAGAATAATTTGAATTTATGCAAAATAAGAAGCCTGTATACATTTTGAAACAATTAAATTTTAGTCCAGAATTATGCGATGCAAAATACACCTATGCATTCAAAAAAAATAACTTTTTTACTTCGCCCCTCCCCCTAGAATGTAATATGTGATTCTATATCATTAAAGGATGAATCATTCAACAGTAGAATGGCATTTAAATACTATATAGATAAAAAATTAGATCTATAACTAACCTGAAACAGAATAATAATAACACAGTGCTGCTTGTATTACCTACACTGCACTAGGGGTTGGTCATCTACTCTGAACATTAAACTTTTCAGTTGCATTGAGTATTTAAACTGCAGTATATGTGCATTTACTTTTTCCTCTCAGTGTCAATTAACCCTATACCACGTGACCCAATTTCTTAAAATCTCTTTCTTTTGTCACAATTACAATAGAATCACATTATGAACTATTTACATTACATATGTTGATACCAAACAGGTCATTAAACTAACTTCAAAAAGGAAAGATTTGCTAGGAACCTGTGAGCACCCGTGAAGTGTGCCATCGCTGTGGCGTACTACACGTTACTGTTTAAACTTCCTGGTTATAAATCCCTCACATGTATAATCTGCAATCTCTCTCTGCAGGACCACATTTCAAACTTAAGTTTCCTTTTTTATCTTTGTCAAGTAACAATGTGAGTCTTAAAATAGTCTGGCATTATCAAGCTATATGCCGTATTCTGTTTATTGTGATTCAGACAGAGCTAGAATGTCTGTTGATAACAAGCATGGCTAACTCTGCATCAGCAGTGAATATGTGATGACATTGAAATCTGCCTCTTTACATGTCTGATGTTTCTTTTTAAGTTTTCCCTCACCTTTAAACAGAGCGCTTAAGTTTATTTTTGCTTGCTGTCACCACACTTCCAGAGCTGTGTCTTAAAAGAGTGTTTGCATTGATAAAATAACATTAGCTAGAAAAAGTCCGCTGGACAGAAAGCAGAAAAAGCCATATGAACCTCAGACTCCTACTCAGGTCATAATTTATCTTTCATATTACAAATCCTAGACTGCCAGTGGTACGGCAAACGCTTTCCCTCTTGAGGAAGATTCTGTAGACTGTATCCTTTGTCTACTTAGCTATGATTTTTTTCTGTTATAAGTCTTCCCTGACCTAATGCAATCCCTTGATTTTTCCTTTTACTGAAAAGAACTGATAGTAAATAAGTCTGTAGATTCCCAACTCAGATTGTCTTCCCCAACTTTTACATATAGACACTTTGCACCTGAAGAATTTTCAAGATAATTAATCGTTTGCTGTGATAAAATTCACAGACCGAAAAGAGGAACCCTAACTGTGAACAGGTGAAGGAATCGCACAGCCTCCAGCCTGCAAAACGCAAAATCGAATTCTAGGCAACGCAATGTTACAAATTCATTCGAGAAGCAGGGACCCCACGCATTTAGTTTCCGTGCCCAGGGTCTGGCTGCTGAAGCTAGCCGGGTGTTAGTGGTGAGGAAAGACGGTGACCGAGGGCACCCTCCGCTCCAGTCTCGGCGCTTCAGCCGCCCGAGAAAACCTTTGCTTCTCCAGAGACGACAACTCACCTGAGCAAGACCGCGGCTTCCCACAGATAAAATCCCGAGACAGCGGCGCGGAGGTACCTCATCCGGGCCATGCTGCTCGGAGGCGCCGCCGAGCCCTGGAGCGGTCGTGTCCGAGGCATCGGCGGGGCTCCGCGGCGCGGCGAGCCGGGGTGGCAGCGCGGCTCCCCGCGGGCGGGAGGCGCCCCAGCACCCTGGAGAGCTCCGGCGGCTCCGCGCCCGCC
>VWYH01006720.1:473681-484876 GCA_013399365.1 Pampusana beccarii | reverse complement strand
TTCTGTGATTCTGTGAAAAGTACAGTATTTCTATTAATCCAGTTCACTACAACAGGCATTGAGATTTTGACAAAAAAAAAAAAAAAAGGTAAGCCAAAAGGCTGGAGAAAGACTATCCTGTTTTGAAGAGAAATGTATTACCCAAATAAGATTTTTCTGCCAACACGGAAGCCCAACTGACAGGTTTGGGTGCTACTTATATTTTAAAAACCCAAACAAAACAATGAAGGCAAAAATCTCAGGCAAAATATTTGTTTCTCTTATATAGCATTTGAGAAATAGGTTAAACAAGACATGGGTCCAAAAACATTCAGTTGCAACAAGCACAACTCAGACCTCTGCCCTAAACACAGCAGCTGCAGAAACCCTCTGCCACAGTTAATCAGCTCAGCCTTCAACCTTCAGACAATCATGAAAAGCTCTCCATGAATTTAGTCCTTAAAGTATACTTCTGACATCCTTGAACAATATAAAAACAAAATTAAAAAGGCAAAGTGTCTTTCAAGGAGAAATTTTAAAAGGTATCACCTAGCTCATGCAGCTAATGCAAGTGTAGTTATTACATATAAACTACTAAAAGTTACTTCTATGAACACGGGTTGTTTCAAAGAGTGCCCATTTTCAGTTACATCCTCGAAAGAATTATCCAGCTATCGGCTTTCAGTCTGCCTAAAGACAAGGTGATATATCTTTTATATCTTACCTCATTTAAGTCTCTGATTTCATTTTCTGCCAGAGAAAAAACAGTCAGATTCTGAGGTAGGCACACAGGGGCAGTGCGAAGTGAAGTTATAATATTTCCATGTAGCAACAGAGTCTATAAAATAAACATACAGCAATGAAACGCATGTTCGTTCAAAATCCCCACATTTTTTGTTCAGGCAATACCTGCACAATACACACAAAATAACTAACTAAGGCTTTCTGGTATCATCACAATTACCTTTGTTTATTCCAGAAAAAAAAGCCTAACTTTTGTATTTTAGAGCAAAACCTTCTCATTTTAAAATGCAGAGCTGAAGTATACTCACGGTTACAAAAAACGTATTTGGAAACATTTTTTCTCTACAGTGTTCATGCTGAAAGATTTAACACTATGTTTTGTTTTGATTCTTGACATGAGAACCAAGGGCTACGAATAAGATCTCACCCTGTTATCTTTATCAAAATCATTAGAGTGGCTACAGAAAAAGCACTGCCTCAGTTCCTGCAACTTGAAAACAAGGAAAATAATTCTTACATGCTTCCCACTCGAAATTATAATTATTAATTATAAAGCTTTAAGAGCTAGTGTTTGAACAATGAATGCTTTAAAAGGCAGCAATTTTCAAAGAAAAATTTTTATGCAAAGAATGTAACAAAAAGAGAGAGAAAATAGCATCTACCTTCAGTGACGTAAGCTTGGAAAGATCGCCTAACTGAGCTATGTTGTTGTCTGACAAATCAAGATGCTGAAGAGATAGACAGGAGTTGATTTGTTCAATGGCCTACAAAAACAAAGTCGTCAATTACTCACAGTAACACTTTTTTAGTCATTAAATAAAACCAGAGAACAATAGTTATAAATTATTATGAAAGCTAAAAATCACTGGATAGGTAACCCAAAATGAAACACGTGTCCACACAGTTTCATTTTACAGATAACTCTTTTCCTATTTTGGGAACTATTTCCCAATTCTCACTACATTTTGATAGTAAACCCTGTTTTTTTTTCTTTCCCCCCAGACAATTCTTGTCCAAAAGTTGCCCTCTTCTGTTTCCTAAACCAGTAGACACAAAGCTTCAACACTTGTTCAAATCAAAACCAGAAACATATTCAGATTTCTTTGCAGCATTTTCAAAACTTCTGCAACACTAGATTCTGGAAAATGTGTTAAGACTAAATACTTTACCTTAAGGTTGTTTCCTGCCAAGTTCAGCCATTCCAGGTGCACCAAATCCTTCAGCCCTTCCACATACCCAATACTATTATGAGGCAAGTTTAGCACGCGGAGCTTAGTCAGTTTTGCTACACCCATCATTCGCACCAAACGATTGTTGGCTACAGAGAGCTGCAGATTGACACACAAATAAAAGAAATAGTTTTAACTATTAAGCTGCACAGATAGAACAGGCTTTTATTTTCAACGGTTAAAAATCTAATCCAACAGGAACTTATTCAATCTACATATTCCATTTTCAAGCAAATAACACAGACAAAAAACTGCAAGGGCCATGAAGTAAACTACTGATCAAAGAAAGCAGTCTTCACACCTCACTCTGCAAACTTAAGAGGAAATCCTCCTAGCAACAGCTGAATAAAGGAGAATGAATGAGGAATCATGTCATATGAAAATAAAATTTTAAAATGAGAATTGCCATATCATTGTGTAAACTGTTTCACAATCCCCAGTGTAAAAATCGTACTTAACGTCAAGATGGCAGAGGACAAAACATAGTTCACGTGATTCTCAAAAAGGTCCTGTGCTAATAGGACTGTAAATCACAAACTTTTTAAAGGATAAGCCCTGATTAGAGATACACATTAATAACATGAACACCAAGCTGGCAGACTGGTGAAGGTTTGTTGTAGCAACAAACCCCACCTCTCCCATCTCAGTTTAACTTGTCTCTAGGGGCTGTTAGGCGACTTCAAAGTCTATCTGGAGCCACTTTTAGCGAAAATTAACACAGACTTGTACAGCTTTGCCCCAAAGAGATTAATACGCGGATTTTTGCAAGCACCCAGTACCCTCACAAACTTAAATGCACTGCCGCTAGTATTAAAATTAAGGATAAGTACTAACAACAACAGGGGCTACATGACCCAATACATTAAGAAGACTACACAGATCCCTCCAACTTCACTTTTTTTTTATTCGCTATTTCTATTTTAACCTAATCCACAATTGCTTTTTTTCTTCTCATAAATTAAGGCTACTAATCATCTTCCTTCCATGAAGAGTTCTGAAACCCAAACGGAGAGAAGAGTCCTGTATGCATGTCTGGATGCTTACAATTACAGACAGCAAAGATAAAACAAAATTATTTTAAGGTCACAAAGCTCAATTATTCAAAAGCTACGAAGTATGAAAAATTAGCTTACCAGTGAGTTTTCTAAGTATTCTTATGACACGCCCCCATTAGGATTTATTTAGTTCATTTTTAGTTACCTAGGTAACGCAGCCTCCCCCACTACCAACTGTAGAGTTACATTGAAAACAAAGCTTTCTATTTTAGTTAGTCACCATTTATGTTCCTAGGAAGACAGTAACTGCTAATTTACTTCAATTATATAATATGACCTTAAAGCAGGAGTACTTTAATTAGCATCCCAGTACCGTTATTTCATAGCAAATCCAAGTCAAGTAACACTGACCTGCATCAGATTCCTGCATTTCTCCAAGTGTTCCAATTTAATTATCTGGTTTTTGTCCAGAATCAGAGTGTGCGTATCAGCATCACAGGGTAAGGTTGGGCCCAGTTTTTGCAATCCTTGACCCGACCAGTTGACTACCAAATCTCCAAAGAAAAAGGAAAGGGGAAAAAAAAANAAAAAAAAAAAAGGAAAAAAAGCACCCCAAAGTCAACACTTCATATGTGAGAACATGTACTGAAAAAGCAAAGCAAGATAAACAGATTCATTTTATAATGCATACAGATAATTTGCAAATACAAATTAACTCTTTTCCATGTAAAACTGAAGCAAATTACTTCAGACCAAACTAACTGGTCCAGTGACTGGAAGATGGGGATTCCAGGCCCCATCCCAATAACGAATTCAGGACAGTCAGTAACAGATCCTCTGTATTTCAAAGGAAAAATATCATTAGCCTACACCTTTTTTTTTTTTTTTAGAAAGTTCACTTTAGGCACAAACTCAAAGCAGAGGTTTCAGCCTGTGAAACTGACAACCCTCTGTTGACAGAAGTCGGATGCTTCAGCTTTGGAGAAGACACAAACTTAAGATTCAGCCCTCTATTTAAAAGTTGCTATCATATATTTTAAGACATACTTCCTTTTAGCAGTTTGGCTACTGCAAAACCTAATCCTAAGTGTTTAACTATCTTAGCTTATTGGGTAGGGAATGTGTCTAATTCTGAGCCAAAGATTCCACTCCAGAACTTCACTGGCCAAATCCTTGAGCGAATCTCATCTTGAGTTTTTGGTGCATGTGTCCCCAAATTGTACTGATAGGCTATTCCAGCAAAGTACCTAGTGAAAAGTCAGAACAAAGAACCAATTCACATAGCCATACAACAGTATGGGTGATATTTGGGCAGGAGTAAATTGTAAATAGGCTAGCATATCATTTAACTAACAGAACACACAACTAAAGTGTTCTGTACAAAACTTGTTACTATAAAAAGTTAAAAGGAAAACATTTGCCATCTACAGGGAACATGAATCACTGGGTACTCACAATGACACTTGCTAATAATAATTTTCACACATTAAGCCTCTGCTGTAGTGCTTGCTCTTCTCTTACTATATACTCAGCAAATAATGCTGCTTTTTCAAGTAGCACATTCCAGAATAGTGTTCTTACCCTAACATGCACTTCATATGAATATTCTTATAGTTTGCAGGATTTGGTTATGTTAAGGATGGAGAGACATATTTTTGGTGTACCATTTTGTCAGCTAGAGTATATGTTTTTCTAAGAAGCATCTCTGATGACATTTATTACATATCCATTGCTTTTCAAATCCACAGCCACCTGAAGATCTCTGAAAAGCAGCAATGCAGAGCCAGCAGCACCAGAAACAGTCACACTCCTGCCTTTTGCACACTCAGGGAGAAGGCACCCTCTGTTTCTTACTTAAGTAGCCAGCTCTATAATCACTTGGTCACTTTAACTAACCAGGGAAATTTTGCATCTGCTCATTTATCCAAAGGCTTGTTACAAAATTTCACAATGGACCCATGCCCACCAAGGAGAGAGGCTAGGACCCATAGTACAGAATCACAAAAATAATCCTTTTATTCACGCACATGCGGTGCCCCATTCAAACTGGGGCCCCCGGAATGTGGTTTTACACATGGTTCTCATACCTTTCAAGCATTCCGGTACAATATGATTTGCGTAATCGCTGCTTAACACACACACAACCGTTTGCAAAAAAACTACAGTTTTGTGAGGCCATCATGCACCTGCTTCTCTATTGATCTAGACATCCCTGAAGTCAATCTTGCTATAGTTACTTATCTATGATGCTGGCACTGTTGGTTGTCCAGGGGTATCCTTTTTGGGGCTTCAGAGAAGCAAAGGTCTCTATTTGAAGGGGGTCTGTCCTCCTCCTCCTTGTGACCAGCTGGGGTCCTTTAGTCTGCTTTCTAAAGCATGACTACTCAGCATACAGCATGAACTCTCTCTATGTATCTTTATTAATAAAGTTAACATGATTTCATACCATAAAGACTAATTGATATAATATTTTGGAAATTAGATTTTCCTAATAGGCTCTCAGTACCCAGGAAAAAAGTTTCAGAACTGCATATTACTCATATAGCAGCTATGTACATTAATAGACCTCAGAGGCTCACTTACTGAGCCCTTAAGCCTTCAAAGCCAGACCTGCACTACTATAACACACCATCCTTTCAGACTCGGCTACAGAAAGCAAGAAACTGCCTGCTCAGAGGATGCTTTGCCTCCCGAGACCTCTGTACCCTCTCCTGTAGGAAAAAGGGGCCATATTTCAGCTCCTGGCCTACCTTCTACAAGACTGTGGGCAAACACCTGCTCAGGAGCCCGGGTCTCAGCAGGATGAACAGCCCTTCTCTGCACGCGCCGCCCATGCCCAGACCCAAACCCGCTGCTGGGTGGCGACCCCGTCCCTGAGGACGGGCTGCGCTCAACACCGGTCTCCTCGTCCCCTCGCTGGCCTGACCGCTTCCAGCCCTACCTGGGGACCTCAGGTGCCGGCTGTATGCGCGGAGGAGCACGGAGAACAAAGAGGAGAGCAGCCAAGCTACCCCCTAATCCCCGAAAGGAGGGGGCGCACCCCTAACCCCCAAAAACGCCTCAGCTCCCCCTCAGACGAGCCCCCCCGTCGCACATGGCGAGCCGCGGGGGCTTTCGGGATTTGTAGTCCCGACCCCGCACCTGCCGCGACCGCTTGGCACTGCCCGCACTACAGCTCCCAGAGTGCACTGCGTGCCCCCCCGCCGCTCAGCGGCATACAGCGGAGACCCAAACAAACCCCCACCGGCCCGCAACACCCGCAACCCGGCCGCGCAGCCCCCGGTAGGCTAGCTGCCTTCGGTGCTCCCCTTACCCCCTCCAGCCGGTGAGACAGCCTCGGTCCTCGCCGCAACCCCCGTCGCCGCCATCCTTCCCGCTTGCTAACGCCGCCAGGCAACGGAGTGCTGGACGCCGATTGGCTGCCTCGCTTCCTTGAAGGAAAAAAAACGGTGTCTTTTATTCTCGGTAGGATGGCAGGTCCCACATAAAGAACCGCCCAGCGAGATTTTAACCGAACAGTGGAAAGTCCGGCCGGCGTGAGCGGTACCGCAAGGCCCCTCACCCGCTGCCCCTCCGGCCGGGCAGGCGCTGCCCGCCCCGCTCCCCTCTCGTCGGGCGCTGCGCGGGGGGTGGAGCCGTCCCGGCGTGCTGCGCGCGGCGCGCACTACGCCGTTTCCCGTCATCCTGCCTTCCTCTTCGGCCTGACCGCCGCCCGGCTCAGAACCGCCGCCATCATGAAGTAAGGGCCGCGGCGGCTCCCGCCGCCCCATCCGGGGCCATCCACCGCGGGGAGGCCGCCGGAGGGCCGGGCCTTCCTCCTCCCTTCCCCTGCTCTCTCCTCTAACTCTTCTCTCCCGCGCAGGGTCGAGCTGTGCAGCTTCAGCGGGTACAAAATCTACCCGGGCCATGGGCGCCGCTACGCCCGCACCGACGGGAAGGTGAGGCCGGGGGGCGGGAGGGGCGAGCGGGGGAGCCGGGGTGAGCCCCGCGGGGAGGGGGCAGCCGCGGTACCGCGCGGCAGGGGCTGGCAGGAGCGGGCCCTGCAGAAGGGGGAGGGCGGCAGGTCTGAGGGAGAGGCCGGCGCTGTGCTGGGGGAAGTGAAGGCCTCGCACTGGAGGCGCAGTGGGGAAATGCCGTGTTGCCCGGGTTCTCCGCTGGCCTTGCTGTAGCGTCTGCTTGAACCGTTCGTATTGAGCCGTATATAGGGAATAGCATCGCACTGCAATTGTCAGTGCCCAGGTGTCGTGGCTGCTGTTAGAGCTGGTCTGCAGGAGAACTGTGCTTGTGCTGTAGCTTTGTTTTTTGAGTCCGGTTTTAAGGTTGTGGTTTGGGAAAGGCATCTTAAAGCATCTAGTCTAAAGTACCAAAGATCTGTAGAAAATGCTAAATATATATGTGGCATCTGATGCTGAGATTTGCTGAAGTAAAGAATGGGACTTGCAAATAATTTGGGTATGGATCATTGGGATAAAATAGACAGGAGAGGCCTTTCAGGCTCTCATCTCGTACAGGTAGGACTGTTGTAAACAAAAGTACACTATTCATATCTACAAAAGGAGAGTTTTGGGTTTGGATACCCCAGGACAGTAGTCTTGCTGTACAGAATCTTTTGGGAAATGATAGCTAAGTAAATGGACCAGCTGAATCCTCAGGTGCTCTCCTGGGAATCTGTTTATACTTCAGATTTAATTGTATGGCTTATAATAAATCAGCCCGCTAATTCCGCCTGTGATGGTAGGCAAGAAGCTTAGTCCAGCTGTGCAAGAAGGAGTTGGGTGGAATATTGGGTCTCTGTTCCTTATGCCAAGTTTTGACTTGCTTACACGTAGAGCGCAGAGTTACTTGAGGACAGACACTTGAAAAGTATGATGCTGGCTATGGCTGTTCATGGTGTGCCTAGGACATAGTACAGCAGTGGACGCAAGTGGTAATTTGAGGTTTCCTCACAAAAAATAAGCTGCTTCATTGTGCTATGAAGACAAAAACTGTAACATTTAGCTTTATTGTAAGGGAACTAAATTAAGCATGGAAAATTTCTTATAATGGAAAGCCTTGTAAGACATTAGGTTAATTGACACAACAAAATCCCAAACTTGACATTTTTTAAAGTATGTTCTAAAATTTTGGGTGGTCAGGGCTGTGTAAAGAAATACAAAAATATCACTGTTGAAAAATGTTGAATCAAATAATGACTTGGTATGTTAACATAAACTGTAGTAATGTCTTTCATAGAAACAAAGCTTACACAAAATATTTTACCTTCCCAGGTTTTTCAGTTCTTGAATGCAAAATGTGAGTCTGCATTCCTTTCCAAGAGAAACCCCCGTCAAATCAACTGGACTGTTCTATACAGGCGTAAACACAAGAAAGGACAGTCAGTAAGTATAGACCGACTAATGCTACTTGAAAATTTTTCCATCAAAAGATACGCTCTGTTAGAATAGAGGTAAATTGAGTATGCTGCTGTTTAGCAGAAGCATGACCCATATAATCAGGATGAAAACTGGCTAATAATGGTACAAATGTGTGTGCTTTTACATGCTTTGGTATGTTGCCTTATGTTTGAAAGCTAACCAGTTCAGCAAAAGTGTTGTATCATACAACTTCGAGGGCTCTCTCAGAACCGCAGTAGGTTCAGTTGATTTCAACACTTGTACGAACGGCATATGTTTTAAAAAAATTAATTTTACAGAAGGTGGGTAATGCTGTTTAATATGTATACTTTCTAAAAGCCTAGACTTGAAAACTTCCTGAATGGTGATAGTGTAGCGTAGAGCTGAAAATCTGGTGGATCATTATTTCCAAACAGATGGTTTGGGGGTTAAAGGGTGGGGAACTTTTATGTACTCTTCTTGAAAACTTTGGGCTGTAACTTAGTAGGAGGTCTTATGTAGCTGTCATTGTATGAAAAAGATAAATTAATAAGGCATGTAGCATGAGGTTTTTTCAGTTGTCTTGCTTAAATTTGCACAGCAAAAGAGCATTTGGAAATGTTTACATACATGTTAAAAGTCAGTGTTTTTTACCTGTTTGTTTGAAGAAAGAAAGTTGATGCTCAGTGGCTTACACTGCTGCCCACCACTGTGATTCCATTTGGAACAGGTGGGAATTGTCTTCCTTTCAGAAGATTCTATCGAAGCGGACTTTATCCCTCCCTGTCCCCCTTTTTTTTTTCTGGGACTTATAGATGGCTGACCTTCTGACATTGTTCCAAATAACTTTTTTTATACCTTGCAAAGGAGAATATGTTGTTCTTTTTTAGCTCTTCATCTGTATGGGCAAAGCTATAAATTGGTTATTTCTAAAGAAAAGAGTAAAATTCTGCTTCTTTGTACAGTTTTGTAAAAGTTTGGATCTTAATAGGAGCTTGTTTCTATAATAATTTTTAGCCTTTTATTTAAGGTCTTATACTAATTGTCTTCATCTTCTGCCATTTTAGGAAGAGATACAGAAGAAGCGCACACGTCGTGCTGTTAAGTTTCAGAGAGCAATCACTGGGGCTTCTTTAGCTGAGATTATGGCTAAACGAAATCAGAAGCCTGAAGTACGAAAGGCACAGAGGGAACAAGCTATTAGGTGAGAAAACAGAGATAAATTAAGCTATCCCAGGCTTTTCAAAGTTTATTAACACTTTTCATACAAGGTCTTAAACTCTAGAGGAGTTGCATGGTTTATAAGCGTTTTTTGTGGGTTTGGTTGTGGTGGTGTTTTTTTTTAATCCGTATATTTGGAAATAATACTGAGCAATCTCAGCAAGCGATGGTAGCCGCAGAGAAGGGTCTCTTCTTGCCCTCTCCCTTTGTGAAAATATTGCTTTAGTCACACTGAGTTCTGCCTTCTCTGTAATAGTCTTCTGAGAGGTACTGAGTGCAGAGGATAGATCTGAAATAATGCATTCCTTTCTAGATCTTAGGGAGCTTGTACAGTGCTGAGACAAAGAAGCAGTGAATGGCAGACATGAATAACTGTTACCTTTTTCTGTGAACTAACAGGGCTGCAAAAGAAGCCAAGAAGGCTAAGCAGGCAACCAAGAAAACGGCTGTTTCTGCTGCAAAGGTAAGATGTGACAGGTGGATAGAAATAATGAAATGTAATATACTGTGTAGTCACGCAACATTCTATTGCAGCGCTTAATTGGCAATTCCATTTGTGTTTGGAAGAAGCATTTGCCTATCCATTTTTGATCTGGAAGCCAAGATCTTAATGAAACTTTTGTACTAAAGTTAAACATACCCAAACAGCTAAATAGAATGACCCTTTTTTTTACAGAATAAATAAGTATTACAGTAAAACAACTTTCTGACCATATGTCAAAGATTCTTAATAGCTAAAAACTTGTCTGGATGTGACATCTTCACTATCTAGGAACTTGGTAACAATATTTTGATGAATGCTAGTATCTGTTTCATTACTTATGAATTAATGCCGTGTGTTGGCATCATACGTGTTGTAGGCTTACAGTCATGTGTGTAACAATCTGTTAATGTGAACCTAATCTCCTAGATTATAATTCTAATCTGATTTAAATTGCCTAATTTCTGTCCAGAATCTTAAATACAAAGGGAAGCTTTAAGGACAGCAAATATATTGTTTCTCTTTGCTTATACTTTATTATTTCTCTCTAGGTTCCTACAAAGGCAGCACCTAAGCAGAAGATTGTGAAACCAGTCAAGGTTTCTGCTCCTCGTGTTGGTGGAAAGCGCTAACTTGCCAAACTGTTAGTCGGGCTGAATAAATATCTCACTAACTTTCAGAACTTGTGCCATGTTCTCTTCAACTGTGTGAGATATACTGAAGAAAATTAATCTATGAAATAACCGTGTCTGGTTTTGCAGACTCAAAAACATCTTGCCATAAAATATGTGGTTTCTTAAGATAATATGTAGAAGCAGCTGTTCTTGCCTGAAGGACAAAACAGCACAAGTTTATTCTACATCTATGTCAAATGGCATTAAAAGGGTTTCGAAGTTCAGAGATGCAAATGAAAGGCTGTGCGAAGCAATGATGTCTGTGACCAATACATTTCCTGTGCATGTAGCAACAAGTCTTGGGAAATGGGAGAGGTGCCTGAGGACCGGAGGAAAGCAAATGTCACTCCAGTCTTCAAAAAGGGTAAGAAGGAGGACCCGGGTAACTATAGACTGGTCAGCCTCACCTCCATCCCTGGGAAACCGATGGAACACCTTATCCTTGGTGCCATCTCAAGGCATATCAAGGATAAGAGGGTTATTAGGGGCAGTCAACATGG
>VWYH01006720.1:433508-472983 GCA_013399365.1 Pampusana beccarii | reverse complement strand
AAATATATAAAGGGGGAGTGTCATGAGGATGGAGCCAGGCTCTTCTCAGTGTCAACCAATGATAGGACAAGGGGTAATGGAATCAAGCTGGAACACAAGAGGTTCCACTTAAACTTGAGAAGAAACAACTTCTCAGTGAGGGTGACAGAGCACTGGAACAGGCTGCCCAGGGAGGTTGTGGAGTCTCCTTCTCTGGAGACATTCAAAACTTGCCTGGACACCTTCCTGTGTAACCTTATCTGGGTGTTCCTGCTCCGGCAGGGGGATTGGACTAGATGATCTTTCGAGGTCCCTTCCAATCCTGTGATACTGTGATAAAAGGAGAAATAGGTGGAATAATGGAAATAGATGGTTTCATGGGCCACATGGCTGTTACACACAAAGGTTCAGATGCAACTCCTGGGTCAGGAAAATGCTGGAAGCTGATGTCAGGAAAAGGATGGCTATAAAGGTCCTGCCTTGCACTTGTTCACTAAGCTAAGTCGGTTTGTTGACCCAGTCTGGCTATTCTGCAATTATGACATAATTAACAGCACTTGCAACAGTAGTAATTAATGGGTTGAAAGAGCTTCAGATGCAGTGGAGAGTGTACATTTACTTCATGCCCATTTAGGTTCGTGTTCAACTTCCAGAATGCAGCTAGGGCTTCCCTTAGTAATTGCCCACACTCCCACCCCTGGAGTGAGTGGTCATTTGTTAAATTCTTCATGTGGAGAACATGTGTCTAGTAATTACACACACAGTGTGCCCAAACTTCGCCATAGTTTTGATGGACAGTACCAAGTGGCCTTGGCTAAACAATGTCCTCTGACTTACTGTCAGAAAAAAATGAACATTCTCTACTTTCTGGATCAGACACTTCTTGATGCCACATCTTAATACTAGCACTGTGAGGCTTTGAGGTCTTGCTTTGTTATCTTAATTCCAGTGGTCAAGGAAGCAGCAGTTTTTTCACAGTTTTGCTTCCTGCAGTTCTTTTGGGCCTCAAAAACACAATGGCTGTAATGGGTAATTTGGGCTATATTTGAGTTATACTTTTTGGTTTGGGTCTATTAGATACAGCCCTAGATCAAGGTTGCAACTAATTTAAAATAGGTTTAGCTTGATTACATTAGTGCAGTTTGCACCATTATCTTCCAAACAATTATGCTTTTTGCTATGCATAAAAAAAAAATAGGAGCTACTCATGTTTAGAATTAAACAACACCACTGAAAGTTACCTATGCTAGTGACGACTCTATGAAATCCTGATTATATCAGTGTCGTGTATCAAGCACCTGGTACACTGCATTTATGCTTGTGAAAGTTTCCAGCTAAAGCACTGAAAGCAAAGATGAATTTTTACAAACAGTCTGCTTGAAATACCATTCATGATACATACGAATTGATTGTCAGATATGACCAATTAGTAAGTCAATATTTGTTAATGCTTTGAAGTTTGCAGGCTTTGGTTGCCTGCTGTTTCTGCAGAGGTGCACAGAAAGGCTTTAAGATCACCCTGCTGTTCGTTCACGAGTTCTGACTGATACGGTGAGACAGTAAAGAATATCAGCCCATCAGGTTACTCCTCTCACAAGTTATTCTTCAAGTGAGTGAGGCAGGCTGTTCAGGGCAATAACCTGGTGTAACTGCACATTATTCAGCTCAAACGTAGATGTAATACAATGAATTGACAGGGAAATTAATAAATTAAAGTCCTTGTGCTTACCCAATGCAATGTAATTGGTTCTCTATTAAATATTTCTCACAAAAAATAGAATACTGACCCACAGAATCATTTGTGTTGAAAAGGACCTCCAGAAGTCATCTAGTCCAACCTCTTCCTCAAAGCATGTCTATTTAGATTAGGTTGCTCATTGCTGTATCCAGATGAGCCTTTTAACAAAGACAGCGATTCCACAACCTCTTAAGGCAACCTGTTATTTGACTATCACCATGGTTAAAAAGAAAAAAAAAAGCCTTGTTTATAACTAGAATTTTCTGTGTTCTAACCTGTGTTTGTTGCCTATTGCTATGCAGCTGTGAGAAGAGTTTGCCTTCGTCTTCTCTGCATCCCCTGGTGAGGTAGCTGTGCACAGCAGCCAGGTCCTCACAAAGCCTTCCCTTTTAAAGGCTGAAAAAGCCCAGCTCTCAGCCTCACCTCATCCCTCGTGCTCTCATCCCTGACCACTTTTGCAGCCTTCCGCCAGACTCGCTCCACGCATTTGGTATCTTTGTATTTGGGGGGCGCACACCGCTCCAGGTGCCGCCTTGCACGCACTGAGCGCAGGGGAAGGGTCGCTGCTGGCTATGCTCCTGCCTGGGTGTGGGCATCCTGGGGCTTCTGTGTTTCATGACTATTATGGGTGTAAAACAAAATCAGGTCAGAACTTGGACAAGGACAACCAGCAGTTGGCGTTCAGAAGATTTTCTTTCTTTCACAAATACAAAAGAGCATGCTCGATGCACTGAGACCCTCAACACCCACGCTGTTCCCCTGCAACATAAAACCACACTGACAATTTTCTCGTAGCTCCCGCTCCTGGGGCAATTTTGGATCGGAGGGTGCCCGTTTCGAAGCTAGGCCAATAAAGCTATTTATTTAGGACTGTCTCCTGCTCCCAGCTCCCTGCCCGCGCTCGCCCTCACAGACTTCGCCCGGCTCTAAGATGGCGGCCCCTAGCATCCTGCTCGGCCTCTCTTTTGCCCAACTCCAAGATGGCGGCTTCGCTCCCCCTCAGGAGCTGCGCCTTCCCTGCGCACGCGCCCCTCCCATGCGCGCGGGCCTCTGACCTCACTTCCTCTTGTGCAGCAGCCATTTTGTCTTTCCGTTGCTGCTGCTGCCCGAGCTTCTCCCTCCCACCCGCCGCCGCTGGCTGCGAAACTCCAGTTCCCCCCCGGGCCTGGCTCCCGCCGCCTGCGGGCCGCGCTGTCCGGCTTCCCCGCACCTGGGCGAGGGGCCGGCGGAGGCGTGGGACGCTCCCGATCCTCCTTCCTTCGGCAGCGCATGCTCTCCCTGCCCCGGAGGTGCCTCCGCAACCCCACGGACCCCCGGCAAGGGCCGGTGAGCCTCTCCCCACACGGGCCCGCCGCATGTGACTGGCACGGGTGAGCCCCTTCCCGCACGGAGACGCAGCCCCGCAGCGGGGTCCAGAGCCTGACCCTCCGCCCGCCCTCCCGGCGGCGAGGGGGGAAGCCCGGCGTGGCTCTGAGGGCGCGGAGGCCGCCCCTTCATCCCCCCACCCCGCGTCGTCCTCCCGCTGCCCCTCTCCCCCCGCCCCGCCATGTCCAGCGAGGAGAGCTACCTGGCCATCCTGCGCTACCTGACCAACGAGCGGGAGCCCTACGCGCCGGGGACGGAGGGCAACGCCAAGCGGAAGATCCGCAAGGCGGCCGCCTGCTACGTGGTGCGCGGCGGGACCCTCTACTACCAGCGGCGGCAGCGGGACCAGCAGCGGTTCGCCGAGCTCGAGGTGGTGCTGCAGGCCGAACGCCGCGACCGCCTCATTCGCGCCGCCCACCTGGCGCCCGACGGCTCCCACCGCACCCGCCTGCAGACCTGGCAGGGGCTCTCGCAGAAGTACTGGTGGCGAGGTGAGCGGGGAGAGGAAGGGGCGGCTGGGGGGGCGGGGGTCACAGTCCCCGCGGCGCTGGGTCCGTGGGCGGGTTGGTGAGGAGGAAGGATGTCTGTGTGCCCTCCCCGGGGAGGGGACTGTCACTTGCTGTCTGACTGTGCTGTCCAGCGCTCCGTCTCGAAGCGCAGCTCTGGGTGGCACCGTAAGAGGCAGGCCTGGCTGTGCGAGGTGCAGCTTCGGTCAGCAAATCGTCCTGGGACTGCTTGTTCAGTAGCGGCATTTTGAATGTATGAAAATGCAGCACATGATAGTCCCCATCCGAGTGTTGTGTACAGCCTGCTTAAGGTAGCAATTTCTCAACCCGTATGCTTTGTGTAGGGTGATAATCCATGTGACCTAGTTCAGCTTTTAACCTCATAATACCTTTCAAGCTAGCATATAGATGGTGTTAATGTTTAAATAGTAGAGCTGCCAGTGGTGCCTCCTGGTCCTTGCGCTCATTGTTATATTTGTCTCTTCCAATGAGAAGCTGGGAAGATGCAACTGATTGTCAGTTGAGTCCTGAGTGATGTCACAGCTGTTAGAAATGGTACTGTTTGAACAGCAATAATTCCCAGTTGAGGCCTTCTTTTGGCTGAGCCAATGACTTGGTATCTGTGTTCCCTTTGGATTTGCTGTTCTACTTTTAGTTTTATGTATCCATTAAACACATGTCCAGTTGTTCACTGGTCAGTTGCCCAGGACTCAGTTTCTGTTTGTACTGCTTATCTTGTTTTGTTTTTTTTTGTCCATCAGTCAGCATGGCTGTCACTTCAGCTTTAGTTTTCTTAATTTGGAGGCTTTCTGGTCTAGCTGCAGCCCATCCTTTCAGTCCCAATCTCATTGACTTGAAGGTTTTTTTATTGTGAAAAAGGATTTGGTGTCTCAAAGTTGATACATCCATTCTGAATGATGGCTTTCTTGCCTTTATCTGGGTTCTCATTATCTGCCCAATACTGGACTGTTGTAGCATCTACTGTCATCCTGTGCTGGAAACTTCCTTAATGGACCTCAGCATATCTTCTGTTCATCAAAAGAGGGCATTCTGTATTCTGCATGTTTTGATCTTATTGGTTAGCTTTATTTACACAACCTATTTCTCTGGCACTGATAATACTAAAATTCATGCCCTGCTTTCAGTTGTGTTTTGTTTCTTATCTGTGTCTCCTTGAAAACACTGGTTTTCCCTGCCATTAAAATATGCTGCTGCCGCCAGTGGACAGCAGCTTTGACCAGCTCATCATCCTGAGATAGGCATCTGTCTGTTGTGTCTGCTCTGTAACTGGGAAGAAATGGGCTGGAGTGTGGCCCAGTGGCCAGGAAGGGTGTTAGATATGGGATCTGAAGACCATAAACCCTCTGTCCTGGGGACTAGCCCCAGTTTCAGATGAAATCAAGAAAACATAAAAATGTTTGAAATAGGCATGAATATCTTGCGTTGGAGTGCCTTGGGTTGTCTGAAGTCTGTGTTTTCCTGATCTTTACAGAGACCTATGTCATGATAGTGCATCTCATGCTCTGTAGAGGTGTGAGTAGTGCAAATCTGACTCTGTCAGCCCACTTCTTTAGCTGTGCTAGATTTTGAACTGTAGAGACATAGCTGCTGTTACGTCTGCTTTTATATTATCTTAGTGAAGAAAATTAATTTGGGTTGAAAGCCATATGCTGAAAATGCCGTGGTACGTAGAAGAGGACCCTGAGTGGGAAATGAATTTCTTTAAATTCCAAAATCATAAGCGATTGATTTAAATTGGTGTTAGTAATACATATCAGTGTCATGGCATATAACACAGTTGGTCCCAAGTTTTCGAAAGCTTAGGTGAGCCTTCCAGTTCTTCTCCCCTTCAGTAAGGACAAGCTGAGATCCACTTGTGTGGGTGAAATGCTGAATCAGGTTACAGCTTTCATTGTCTTGGGATTCTTAGAGCGAATGTATAAATACAGCTATTTTTTCTAGCTTTAAAAATCTTTCTAGGAGAGTCTGCTTGATATAGTGATGTTCTAAATGTTCTCTCTCAAATTAACAATGGTTTACAGCAGTGACAGACAATAGCATACAATAATGTGAGAGAAGCAGAACTGGTGAAAAGAAGTCTGAGAAGGAAAGTGTAGGTCTCTGACTGATTTTTTTTCCTTAAGTGTGTAATATTGTTTTGCTAATCACCTACGTATTTAATTATTTGTTTAGGGTAAATTGAATGAACATTAGAAGCCTAATTTAGTTTCATTAATTTTTTCTTAGGTATTCTTAAGCAGGTTAAAGATTACATTAAAGAGTGCAGCAAGTGCCAGGAAAAGCTAGATCGCTCTAGATCTCTGTCAGATCCTTCTGAAATGCTGGAGGAACTAGGACTGGATGCAAAATCTCATGAAGACAGTAATGAAACAGATGATGAATCAAGTAATATGTCATCAATCCCAGCTGCATCCCCAAAGCCTGTGAAGAAGAAGCCAATAGCGAAGCATGAGCTTGTATTTGTAAGTACCTTTGTTTACATCTGAATGTATTTAAGATGTTTGCTGACATGTTCTTAGTCACATATTTATTCTCTATTGTTGTGATGATCTTGCTACAATAAAATGACGTAAATTTTGCCAAAGATATTTGATATATGTGCAAATGAGTTACTGGTATACATGACATGAAATTAATTGTAGTATGTCACCTTTGGAAAATAAAATCACTCTGACTCTTATCTATGCATACAGGGCCTAAGGGAAAATCAATGACAAAAGTACAAGTAGTAAAGCATCACATACAAGATTATAATGGAATCTATATCCATTCCTTAATGAGTGATGCTATATTTATATATAAAATTATTGATGATAACTGGGGACTCATACGCGTGTGAAGACTTTTGAATCTAGAAACCATTTCAGACTGTAGCATTGAAAGTATGGTCAAAGAACTGTTTGAATATCCGTGTCTTCTAATTTTTCCAGTTGTCTGTTTTAACTGTGTTTGGAGGGAGGGTAAAACAATGCATTTAAACGAAGAAAATAATAGTAAATATAAGCTGTATATTATACAGGGTTGAACTGATTGTATGGTTGCAGAAAATGACCCTTTTCTGTGATTTAGTGTGAATGCTTAAAGAGGCACAGTCTAAATGTAATGAAGTTCTCATAATGTTGTTTATGACAGGTTGACAGTAAGGGCCTTGTGAAGCAGTCATCTTCCAAACATTGTCTGTCAGTCTTAAACCAACTGAATCAGCAGAGGCTTTCCAATCAGTTCTGTGATGTGACTCTGCTGATTGAAGGAGAGGAGTACAAAGCTCACAAATCTGTCTTGGCAGCCAACAGCGAGTACTTCCGAGAGCTCTTCATTGAGAAAGGAGCTGTCACTAGTCATGAAGCTGTAGTGGATCTGTCAGGTGAATTGTTGTGGGTTTCAAAGCTAGAAATCATAATATCCTAAATAAGGTGTACAGTACTTTTTTTTTGAGTATTCAAGACAACGAGGTATTTTTATCTTGCTCTTTTTCTCTCTTTTAATCTAAAAGTATTTTGTGTGGGTTTTAATGCTGAAGTGATCACTCTGGTTTTGCATAATCTGATCTTCCGTATTGAATGGACAATGGGATTTCATCCCATCACCATCCCATCACCCCAAGCTTTGGATTGATTTTTACTTTACTTAGGCCTATTTTCTCCTTGTATTAGTCACAAACATTACAAAAAGGGAGCATAATCAAATGCTTCAGTACACCAACAGAGGATGTTGAGTAGCTTCTCAGAGACCTCTTTTGCTGAACAAATACTAAATTCTTTCTTATGTCTGTAAAACACTCATGTATGTTTCTGCTTATTTTTCAAACCTTCTGGTACCTTAAAGATAGGAAATGATCCTGAAATAAATAGAAAAAAAAAATAGCTTTGTAGTGATGAAGAATATTGTACAGAACATATGCCTCTTAACTGTGCCTGTCTCTGCATGAGCTTCTAGTATGGTGGTCCAGAAGGTCCCCAAATTAGATATTTGATTTATGATTTACAGAACTGTGGAAAATTATACCAAATGCTAATTTTTAAGCAGTTCTATCTATATATCCCTACCTTTATTTTTTCATTAGCCACTTTCTTGTGTTATTTTTCTACTGCATCAGTTGTTACTTAAGTCCTGACTTTCTGAATGTAGCATGTTCAGAAGGACTTTGGTTTAATTAAGGTTAATCTGCTTCAAAAGTATTGTGACTCTCCCGGTATCTTAAAACATTATTATTGAGAATTTTATTATGAAAATACCTCAGTTCTAATTACTTATTGGAAAAATTGTCTGTTCTTACTTCCACATAGAAAATACACAAGGAGGATGCTTTTGTGTAGATGTTAATTAATTGAGTCCCTGTGGAGGGGCTTCAGTGTTACTTGCAATTGTATTTTGCTCTAAATTTCAGACTTAACTGTATAAAAGGTGATCTGTTGTATCCATCATGGGATATTTTGGTGTAATTCGGGCTCATCAGTCTTTTCTCTAATCTCTTGTTTTATTCCTGGTAGGGTTCTGCAAGTCCAGTTTCCTGCCTCTATTGGAATTTGCTTATACTTCAGAATTAACTTTTGACTTCTGTAGCATGGCAGATGTGGCCATGCTTGCCCGGCATCTCTTCATGTCAGAGGTCCTCGAAATCTGTGAAAATGTGCACAAACAGATGGAAGAGAAGCAAATTACAGTGTACCAAAAGGGAGATATCCAAACAGTAGAGTCAACACAAAATTTAGCAGAGCGGGCTGAAGTTGCGATGCAGCCTGTAGACAGTGCTCAGCAGCCTGAGCTCACAGCCAGTGAAGCGCCAGCAGCTGTGAATGGAGCTTCTTCCTCTGTGAGGCCAGAGGAAGCAGCAGCACCCAAGCCTGAGCTCCTGCCCCCAGAGCCTGCAGAGACCACTCAGGATGGTCTGGCAAAGCCTGTGGAGCGGTGTGAAACCACTGAAAATTATGTCAAGATGCAGCTCCTGGAGAGCATCTCGAATAGTATCGTGTGTGTCATGAAGGCTGAGCCATCGACTGTGGTAGCCATGGACACAAAAAGTCAAATGGAAATTGCAACAGATCAGAATGAAAGTGGTAAAGCAAATGCGGACACTGCTGCTGAAGAGTCCTCAGAAACACTCCAGCAAATATACGGCAGGCAAAGTAAAGAACAGAGCCCTTCAGCTGCACAACCAGAAAGCCTTGCTTCCAGCCAGGATGATACTTACAAAAGCAAGCTTCGCCAGCGTTCTGTTAGTGAAGGCGGATATATCAGATTGCATAAAGGAATTGAAAAAAAACTGCAAAATAGAAAGGCAAATCCTAAATCTGCAATACAGCAGGTATTCTATCAGTCATTAGGCCTCTTGTTAGTAATCGTCCCATGTTTTGCCACCAATCTGAAAAGACTGTTTCTCAATTCCAAGGACTCTTTGGCAAATGTTGGGTTTTTTTGGATGGTTCATGTTACTGCAAACCGAAGTAACTGCTAAAATGTGACAGTTGTGCAAAGAAAAACAAAACAAAACACAGCATTGGCGTCAAAATTCCTTCCATATTGAAGACCTTAGCCCAGCTTGAGTATCTTCTCCCAGCTTCTTATGGTTGGACAGGTGTATCTTCTCCATAAAATTCTTAATGATCTGGGAATTTAATTCTTAACTAGCACATGTGTATGTCAGTCATAAACAGATGTATTTATCTGTTAAAGAAGTGAGACCCTACATTTGTTAAGACTTGAAAACAGAGCATTACGACACCCTTGTAGATAGAAATTGTAGCATTAGTCTCATTTTACAGATGGACAACTTGAAGCCCAAATGTCGAAGTTAGCACAATCAAAATATTTAAGCAACTCATTTGCGATGTCTGGAGAATGACAGAATTTTGTTTTGTTTTGGGAGGGGAAGTATCTACCTTCAGGAACAGTTCTTGTTAAATTTTTTTACAGTTATAAAATCTGTCTCCTTGACAGATGAGATTTACAGACAGTGGCCATTTGTGGGAAAAATGGTTTAGGTGATTCTATCAGAATTGGATTCAGAAATAGGTTTCTTCTTTCCTAACTAATTTCATAGCTTTTAGCATTTTTGTTTCATGCATCCCTCAGCTACCCCCCATATGGCACTGGATGTCATGTAAGCATTGGGAAGGAGACACTCTTTCCTGAGTTCCCAGTTTTGATGCTGGAAGAATAACAGGAAAGAGAGGTTACAGGAAAAATGCTGCTGACTTTTGAATTATAGTGATTGCCGTTGGCATGGAGATGTTCAGGACAAAGTGTGCTCTCTATGAACATTATTTTCCAAGCTCTTACTAACCAAATTACGGAAAAAAAAAAAATTGTGGC
Organism: Pampusana beccarii; assembly: GCA_013399365.1. Classification (NCBI taxonomy): domain Eukaryota; kingdom Metazoa; phylum Chordata; class Aves; order Columbiformes; family Columbidae; genus Pampusana; species Pampusana beccarii. The sequence continues at coordinate 463,062 of VWYH01006720.1, read as the reverse complement.
TGCACAGTTTAGCCAAGTTTGCCTAAATTTTCAGAGCAACAGCAAAATTAAAAAAACAAAACAAAACATGAAAATGTTGCCCTTGTGTTAAGTTTCAGTTTGTTTTTGAGAGATGTGGAAGAGCTAGCATATTTTCAGAAACTGTTAGCTATGTTACTTGGTGAGAAACAAGTAGAAAAGTGGATGCATTGTACTTTTTTCCCTTGTCTTATTCTCAGAGATCTGAAGGCGAGATACCTGATACAGGAAATTTCAGCCTGCTCGCTTACAGTTTGTCTTTTAAAGAATTTGACAGCAAGTTTCTACAAAGGAAAATGAGATTATCAGCTCCAGGTAGCAGTGCCAATACTGCCTCAGAAAAAACCACTACTCCCTAACAATAAAAAACAAAAACAAAAACAAAAAACAAACAAACCAACCAACCAAAACACCTAGTAAAGCTGGAATGCTTTTAATGAGAAAGAATTTTGCTTAAATAGTGTACACTTTTTACTGGTTATTAATAACTCAGTTTTTGCTGTCTGGTTAAAAGCCATTTAGGTCACTTTGTGTTGACTTTTGTAGTAAAACAAATTTAAATCCTGAAAAGGGAAGTTGGAGTTTAGGAAAGGGTTGGAAACATTTGATGGAAGTTGTGACTGGCAGCACTTTCTGGTTCCTCTGTAACTATCCCTTAGCTCTCACTTAGGCAGTTACTCAGGGTTGAATAGTTGTCTCTGAACTGGTAAGTAATTGTCTGCCTATAATTATAATCAATTTATGGTTTTAAACTAAGACCAGTTTTTCACCCACCATGAGATCTGTAGTTTTGCAGTGAACTGAAAGAGGGTAACTATAGCAGCTAAGTAAACTGAGGAAAATTTGGTGGAATTATAGTAACACACAGAAATATCAGCTTTTAGTATTAACTTGCAGAAGAAACATACAGTGTAGTAAAGTTCATTCATGGGTTATGTTTTTCCCACTTAGGTTGCCATGAAGCTGGTACAAAGAGGGAAAAAAATGAAACAGCCCAAAAGAGAGCCCGCAGAAAATAATGAAGTGGAAGCTCAGCACAAATGCACTGAGTGTGCAATGGTGTTCCAACGGCGCTATGCACTTATAATGCACACACTGAAACATGAAAGATCTAAAGATTATAAATGCCCAGTAAGTTGCGGGTTTGTATTGGTGAGGGTTTGTTTGTTTTTGTGGTGTGTGTGTGGTTTGTGGGTTTTTTTGGTTTTTTTTGTTGTTCTTCTGTAAACTTCCCTCTTTATGAAAATTCATTCAGTAATTACATTAGTAATTATTTTTCTTTCCTCTTTTTGTACATGTATTTATTTTCCTTATGGATTTCAGGGGTGGCTGCAGCCCTGATCTGGATGGAGCAGGGTACAATGTGGTGCAGTTGCCTGGTGTGACAGCACTGTGTGACATGGAAGTGCTCTTGCTGCTGGAGTGGGCTGTACTTTTAACCTTACTAGTAAATTTGCAACTGTGTTTAAATTAGCCTGGAAGTTGGCCTTGTTGGGAAGTGATCAGTCATTCTGTCAATAGCCATAAAATTAAAAATATTCGACTATTAATTAACCTAAGATAAAATGCCTATTGGAGTCACGTTATAGACCTAGCTGATCATATTACTGTACTTAAAACCTGAGATTACTTTAAAAAAAAAAAAATTTGGAATACTAAATGCAAGGTAAAGTTGGAATTTTTTTTTTTTTTCCCTAGTTGTGTAAAAAAGAATTCCAGTATGGTGCCTCCCTGCGAGCCCATCTTGTCCGGCACACTCGGAAGACTGAAGTGAACACTGCAGCTGCTAGCACGGAAGAGACAGGCGTGTCTTCAGTGAAAGGGAGAACTAAACGGGAATTTATCTGTGATATATGTGGGAGAACTCTACCTAAGCTCTATTCTCTCAGAATACATATGCTCAAACACACAGGTGTAAAACCACATGCATGCAAGGTAAAGTCCTTTTGTTCTGTAATCAGTATTGTTTTCTTGATATATTAGTACTGACACGGTCCTAAAATTTAGGTTAATTTAGGTCACTTCAGAATGGGGGAAACTATTGTAACATTCGTAATGAAAATTCTTGTAGTCTAAGACTGAGAAAACTAGAATGAAGTTAAATCATGGAAGTTCATATTCCTGTGTCAAGAAGGATGTCTTCCCTTGAGTATTCTTTTTTTAACAGACCAGTTCTGCCACTGGTGCAAAATCACAGGCTTGGCCATCTTGGTTCCCAAGAAATACAGGTGGTTTTGTTGTGTTTGAAGTTAAACACCTGTTACATAATGAGTTATTTTTGTCCTGTTCCACTGGATGTGGATTTTTTTAGGTTTGTGGAAAGACCTTTACATATAAGCATGGATTAAAAATGCACTTAGCTCTCCATGAAGTACAGAAACAGTTCAAGTGTGAGTTGTGTGAAAAGTCTTTTGTCACAAAGAGAAGTCTTCAGGAACACATGAGCATTCATACAGGTAAGTGATGAGAAAGAGCATCCTTTTACTTTGCCTGTTGGATATTGCTGAACTTTAGCATTATTCTTCAGTGTCAAAGGAACTGTTTGAAAAATAGATAAATAGTAGTTTCTCCTCTTTCTTCTACTGGTCAGGCAGCTGAGATAGAGGTAAGTAGTCATTTTCCATTTGTTTTCTGGACTTTTTTACCATAGCTTAATGTTTTTATAGAAATGTTCTATACAATAACAGGGAATCATGGTTGATCTGTTCTTATGGTTTTATGTACGTATTTAATACCTGTATTGTGTCAATTCAACAAAGATATGCAACAGGCTGATATGTTCTGGAGTATTTACACTTCCAGCGTATCCTTTCAGAGGAAAACACCCTAAATTAAATCTCTGTGAATCTCCATATATGCTTTACAGGACTTGCTGTACTAATACTGAAATTTTATAAAACCTGCTATCTTGAAAGATCTTAGCATGTGAAAGATTACAATGTAATTATTTAATACAAGCAGAGTTTTAAAACTGTAATGTATAGAAATTGTCTGTGTTTCTTGTTTCCCAAGTTGGGTGGAATCAAAAGTGAGAGACTGTTTCGACAATTTGTTCCAGAAATTAAGGAATTTATATTAGTACTGATGAATTGGAGCAGAAAACTTCCATTTTAAGTTGTTTTTTCTGAAACTCAACATGTAAGTCATCTGTAAACAATGCTGTGTTGCTGGAGAAGTTGCATATTATATGAACGCAGGCAGTCGGTGTTTTTTCACACAAGAGGGCATTTTTTTAGGCTGTTCACATTTCATGAATAATTAGTAACTGGCATGTTGTACTGGTGTTTGAAAATGTGCAATAGAGTGATTTAGAGTTGCTACCCTTCCGCTTTGTGTATTATTACACTGGCACATACAAAATACATTTAAAAATTCCATCTGTGTGTAATCAGTCCAACTTCTCTCTGTAGCACTGCTCTGATTACTTAAGATCAATTATATGAGAAGAAAAAAACACTCTGACAAAGCACTCCAAAGGTATGGAGGCCTGCCTTCCTAACGAATTTGTTTTGTTTTTGTCAGGAGAATCCAAGTATCTTTGCTCCATCTGTGGAAAATCTTTCCACAGGGCATCAGGACTCAGTAAACACATAAAGAAACACCAGCCAAAGCCTGAAGTTCGTGGATATCAGTGTACTCAGTAAGTTGGTTGGTGTGTTTTTTTGGTGGACTTTTTTTCTTAACATTAATGATCCTAGTAAATTTAAAGATTAAAAGCAGCTCCTTGTTGTAGCGTAATACTGTTTCCTGGCCTGGAATAAGACTTTTAAAGAGTAAGTAAAAAAAAAATGCACTTTTGTTGATACATGCATTGTAGAGCAAAAGTGTTGGTTTTAACTGTTACCTAGCTCTAGTTTCATACAGTTGTTTTCTGATGAATGTGTTTGCACTTGTAGCTGGAATCAGTAGCTCTGTGGTTTTAAAGCTCCCTTGTCGGACTGACAGAAGAGTCGTAAGCAAAAGGCCTTCAGCCTGTTTGTGCCCTCTTTTACTGTGATAGCTGATTCTAGTTTAATTTGAAAATTTCCTGTACAGTCTACAATGTATTTGTGTGCACTGCAATACACACTGTGTTTAGCAAACAACCCTGTGGGAACATAATAAACTAAAACTCACTGACTGTTGCTGTTAACTTGATTATAAAACTTATATGACCACTTAAATATCTTTGCATTATGCATTTTAGTTTAGCGGAAGCTCTGTAATGACCAAGCAGACTATAGGAGAACCTGTCAAGTGACCTGCAAAAGCACAGATTTGGCTTAATTTCCAAGCTGTCAATTAGGTCTCTGGAAAACTCTCTCAGGTATTAAGAGGGGTTGTACTATTTATTTGATTGCCTGTATGCAACTCATGGTTTTAATGAAAGCTTTAATGCAAAGTATTCTTTAAAGCAGGGGTGTCAAATTCATTTTCATAGGGGCCACATCAGCCTCACGGTTGCCCACAAAGGGCCGAGTGTAATTTTAGGACTGTATAAATGTAGGTTTTAAAGTATCTGGTAGTGCTGCTGCATGCTCGCAAAAAATAATATTTTTCTAACTGCTGAAAACTCACTTTAATGCTGTCAGGAATGTTTTTATTTAGTGCTAAAAATATCGCTCTTAGAAATACAAAGAACAGAGCTAATAGGGTCCACAACAGGGACAGAACTGTTTAATAAAACACAGTAAGGAAGGCAATTTTGGTTTTGAAGGAGAAATGTATTTTAAAAAATAAAAGTATTTTTACTCAAGGCACTACAATCGTGGATGCAAAAGATCACGTTGACAGAGAAGATATTTTGATTCCCCAGCTCCTTCAAAACAGACACAGTACTTGTTTTTCCTGCAGTGAAGATTTCTACTGAGAATATAATTCATGTTGTCACAAATGGTTTAGAGAGCTTCATTAAGCAATAACCAGACTTCCGTTTTCTCGTTTGGTGGCTTGAGCTTCTGGCCCAGTTGAACAAAGATGAATATAAGTTATTTTTCTAAAATGTTTGAGAAAGATTTCCAGTGAAGTAGGTATTTGATTAAATTGATTCCAGACAGTTTGCCTTTGATTATTCCCCATAAAAATATCAGAAAGAATATAGTTACCCATAACAGGCAAAAGTGTTTCGGAAGTCCTCAAGTTATATTTCAGACCTTCAGATAAGGTGCTGCTTCTTTTAATTTTCCCTGGTTTGGAAAGGGGTTGTGCTTTATATAGATATTGGTGACACAATACATGTTGTCTTCTCAAAGTCTTCAGTTGCCATTAAAGAAGAGGGTTCCAGTGCCTTTGAAATCAGGGTCACCAAGATCTTTTTTATATGGGGTGTTAAAACCTTTACTGTTACAGGTGTGAGAAGAGTTTCTATGAAGCTCGTGATCTTCGGCAGCATATGAATAAACATTTAGGTGTGAAGCCATTTCAATGCCAGTTCTGTGGAAAGTGTTACAGTTGGAAGAAAGACTGGTATTCTCATGTGAAGTCACATTCTGTCACAGACCCTTATAGGTAAGAGGAAATTCATTTAACAACTGAAATGTTCTAATGAATATGAGGTTATGCAGATCCACAGCCAGTCAACATGGAGCTGCCTAGTCTAGGGGCATAAAACTCATTTTCATGGGGGGCCACATCAGCCTCGCGGTTGCCTTCAGAGGGCCGAATGTAATATTAGGACTGGATAAATGTAACTACTGCTATGTTTACACAGTCTTAAAATTACATTCGGCCCTCTGAAGGCAACCGCGAGGCTGATGTGGCCCCCGGTGAAAATGGGTTTGATGGCCCTGGCCTAGTCCATTGTTTAAGTATCAATTGATTGATGTTGACTGGGGTCTTGAGCACTTGGGAATGGATGTGTGACTTCAGATGATGTGGTCCAACTGTTACCCTGCTGGGGCAATTCTGGAACTAATGAATATGAAGTTAGTAAAGGATAAATATAATTGATGAAGTTAGAAATGCTTTGTATGTGATCTTACTTCTGTGGAATGGTATGTGGAAGCTTTGTGGCTGTGAATAAGAGAAACTGTAGCTCACTCCAACAATTTTGTTTCTAATTATGGAATGACTCATCAGACGGGCCAGTATTCCTATTAAACTTTGCCTAGTATAATTAAAATGCACTTGGTTTAAAAGGCAGAATAATGTTTTCAATAGATTTCTCACTTAACACATTTTAGGTGTAATATATGTGGTAAGGAATTTTATGAGAAAGCTTTGTACAGAAGACATGTACAGAAAGCCACACATGGTAAAAAAGGAAGAGCAAAACAAAATCTGGAACGAGTTTGTGAGCATTGCGGAAGAAAATTCACACAACTCCGGGAATATAGGAGACACATGAACAATCATGAAGGTATGTAGAAAACAAGTAGTCATGACATCCCTCAACCCCTAAAAACATTACAGAGAAAGGGGTAATTGTTTCTCTGAGTCTGTGTATGCCCTGTATTGCAAGATGCATAGAAGTTCTTGCAGAGTCTCCAGTTAGTTTTTTGCTGGTCCTGGTTTGTTAACTAGTTTCCAGTGATTCCCGGAAGTGGCTGTTGGGATCTCCCTAAAACTGCAGTCGCACACAAGGGCAGCGATAACTTGTCCTTCTCAGAACTTCAATGGCAGAGGAACTTTTTTTAGAAGTGATTAAAAGATGTATATCTGCTGAAGAATTGGATGTAGTAAAACATTCTCCATTTTGAAAGGTGCACACAATTGACAGGATATTCTTCAAACAGGAGAGTGACTAGTCTGAACTTAAAAAGAGTACTGCTATTGGAAATTATTCAGCTTCTTGATTTCTGACAAGCATTAAACTATATGACGTTTGGGGAAAATATGAAAACATTTTCTAGTTCTAAAAAGTGTGTGCATTTTTACTTCAGGTGTGAAGTATATGATACCAATTTTTGAGTATTTGGTTGTTCCAGCTGTGTTGGAAGTCTTACGTATACTCTTGTCTTGGGGCAAAACCCACATTTTTGAAGCATGTCTCCTTTTAAAGAGCTGTTATGAGTAAATGTAAGAGCTGTCTAACTATTGAAATAGAGATTTTGTGTTTGTTTCTGAACAGATAAAGTGTCCTGTAATAGGTACCTAGCCTAAATCTATAGTAACTGGAAAAGCCAGTATTGAAATAGTGTCTGTCGCCACCCACACGCCCCATTAGATACTACAGAGCACAGAACTCAGATATAAGGGGGAATAAGATCATACAAACATTAGGTGCAGTATTTGAAGTGTGGAGGAGGAGGGGAAAAGCTGTAGATGGTGTTATGAGCTAACTAGAATAAGTGCTGATTTGATGAGACTTGTAAGATTTACAGAAACAAAGTGTGACGAGGAATGTAAGTGACAAATTCTGTTAAATGTGGTTTCAGAAATGTTTAATTGGCAAAAAAGAATTATCATTTCGTTAAGCAGTATGTACTTAGGGGAAAAACTGGAATAAGAGGAATTTTGAAAACAAAAAATGTTTGAAAGCGTTTGGGCAGACCACTTACCATTGAGTGTGTTATGCTTTCATTAGATTGTAGTACAGAAATAGTAAGCAAGATCTCTTTCTTAGACAGAAAAAGTGGTAGTATTTCTTTTGTTCTTTATCCTGCTGTTCTCCCTGTCACTTCTCATCATTGCTCATGCATATTTATGAATGCCAATGGTCATCTTTTCCTTGCTTTCCATTTGAGAACAGGTGTGAAGCCATTTGAATGTCTAACGTGCGGAGTAGCCTGGGCCGACGCCCGTTCATTGAAGCGTCACGTGAGGACACACACTGGAGAGCGACCGTATGTGTGTCCGGTGTGCAACGAGGCTTACATAGATGCCCGGACGCTACGGAAGCACATGACCAAGTTTCACAGGGACTACGTACCCTGCAAAATTATGCTGGAAAAAGATACTCTTCAGTTTCATAACCAGGGGACACAGGTGGAGCACGCCATCAGCATTTTAGCAGCAGACGTGCAGGAAGAAGAAACTAAGATTTGCGTTGGTGGTGGTGAGATTGAGACTGTGGTGGTGACAGGAGAGACACTTGAAGCCATTGAAGCAGTTGCAGCTACAGAGGAATGTACATCAGTCTCTACTCTTTCTGACCAAAGCATCATGCAGGTGGTAAATTATGTATTGGCGCAACAGCAAGGACAGAAAATGGCTGAAGTGAGCCAGGCCATTGAAACTGTAGAAGTGGAAGTGGCCCATGTTACAAAGACAGAGTGAATATAGTATATGTGAGAGCAAGAAGGGTGAGGTCTTAATGATCTGTGAGAGCTAAGTATTTAACTGGGCAAACAGTTATTCCCCACTACTGAATGTCTTGGTAACAAAATACTGCACCATGCGTTATGGGGGAAGAAGTTAAGATGCTTCAGTGTGCACCAAGGCTTTGAAGGCAAATATTTCTGCACTTGCTGTAACTGGAGAAAGAAAAAAAAAAAAAAAAGACAAAAAGAATTGGGAGAATAATATTTTCTGTGTCAGGGAGTAAGTATCATGCTGTAACTTTTAAAAAATGAAAAAAAATATAAAGAGGCTGCACTAAAAACTAGAAATGCACAGCTATCGGTATAATTTCTTTTTTTTTTTTACGTCTGTTTTTATGTGCATTTCATCAAGTTTGTGAGCAAATTACTTGTGCCAGATTGTCTGTTTACTCCCCTGGAACAAGGGGATGGTAGAATGCTTTGTGCAGCTTGTGCTCCATGTGACTTTTGGGTAGATGCACCATTGGCAGTTAGTGAATCTCAGTTTTGAAGAACTTACTTAGATTCCAGGTCAGTGGGTGGCAGGTTGAAGGTTCAGCAAAACGCTGTAAAATGTTTTACAGATAATGGGCAGGGGTCCACTGAAGTCTGAGGAAGTGGTTCTCTGAGACAGATGGTTGATTTAAGTTGACCAGAGGACAGCCCACTGCAGGGAGGCTGCTCAGAGAAGTAAACTGCTTTTTATTTGTAAGCGAGGTTGCTTACACTTCATCCTCTGTGCACAACCATGTTTAGTTTAATGATGTTTGGTTGCGTAAAGGAAGCTGTCGCCTGCACTGTTGTATGTATCCAAAGCAGGCAACCTAATGATGGATGTTTATAATTCTGCGTTATATTTGCTGTAGTAACTCTCAAAGAAAAAATGTATAATGGCACACTTCTTTGGGAATATAAATCCACTGAAGAAGTCCAGCGAGGTACGATCTGATCCTGTATCATGTTGGAAGGAGGAGCCCTGCTAATTCCCAGATGGGACACGGCAATATCAGAGTAGAGATCTGTGAAAATCTTACTATGGGGTAAAAATTATTTTTTTCTCAAAATACCAGAGTCTTCAGAAGATCTTATTAGTGCTGCTGTAAGGAAATACTTCTAGCGCTAGCTAATTCACAGTGTTACACCACATAGATGGAAAAATTCTTCCTAGGTTTTCCTGCAAGTAAGCATGAATCACAGCCATGCTTGGCCCAGTTTTATTCTCTGATTTAATAGCACGAACAGTGAACATCTTAATCTGTACAAGGTACAGGTTCTTTCATTGTTGTTTGTTTGGGGTTTTTTTTTAAAGCAAGAAACACATCTGTCGAGGTAACTGAATGTGCTATGCATATGAACAATCAGAACTGTATTCTTTAAATTGTTCTCAGTTAATAGAATTATCAAATGTTTCACAACTGGTAGCAGCAAGATATCCAAGGAGCCGGAAGCCTGTAATACCGCAGGGTAAACTTCGTAAATAAGGTTACATCTGTGTAACCGTGGTACCTGTGAAACAGATCCACTGAACAAAATTTAAGCAAAATCTATGACAAAGCAACCACCTCATTTGAATTAGTATTTCTACCTTTCATCTTCCTTAGCTGAGTATCTGTCTACTAAGCTGCGGAATGGACTATTCTTTTTATACTTTGCAAGCATGTAGATAAGCAGTTGTTGAAAAATTTTTGAGCAATACATAGTTTGAATTCTTGTCTGGGATCTGAATTAATCTGTAGGTGACCATTTCAAAGGACAAGGTCTTCTTGCAGAGAATTAATGTAGTTATTTATATATCCTGTAGACCTTTGCAGCTGTATTATTTTGTAATTTCCAAATGAAGTAAAACTAAAATTAATCTTTAAACATAAAAAAATACTGATAGCTGTAACTCTTGAATTTTTGTATGGTCAAGAATCTGGAGATAGCCATCCTGTTTAAAATTAAAATACTGCCATTATGATGGAAAAAGGTTAAAAAGAGCACTAGGTAAACTATGAAATTTACTTCAATGTTTCTATCTTACAAAAAATGATGTATTACTAAAGTGAGGAAATGTTCAAGGAAAAATAGCTGTAAATAGTACTAGAACATTATTTGTATATTTAGTGTGTTACCTTACAAAAAGAATATTACCAGCACCTTAGTTTAATCTTTGGTGCATTTATTTATTTGCCCAACCTATGGAAGAAACGGAAGTGAATCTGAATTTCAGAGCCTTGTTACCCACTGTAAAAATGCTTTAGCTGACTGGATGGTCTGCCATTCAATAAAACAAACAAAACATTGCAGAAGGTTGCTTCCTAAACAAGGCTCAGCCAGGAAAGTCAAAGCTGAACGTTGCGGCACCCCTTCCCTACCATTTTGTGCCTTACCTTTTCTGAAGGGCATGAGGTAAGCAGGGAGTGTCAGTCTGAGCTTTGCTGTTCCCCTGTGTGTGAAGTTGCCTTTTTTCCTTTGGACTACAGCTTTTAATTTATAAAATGTTCACTACCCTTCTGCAATCTATTTGAAGTCAGACTGCAAATATGCAGTTGCCATTATTTGATTTTTTTTAAAGTTCATGAGAAATGTCCATTTATAAAGTATCCTGAGTGAACTCCTGTACATAATGGATTTGATTTGTACATTCTGCTCGTTTTATTTAGTGTTAGATGTATAAAGTTACAGTTATTTCTGCCATGAAATAAACTAAGCTTTGCCATGAATTACTCTTTGAAGGAGCTTTTCTTTTTCAGGGGGAAAAAAAAAAGTGTTGGCAGTATTTATTCCTCTTCGGTATTTCACCTTCCGTATATAGATAGATGTCTGGTCTGAAGAGTTCTAGTAACATCTACTTTTAAATTTTTGCTTCAGGTTTAAAAAACTATTTTATATGAGGAAGGGGAACCCACTGCCCTCCTAAATTCTGTCAGAGCATGGCTGCACAAGAGCACAGTGTTAACAAAACTGTGTGTATTTATACTGGAATCGCATTGGCTGCAAGACCTTGGTGGATGAGGCACCCACTCAGCCTGCCTGTTACCCAGCTGTAACCATTTTAGTTTGTTCCAGATGTTATCTCTCTTGACTTGGGTTTCTGCACAACACTGCAAGCACCACACAGCACTTCTGTCTTGGATGAGTATTTGAGGAGGGGTTGTGGTGTGGAAGTTGTCCTCCTGCGTCTCGCTCCTTGCTGAAGGATCAGCCGTGCAGCTGCCTCCAGGTCCAGGACTGAAGGGAACAGCATCCTCTGCCTTTCCATTTGCTGTTGGAGCAACTTCAAGGCAATGTCAATGTTGCAGAAAGGCCAAACAACTGCTGTTCAACAGGGATGCAACTTATAGATGAAAACCAGCAAATTCATGTGTTGGATAATTCACCCCCCCCTGCCCCACGTTGTTTCCACTGGAGCCAGAACTATGTCATTCTTGGGTGTTAAAGGAGCACCAATGAATTTCTACGGCACTGGAGCTGCATATACATTTAATACGATAGCATCCAGGAGCCAGACTTGATGCTGCGGTGGGAACTGAGCACCTGTCAAGCAACTCTTTACGGAGACCTGCTCTCAGGCAGACGAGTTCCGACTACTGAGGGCAAGCAGCCCCAAGTCACTTTGTTGCCCTCTCAGGCACATGGCTGTTGGGGAATATGCTTATGAATCTACTGTGACTTTGACAAGACTTCTCAGGTTGTCTTGCACCTCCATGACTAAAGTTGTGTCCCAAGGCCTGCATTTCTTGTTTTAGGTAAAGTGCCCTGCCTTACCAGAGGTAACATCACTATTAACTTCTTCAGTGCTTTTAGATGTGTAGTACCCCAAGCTCTTCTTGGGGCCTTATATTTTACATGTGAACAGGAATGCGTTAAACAAGCATCTGAGTAACAAAAATAAAGCACATCTAAAGATACATGCTAGTTTCACAATTACTCTTTAAGCTACACTGCTGTATTCAGTGCCTGCAATTCTATATTGTGGAGGCTGGTGTGCGTATGAATATAAAAGGCTACCGTAGTTACACTTTCACAAAAGCAAAGGCAGAATTATCATTTTATAACAAGCTACTGAGTATCAGCCAACACTTTATGTGCAAATACTATGTTCGCAAATTATGGAAAGCTGGGGGAGAAAGGAGAGAGAACTATGTGTTTATTATTACTTGCATTACCTTAAATGAATATGCTTGTACTTCAAGGAAAACAAACATAGGCTCATCACATCAAGTTTCAGTGGAGCTCTTGCTACAGAACCAGAAACACTTTATTTGTGCATCTGTCTCATCAGGATATCCAATCCCAAGAACCAAATTTAAGAAGTAAGGCATGAGAGTAGCAAAGCTTTCTAAGATCTTACTACACGCCACTGAATTAAAAAAAGTACATACTCAAACTGGTAGCTGTGACAGTCACTGCCACTCTTCCCCACTCTAAACGGTAGCCAGCATATATGTATCTATACTGCAAAAAGTGTGCACTGCAGAGTTTAAAGGTTTGCTTTGGTAACTAAATCTTGCTTGGAGTCCCACCACTCCAGGCTTTTAAATGGAAGTTCATAAACAGAAATTTAACACACTATATACAGAGTTCAAGTGTAACAGTTCATGTTTTTAATTCTATGGACAACTATGCATCTACCCTGAGGCAACAGCTCCAAATTATTAAACACAAGCAGCTTTCCCAGGTAAGCACTATATAGTTCTTAAGATGCCAGTACATGAAAATGAGAGAACAGTAGGAGATCCCTTTGTTAACAGAAAAAATAAGGAAGGTGTTGATAGGATAAACTGAAAAAGTGAGTTGCTAGTTGTTCAATTCTTACGGTGTTCTAGTGTCTCTTTGCAGAGGAACGAGACAAATTATGGTGTTTTTAGAATGTAACCTTCCCTTATGTATCTTAAGGACAGAACTACTCAGCATTCCTCAATTTATAATTTTATAATTAATTTAAAAAAACCCTCTTTTTGCAGAACACCTTTTAAAGCTACTAACTACACAGATAAAAAGCCTTCTTGAAATTCTGTTGCTTCTTCAAACAGATTTATCTTCTTACAGCAGTGTAGCAAGAGTTCTAGTTACACCAGTGATTTCCAATAGTTTAAAACCTCAGTTTGACTCTTCAGGAGGCAGAAGCCACTGTCATCTCAAAAGCTGACTTTTCCTCCAGGTCTCCTCAAAAAGCAAGCTATGGGAAAGCCAGGCCCAGCACCCTAAGCTCAGCGCAGTCGTGTGGGTTCTGATAAAGGGATGCTCTACACATCTGGCAGACACAGAGATCAAGCCCAACAGGCCTGAAGGCAGCTGTGGCTGCTGCTGTGGTGGTCACATTAGGATGTGATAGTGCGTTTTGTCAAAGTTGGCTGAGTACTGCAACTGGGTCATCTACGGCACATAAGCCCATTAAATTAAAATAGCATCCATCAGTTTACCTTACAGTCAGGCTGGTTGAATATTTCTTTCTTTTTGCTGATGAAATAGAGGTTCTGAGAATCTGGAAGTGCACCTCTGATGCTTTTAAAGGAATTAAATTAGGTGTGTAAGCGGTTACAACCAGGACTGCCTGAAACACTGCCCCTAGTAGCTGACTGCACTGGTTTTGGGGGCTTTTAAAAATTATTTTAATATAGTTAGCATTAGATGAGTTTGGATCCATTCACAACCCAGCAGGCTCAAAAGCAGCCTAGCTGCAGGGTAGCAGAGAGGAGGTTACTGGATAACTAAAATCTTCACCCAGTGTCTTGAATGCTTTGTAAGCTTCTGAGGTGCTCAGTAAAGCTTTACTGCTAAGCAAACGTAAGTCTTCAGAGATAAAACTGCACAAGTTACATGGATAGACATTTCAACCACTGATAGGTATACATACCTTGCTATACTAAGCAGCTAAAGGTCTCAGCATATCTCCTGGAAGCACTTAAGAGAGCTAAATTGGGTAGTTTACCATGAGTTTTAGGATTCCTAAATATTCTTAGAAAAAGGACAACAACAATCACACCCCCCACTTCCCTAAACTATCTGCATGTGAAGACCATGACTATTTAAATAAAAAGCTAAACTTCCAAGTGAAGTTCTACCTAACATGTGCTGTGACAATACTTTTCAGATTAATATCTGCCACTTGCAGGAAAGAACCAAACACCAGCAGACAGCCTTGTAGCTACAAGATCATGCTTGTCAAGCACTCAGTCCTGCATGGATTTAGGCCATCCTGATCAATTTTCTTCTGTGAAGCACTGAGAAGGAACAGAACTTGTGCATCAAATAAGGCAGGATCTCTGCTCACCTTCAGCTGAGACCTAGAAACTGCTGCAGTTTCTCATAAGGTCTAGGATTACATTTATTGACCATGGGAGTAAATAAGGTAAATATAACTTCTGCTCTCTCACTTGTATGGAAGGTTATTTCCTAGGTTATTCTGCCTAGCAGCTTCCTAAAGGATTCTGAAGTACCAGGAAATTATCTTGAAATTCATGTCTCCTTCAGCCAAAGATGTAGAAGACATCATTGGTGGCAGGTTAACTAAAAAAGACCTCAGAATCCTTCTCTTATTCTTACTCAAAGTTCCCTTCTGCTTTTTCCTAATACAAGTGAACGAGACAGTATCAAGTAACTACTAAGGAGCAAGATAAAATAGTTATTCACTATGAATTACCACTATCTAAAAGGCATTTATTTCAACAAACATAACCACGTGATAAAAATAAGTGAAAAGTAAATGCTTCATTTTGCCTTGCTGAGTTCCAGTAATGCCCAAATCAGTTTTGGAAGTCCTGAAAGTCAATTTTGAAAGCGTGTTTTGTTTTAAAATAAACCAATGGTTTCTGCTATGAAAAAAAAAAAAAAGTATACGTTTTTATGTTACGTTTATAACAAGGCTTTTAAAGAAAATAGTTACAGGTATTCAACTGCATCAGACTTCAAAAGAAAAAAGATTACACATACAATACAAAAATACAAAAAAATATTTTTCAGAACTTACAAACTCAAAAGTCTAAGTGGTCAGAGCTTTCCTAAAACCATAATAATAATTAAAAAAAAGAGACTTCAAGATGCACTTTCCTTTCTGCACTTGCAGGTTCAACTTTAGCATGAGAAAAGGTTTCAGAGGGAGGATGAAAGCAATTAACATATTGAATTCCATGACCAGTTCCAGGATGCAATTAATTTAGTCGTCGACATTATCAGGTATTTGAGTTTATAAAGAACCTTATGTATGCTTGAGGGGGTGGGAGGGTGTTGCTGCTGGTGAGAACTTTCTGTATAACCAGTTCTGCCAGTAAAACATTTTTAAAATATGCAATCTAAATTAGACTGAAATTTAGACAGTTGTTACTAGGTTTGAAATCCTACAGCACTGTTCGGCGGTATGAAAGCTAGGCAATTAAATTGACCAGGCTAATGTCACTGTTGAAAATGCAAAATGCAGGCAGGTAGGAAAAGGTTTTATTTCTGAAGCTGACACCTGTTAGAAGCATTAGGACTGCAAATACAGTATTCTCCTTTAACCTGATAGTGTCCACTGAGTCACAGGCATCAAAGCATTTTGTTTTAAATGGCAAGACAGGGAAAGTGCATCTGAGATTTTTCATACTTAAGCAGTGAGTTACTGATTTTTGGTGTGGCTTTTATTCCTTCTAGGCATAGTAAAGAAAAATATTCCAACCAAACGTGAAGCTTAATGTACATTAGCTTGTCTTTTTGGTGGTGGCTTTTGTGTACCACGAGGAAATGCTAACAAGCACTACTCAAGGCTAATGATTTAAGAGGAGCACAGTGAAAATACTGATTTACCTTTTGCAGTGAATATTCTTTACAGACTGTATCTAATATACAGACAAGGCCCATTTCCTTAGGATGAAACAGGCCACAGAGGGTTACACATCCTACATGAAGTTTTAAACAAAATTAGAGCTAAGTAACGAGAGCCACTCAGAGTAACATAATTCCTAGTTTGCAGAGACTTAACAAAAGGTGACTGCAGGGAGAAAAAAACAAAACAAAACAAAACCAGGTTCCTACTATTTCCTGCATAAGTTTATATTCAAATTAATAGTCCAGTAACACTTCTAGCACAAGACAATGCTCACTCTCTCTAGCGGTATTCCTAGGAGTCAACTGTTTCTCCTGTTATGAAGAGGGAGCCAGAAATAAGAATGCAAGAGCATTCAATGTTAAACTGATTAAAGAGACAGTAACCTTTTTTATCCACCTTAACTACTGACCAAAAAAAAAAAAAATCTTAAAAAGGTACCACTCTAATTTCTTTATTATCTGTAACCTTTTGAAACTAATCACATGGAACTACAAAATTAGCAAACGCCTTGAAATCTGTATACAAAACATAAATTACCTCTAATTTCAAACTCAGTTATTAGTGTACCACTCAAAATCTTAAAAAAGTGGCTCCAAGATAGTCATACCATTCTTAAAAAAGGAAACTGTTCCTTTAACGTTACACCCTCCCCTCCCCCCAAACACCCAACTCTCAATCCACATCATTTAGTTATTTTCATGGTCATGGACGTTTCCAAGATGAGATTTTATATTTCGTTCCCATAGCTTCTGGTTGTCAGAAAAACCATGCTTTCCTTTATTGAAGGAATTTGGTCCTGCTGAGGTTGGTGTATCCCTGTGAAAAGTAAAACAAGATGAGTTGAAAAAGTCAGCTTAACTATAGCAGTTTGTGCAATATGACCATGAATACACTGATTTCAAGTCCAACCTCCCACCAGAAACTACCACACATTTCTTTCCATTACATCAGGAGTCCTCACTATCAGTAACTGTCATTTGGCCACAGAACTGATCTCTCTGTAACACGTCAAGACACAGCGATGAGATGGGGCCTCAGAGAAGGTGGGAGTGGCAGTAACTGCTGCCAGCTGCGAAGAATTTGTTGCAAGGCCTACAAAGTTGAGGATCCAAATTTGCTACTGGAGCAAAAAACCCACTGAACAGTAGTGAGCCTCCAGGGGACTGACTTTAAAAGCAGTCTATCACGACAAGCATCTTTAAAATATATATACGCTCAAAATCAATCCCTAGCTTAAGGGAAGTCTCCTTTGAAAATGTCCCTATTTATTTTAGGATTGGCCCTATACTGTCTCAAATTTGTAGCAAGCAGAATAATTATATATTTGTTTTAAAAGTAAACAAGCAATTATTCTTTGTCTCTCTGAAGGAGATTACTCTCATCTTCCCCTTGCACGGGGGTTTAAAAATCTGACCAGACTACCCAACTTCAGACCAATTTATAAAATGGAGAACTAGAAAAATACAAAGTTTAGCAGCAAGCAGGAACTCCCACCTATTACCTTTTCCAAGAAGAAAACAGACCTCCATTTCATACGGAATCCATTTCCTCCTCAGAAAGAAGGTAAATAAGATTCAAAGTGCAAATGTAAATGTACTACTTTTAACCTACAGCTGAAATATTTGAAAATAATTGTCTTGTTTCTGGAAAAAACCTCCTGAACCTATTCTATCTTCCTATATTTCTAAACCACCTGCAAGATCTGAGCTGTGCTGGAGGAGATACTCTCATGCATCCACCCTTCTCCAAACCACAGCTAAATGCTGACTTACCTTCCAATGTTCTTCATGCGCATCTTGGCTTCTGGAGGCATTTCTTCTGGTTCACTCTACAGAGAGAAAGGAGGTTAAAGCGTGGCTGGGCGCTATCTTTCGAACATTTCAAATGCCTGACAACATAAAATACAGACTATAGCCCTACAGGAAAGCAAATTGACTTAGGGCAAAACAGAAGTTCTACAAGGTTATATAAAGAAATAACATTCCTTTGTTCACCTCTGTGTAAGAAGGAGCTGTAATATGACAATAAAATGTTTAGCAAACTAGAAGCAGCACAACTTTTCTTCACTTCCCCTCTATCAAGCTCAGAGAAAGCATCCACTAATTCAAATTACGTTGTGCATCTCATTTTCAGCCAAAAGTCATCAGCACCTTAACGTTTTCTTGAACCAACACAGAGCTACAAAGCTGTACATTCTTAAATAGAAATACAAGATGTTTCTGGGTTGAAAATCCCTGACATTTATGTATAGAACCTTAAATGACCCCGTCTCTCTGCCTACCTCTAACCCACACCAATGGTACTTTAAATTGTGTTATCACTGGCTTATTACTCACATCTTCATCTTCATTGAAAGCTGCTGCTACGGAAAGGGTTTTTGGAGCAAGGGTTGGAACAGGCTCTTTAGGCTTCTGAAAAAAACCAAATGCATAAGTAAAGTAAGTCTTCTAACCCAAAAAAAGCTGCCCTTGGTATTTTAAGTATTTTCATAAAATGAAGTCACACATCTTCACTGAAAGGGGCAATGAGGGGGAAAAGTCGTTTTGTTTGAGTCAAGCAGATAAAGGTTCCTCTCTACGGAAAATGGCTGCTCATTTGTGCAAGACATACTCTGTAAAGCAAGCCGAGCCCTCTCATATTACAATTCCCCACAAACAAGTCTTAATTTTCTAGCACACTGCAGGGTTATGCAGCCACTGGTGCATGACATGGACAATTGAACAAAAATCTGAATGAGTTGTGGTATTCAAAATTTTACTATGTCACTGTTTCCATTATTCTTTTGGAATATTCTTATCCCTCAATGCCAGGAAGATGAATATGTTTATTTTATTGTCTTTTAACAAGATAACATCTTTCTGGCTTAAAACAATGCAACACTTTTAAACTAGCATCAGCGCGCATCACACAGTCTGATTAATATGCGTCCTTTTAAAAGTATTATTTTGATTTCCAATAAATACCCTCCTCTATTTGAAGCATAAGAAGCTATCAAAGTCGCAACTGGTACATGTAACACAGCAGAGATACCAAAATTAACTTCAACACCACTAAGAAGGTATTGAGTCATCAGTAACAGTTTGCTTCTACATTACTACCAACTACTTAAATCAATCATATAAAGCGCTTCCTCCATTTTGACTTTACTGGTGATTATTTCATATACACTCATAGTTTCAAAGTTGATACTGCAGAAGAGCCCTTATGCAACTGTCTACAGCTATTCCTCACCAATAGGGTATAATGTATAAATATTGTGCAATATTTAAAGCACCACCTCCACAGGAACAGGTAACATAGTAAGGGAGTAAAAATGACTAAAAGGAAACAAGATAAGTTCCAGCACTGCCCAATCTGGTGCACTGTCAGTCACCCACTAAATTCAGTGAGCCAGAAATCTTGAGCCAAATTTATTGCCACTGGAAGTATCTTTCTACATGAGAAATCAGAGCTCGCTAATGGCTCAGAGAAGGCAGCTTTGTCAATTTTTCCAAAGTCTGAGCTGACCTGATTGCATTTATACCCTAGAATGCTGTCAGCCCGCATCTCCCTCCCATCTCAAAATAAGAAACCACTCTCTTCATCTTTTGCAGTTCTCTAAAATGCTGGCATTGCAGCTGCAAGACTTCGACTATCACTGTTTGAATTTAATCCTGACAAGGATTTTTAATGTATCCATCACAGTGGTACGTGGGAAGTGTAAATTAACTGTATTAATTAGAGAGGCAGCATCTGGCTTGTCCTTGCCCAAGCTAGTAGAGGACTACTTTGGTAGTAAAGAGAAGCATCAGATTCACATCTGAACATACACAAGGATACCTTGTACTGGACAATAAAGGGAATCAGAATTCTTATAAACCTACGTAATGAAGCCTCATCTCATGCATACAGTATAAATGAATCATACTGACCTTGCAAAGAACAGGCAAAGTCATGGAAAATCAACTATATTTCCCCACGCTAAAATAAGATCTTTGAACGGGAAGATGACCTATTAAGCCATCTAGGACAGTACTTGCTTTCTTGTAGCTTTGAGCATCCTATGCAATAAAGCTCCCAGCACCCATTACAAAGTAGCCTGAACAGTTTAACAAGTCTGCTTATTTCCCTCAGGAAATTATTCCAGACTTATCAAATATCATTACCAAATTATTCTGTACGTTCACAGATCTACAGTTCATTTCAATCCCGTCTTATGCTTCCTGAGACAAGCGAGCTGGTATTAATCACCTTGAAGTACTTGCACATGCATGACTAACTGGCCCTGCAATGCCTTCTCAAACTTTATCGAAGTTACCCCCACGTAATTCAAGGCTTTCCATTTACAAGGAAGCCACCCCAAAGTACTTCCCCCTTTGCTTCACTTGCCCTAAAATTAAAAGCCCCCAGCAACTTACATTTGCTCCCAGTTTGATGGATATTGCAGATGCCTTCTTTGCTGTCTGACTGCCTATGGCAAATCCAAACTTGGACATTTTGGCAGGAGCAGGCTTTGTGTTGGAGTCTTCAGCTTCTTCATTAGCTGCCCGTTTCTCTGCGCTGCGACTCGAACTTTCTCCTCCATTACTGGAAGAAACAGTCTTAGTTTTCACAGGTTTTTCTGCCTCTTCTTCAGGTCCTGGTGAAGTCGAAACAACTTACCAAGATGAGCTATTTTTACTGAGCAGATTGATGGGAGCAGCAACCTCAAAAAGCATTATACTTTGGGTGCAATAGGTAAGGTGATTTTAGTGACAGCAGTTTCCACCAATGTACATTTAGTGGACAGCAAAACACAAAGAGAAGAAGAAACTGCAAGCACTCCACTACTTGTAAAGAACTTCTTGTGTATGAGCCAGGAAAACAATCTTGAAGCATCATCTCTTTATTTAGTATGGAAGTCAAAGTTCATGTAGTAAATTAAACGTAGATGACTAAATCTTTTAAGGTTTTAAGTTGTCATAGATAAGATTTCATAATTGGAATCCCAATTCCAAATCTAGAGTAGATAATCTAAGTTAAAATTAATTTTACTCAATTTCTACAAACACATGTCCACACCAGTCTCTAGGCTTGTCTGGCACAACTCTAAAATCATGGAAGTGACTACAGTGAGGCCGGCTGTCTCAATCATGTTTCAAGTCATTGCTTGTCCACATCTCATCTGTAATAAATCTGCCCAGCTCTGCTTGAGGAAGGAACCAGCACTAGAAAAACATATATATAGATTTCATCTTTTCTGGTTTTGTATAAAGTCATGGAAAACATAGCAGCTGAACAATGATTCACAGAGAAAAAACACTCAAATCACATTTTCATTCCTAGACACTCGGCTTCTTCAGCTACACAAAGAGACAAAGGTGTCCTTGGAAAACTCATACTGAATGTAGTAAATGCTTCAGTAAAAATACATTTCTCTGCTGCTGCAATAAGCAAATCACTGCAGTAGCAGAAGCAAAAAAAAAACCAACAACACAAACCAAACATGCATTGGGGAATGGCCAGGAAGCGCTCATACTATCTGTATAAGAAAAACTGGAGCTAGCACCAGTTCCTCATTATATCAAGTAGAGAACAGGACTCTCCATGCACAGCAAATTGAGACCAGCAGGGAAGAAAGCTCTTTGCACTGCTCTCTTAACAGCAAAAAGCTATTAAGTCAGATAGAGCAAGGTAGAGAAGCTAGTCTGAACTGGGAGTCAACAATACGGTAGCTCTGAGGAAAAAAAAGGGGAAGCAAACATCAGGAGAAAGAAAAACTAGGGACATCGTCTATATATATTTTTTTTTCTGCTATTTCACAAACCATAAGCAGCAGAACATACCCTTTCTACCCCACTTTCTAGCCATCAAGATAATAAGTGACTGGAACAAAAATGGATTTATTATTCACCTTTGGAAACATGGCAGATCACCCCCACTCCCCACCCAAACCAAAACACACAAAAAACCCACAAAAACACTTTCATCAGTTTCACTCTATTAAAAAATCCACACCACTAGAAATTTGACCCAGAAAATATAGATATAAAAGTGACAAACAAAGGAGGAAAGAGAATAAAGCAAAATTTACACAAGTGGCCTTGGGTACTGCTTGCTGTCTTACAGTTTCCCAAACAACAGTCTGCAAGGCTGTAGAAGCTCTTCACAGCTAGTCCATGAAATCACATTACACAGAATATTCAATTATAAGTCCAGCCTAGGTACACTAGAGACTGTAAGGTGATTTGAGGGTAGGTAGAAGATTCATTTGCCTTGAGAGTATTAAAACCATGGGCCTAAATGTCATCTTTTTTATAAGATACAAAATCCACAGCAGCCTGTATCTCAGGGCACACTGGACCAGCCCAATTTCCTACTCTAATGCTAGCTTGAAGCTAATTACACTACAGCTAACTTCTTTTGACTGCAAATTCTAGAATATTGCTAGGCACGAGATGAAGTCTAACGCAATCTACCCACATCTGTTTTCTCACCAAAATATTAGATAGCTTCTCTCTCAAAATCAGCTCCCAGCATCACAGGATTCTGAATGTTACTTCTACTAGGCTCCACTTGGGATGAAGAATAGACTGCTGAAAGAAATACGCTTAATTCCTGAAGGAGCTATATAAAGGCATAGGACAATTGGGGTAGGTGGGGACGAAGATGTTGTATTGTTCTGTTTCTGCAGGAAACAGAAATGCAGACATATGTCATCCATTAAACAGGTCTCTCCCATCTCCCATGGCAATGTGTATACATTTTTCAAGACATTAAGGCTTCTTTATTATTCCCTAGCGATGTCAAGGAGGTCACACTTCACCTACGCAAAACACCAATACTATGTTGAAAACTAGTTTGACCAGGGCGCTTTTCATGAATCAAAGTACCAAAAAGCTGCCCTATTTCACAGATTAGTTTTTCTCATGAGTATTAATAAAGATTAATTAAGTGGACAACTTCCACTATCTAGGTGGTTTAAGTGACAATACTGACAGCACCAGTTGCACAGCACTTCAGGATCTCTTGCCTCTGGGAGTGCGACCATTGGTCGTGGTGGGAACATACCAGTCGCAACTAAGTCAACTTCAAGGTAAACCCCACTTATCTTGGCAAAAGGTGAACACTCTAAATTGTTTTCAAAAATCATCAGGGAGTAACTATCCTTTCTCAGGGCAAATGTACCGTAAACCATCAAGATCATGTTCCAGCACATCAAACAGTACACAAGACAGTATCGATAACTGATATACTGATGCTGTCCAGTTACCGTATTACTAGTAAAAAAAAAAAAAAAAACAAACAAACAAAAAATCACCACCAACAACAGACACACACAAAAGAAATCCCCCCCAAACCCTCCAAAACCCCAATACAACAGACCAAAAAAACCTCAACCAAAAAGCAGAGAACTAAGAATCAAGGAACTACCTAAAATCAAGTCCACAAGCAACTGTTCATATTTTAGTGATTATCAGAAACAATACTCACTGCTGAGTCTATCCTAATTGGTCTAGAAGTGTGATTTAACCTTTCAACAGATCAAAAAAATGCCCTCTGCCTACAGATACACTTAAAAAAAAAGTGAAGCTTCATCTTTGCAAAGGCACTGTCGTCTCAATTTTAAGTCAGAGAAAGAAAGAAGTAATGAAATATATGATTAAAAACTTTGGGAGAACTGATAATAAGTAGTACAGAAGATGACAGGAATATCCAGTCATAACACAAAAAAGATAAAACCAAACAGAAAACTTGCAAATTGCTGCCAAGCAAAAAACCCAGGATGCTTACAACAGCAGACAAGGAACAGTCACTGTACCCATTTTAAAAAAGGTACCACAGCTGCTAACAGCTAATCTTTACGACATTGTCTTCATCCCTACCAGAAGCAACAGTTAAATTTCTCTCAATACACGGCAAAAGTATTCCGTATAATTTTTTTTACAGAGAGTGAACGCATTTACGTGGACAAGGAAAAGCTGTTATTTTTTTTTAAAAAAAAAAAGGTCCTGTAAGGCTGAGGCTAATCCTCAGGCGTGAGAACAGCGGGCCCAGACCTCGGCCTCTCCTCCACCGCAGCCCGTCCAGGCCCGGGCCGCCCCCTCTCCCCGCAGGGCCGGCCACGGCCCGGCCCAGCCCAGGCCTGCCCGGCCGGGGACGCCACTCCTGCACATCCCCCTCCACCCCACCCCTGGGGGACTGGCCCAAGCCCCCTGCCCACCCCGCAGCTACGCGGCGAGAGGCGCTACATGTTCACCTCCTCCGGGCTGCGTCCGCTTCGCCTTCTTCCCCTCAGCTCTGCCGTCCGCCATCTTCCCCCGCCTCCACCTCCCGCGCCGCGCATGCGCCTTGCCCCGCCGCGGCGCTTCCCTCCCTCGGCCCTCCCTCCCGACCATAGAGAAAGCGCGGGCGCAGGCTAGAGCGGCCAGAGCGGCCCCGCCTTCCATACGGCGCAGCGGGCATGACGCGGTAGGCCCGAGCGCGAAGAGCGAGCGATGCGGCGCTGGGTACACGGGGACCTTTCCGCAGGGTTGGGGCTAGAGGCTCAACGTCACCCCCCCGCGCCCCTCAGACGTCACACGCAGAACCCCCGCGTCACTGATGCTCAGGTGAACCGCGTCCGTAGGCAGCGCTGGGAGCTGTCGCGCTCGCTAGCGCCGCTCGTGGTTTATAGAATCAGAGTAATTTCAGTTGGAAAGAGACCCTCAGGGTCATCGAGTATTGATATATATACACACACATATATATAACCTAACTCTGGCACTAAGCCAGGTCCCTAAAAACCTTGTCTCTGCATATTTTAAACACCTCCAGGGATGGTGACTCCACCACTTCCCTAGGCAGCCTGTTCCAATGCCTGACAACCCTTTCTGTGAAGAATTTTTTCCTCATATCCAATCTGAACCTCCCCTGGTGCAACTTCAGGCCATTTCCTTTTGTCCTGTCACTTGCTACTTGGGAGAAGAGACCAACACCCTCCATGCTACAACCTCCTGTCAGGTAATTGTAGACAGTGATAAGGTGTCCCCTCAGCTCCTTTTCTCCACGATAAACAGCCCCAGTCTCTCAGCGGCTCCTCATATGACTTGGGCTTTAACGTTTCACCAACCTGAGCTCAAGCGAGCAATGATGTTATTTTTTTCCCCTCCCCAAAGCAAAAGCCAGTTCCCAGATCAGAAGAGGCCATTTTTAAGGAGGAACAGCAAATAACAGGAGTCACAGCCCAGCAGCGCACAGTTCCGTGTTGCCTCCACATGAGGAAAAAGAAGGGCTGTTTGAGCATGGCAGCCACACCCCCACGCAGCCAGTCCTTGCAGCTCAGGGCTCAACATGACACTGGGAGACTGCCCCTCATACCCTGGGGTGAAGCTCTGCATGCTGTCCAACCTCACCCAGCCCAGCAGGTCTTTCTCCAAAGCAAGGAAGGGTTCTCCACACCTGGAGGCCCCTGCACTTCCCAGGCGATGAAGGGCAGGACTGGGGTAGTGCATCCTCTGCTTTCCAGCCCCTCCTCGCAATAGGGAACAGATCATCACTAACCTCAAATACATATGGAGCCTGCTCTTCAAAATTACATTCCCCACTCAATAGTTTTTGAATTTTCAGGACAAAACCCACCATCTGCCATCACTGACTTTAAGCATCAAGGCAGTCAACTAGACTAAATCAGAAAGATTTAAGTGCCTGTAAAGGCACCAAGAAATCCCTCCTCCTCCTCCTGCAGACAGCAGTAAGAACTGTACTTAACAACATGGCCATTGTAGCTCTGCAGCCTGAACAGAGGATTTCACAAAGAGCACAATCAATATGTTTTCAGCAACAAGAAACATAGTTAGAGGAGCAGGCTCTCTGCTCCTCTAACTATTGACCAATAGTACTGTACATCACCCCAAAAGTTCCAGCACTTTGGGAAATCTATGTTACATGGACTGAAAACACAGACATTCTGTCTTGCACAAAAGTGCATAAGGTATTTTTTTGGCAGAGTCAAGAAAATTTGGATTATTCCTTCCAAACAGGCACTTGATTCATGCCAGATAGAACACCCAGAAACAAATCATGCAACTCCCTAAACTCATGCTGCGCTTTAACCATTTGTTTTTAGTTCAACTATCAAAAGTCAATTCATCTACATACCAAAAGAGGATTCAGGAAGTCATGGGGAAATGTCTATGCTGTTTCTTCTTAGCTAACCTTTTAGAGTAAAAATGTGGATGGCCTTCACCTCCAAACTCAAATCACTGAGGTATTCTCTGAAGAACCACCTTCGCATTCATTTACAGTCGCCCTTGTCCCAGCATGATTCAACTAAATAGACTGATATTATTTGTGCAGAGTGGTTTTTTAGAACCAATTATCTCATTTCTCTTACATAATTTCAATAATGTCTGAATAAACTCAAACAGTTGGAATACTAAGGTATTAAAAAAAAAATTCCTAAGAACAGTGAAAATTAACCAACAAAGTCATGTTTAGACATAAAGAGCTCAATACAGTTCCAAGAGTCCCAAGAAACTGGAGCATTCAAGAGCACAGTTTGCTTATGATAAATCATTCTCTTCTCCATCACTCTACTTTTTGCGTTAACTTCTTTGAGTAGCTCTTGGCAAATTGCTTCCGTACTTCTTCCTGTCTCTTTCCAAGTTTAAGTGTGTTGATCAAGTTTAAGGTTTTTTTCAGTTCGTGCACCGGCTTGCTTACAAAGCCACAGTATTTCCTTTTTGGAACAAATTCCAGAGCCTTCTTCCAGTCTCCAGTATCTTTCAAGGTTAATAAAATTTGCATCATTTGATCGAGTGTGAGATTTTTGGCACCAGTATTCCAAAGCAAGTACTTCTCCAATGGAAGGGCCGCGGTCTCCAGCCCAAATCGCTTTGCCCGTGCTAAAGAGACTCCTGTTTTTATGCTCTTGTCAACCATTGACCCGACAATATAGATTTTATCGTGATCAAACGTTTTCATTACTTTGGGAGAATCAGCAGTCAGATAAATCAGCTTCTCCTTTGGAAAGATTTCTGTGTAGCACTGGTCTGTTACAGTGATAAGCAATTTGTCCCATGCCTTGCTATAATGCTTGATAAATTCCCTATGATAGAGGCTGTCGTCTTTCAAGTTACAGAAGTGGATGTGGAAGGGATCTGCGGATCTTCGATTGCAGCCTTCACTGAACACTATCTGTCTCACTGCGTTTGCAACTTCTCGGATGGACATATCTTTTTCATAAGACATGTCAAATACTAGAGGTTGGCCAAAGACCATAGACTGAGCAACCCTCCAACTGTATGCTCTGTCCATACTGTTGGCCCACAAACATACGAATGAATTCCTTTTGGTCTCGTCAGGTTTTGAAGCTTGTTCTTGTGTTTCCAGCCTCCTTTCCCTTTTCTCCTTCATCTTTCTTTTATCATTTTTCTTGCAGAGTTCTTTGAGATGCAAATATTTTAAATACTTCTTTTTTGCTGACTTAGAAGTACATTCCATAAAGGTTTTTAGCTGTTCTTCACTGATATTTTCTGGAACCAATCTGCCAGCTAGTCTCCACATCTCCAAAATCTCACGTGCAGCAGTCAAAGTGGAAAGTTCCTTATGCTCAGAGACCGTCTCACGGACTTCTTCTTGCATCCCAGACTTCATTACCTTCTTCCACGCATCTAAATCTAGTTTTTCTGAGGGATTGCATGAATTGTCCTGCTTCAGGCAAGGTGATAAACTCAAAGTTCTAGTGAGTAGAAAGAAATCCTTTTTCATCCCATGTTGTGCAGCAAATGGAAAGACAGAACTTCTTACAATTTTTTTCAGAAGCATATTAGCAGACTGCATGCTTAGACAAGTGCTGTGTTCAAACACTTATCTGCAAAATACCAATAACAGGGAAAAAAAAAAAAACTTGTCAGAAATCATAAAGAAAACACATAGAGATTTTCACCTTTAGTAACACTGACATACAATAACTTACCTCTTGGAGAATATTAGAAATTCCTGCTTCCACTATTTTCTCAATAAAACAGTGTAGGTGGCACTGCTGTGAATAGACATAGTTAGCTCTGCCGCTTAAAGCTGCTACACTCACTGCAATTCAAAATGTGGTCAAACAACCTTCAAGTGTTTTCTGAGATCTACATAAATTAGAATAATAGAATAGTTTGGGTTGGAAGGGACCTTCAAAGGTGCTAAAAAATCTGTCCCCATCCTTCGTATAAACCCTTTTTAGGTACTGAAAGGCCACAAATAAGGTCTTCCCAGGCTGAACCACCCCAACTCTCTCAGCCTGTCCTCATATGAGAGGTGTTCCACCCCTCTGATCATTTTTTGTGGCGTCCTCTGGACGTATATATCACATGACAAGTAAGAACCTTCACAGTCAAAGCAAGCAAAATGCTACATGGAGTCCAAAAATATTTTTATTCATGTCCAGAGGTGCCTACCTAATTTACCTATACTGTGAAAATGGAAAAGATACTTCATCTTGTAACATCATCTGGAACAACTCTGTATTACATTTTTGCTTTTACCATTATATTTTGGGAAAGCTCCATTTGCAAACTTCAGTACTATAGTTTTTCCACTTCTATGCCCTTCCACATTGCAGGTCACTGGAACTACTGAAACTACCAATGCTACAGTTTTGCTAAGCCAACACTACTGCCATTGAAGGCACCCTGATGTCCCCTTAGCCCCTTGTTCCTGGCTCCCTCAGCAGTTCAAGCGTTCACATGGCTGCTTCATGAGCAAAATCAGAGCACTGATCTTAGGGACAGTGAACCAGGAAGGTGGAGAAAGGAAAAAAAGCTCCTTGCCATCCCACCCAAATGAGTTTCCATGCCAAATTCACTGGACATCTCCTAGAAAGAGGGGATGGAAGAAGAAAACAACTAGTATAGGAAGAAACCATCTTTTTTCTTTTTGCTAAATTTCCTGTGAAGTTGATGTTGGCACATAAAGCTGAGGACATGAAACCCACAGTCCCATTAACTTAATACACACTTGCATTTAAATGTAAAAGGTCTGCAGAAAGAAAACCACCAAAGAATGTATAATATCTTCCTTGTCCTATGCAAACTTAAGTAAAATCAGTGCCATTTCAATGTTTGAGAAAACATGATTTAGCCAAAATTTAAAAATTAGCTCCAAATCTTGAAAGCAAAATTCATAATCTCCCTAATAACTTACCACCTGAAAATAATTTGATATATAGAAGAACAAGTTAAATCTAATTTTAGTGTTGTGTATATATATCACAGTATGCTAGGGATTGGAAGGGACCTCAAAAGATCATCTAGTCCAATCCCCCTGCCAGAGCAGGAACACCTAGATGAGGTTACACAGGAAGGTGTCCAGGCAGGTTTTGAATGTCTCCAGAGGAGACTCCACAACCTCCCTGGGAAGCCTGTTCCAGTGTTCTGTCACCCTCACTGAGAAGAAGTTTCTTCTCAAATTTAAGTGGAACCTCTTGTGTTCCAGCTTGATTCCATTACCCCTTGTCCTATCACTGTTTGCCGCTGAGAAGAGCCTGGCTCCATTCTCGTGACACTCCCCCTTTATATATTTATAAACACTAATAAGGTCA
>VWYH01006720.1:403291-430283 GCA_013399365.1 Pampusana beccarii | reverse complement strand
TTTTTTTTTTTTTTTTTCTAATAGCATGGAGAAATTTATATGATTTTGACAGAGGTAGTCTTTTTGTTGTTGTTTGCTTTGGGGTTTTTTTGGGTTTGTTTGTGTTTTTTGTTGTTGTTTTGATTTTGCTTTCTAACCATCAGGTAGAGATACTAGTGGAAGCCGCGGTCTGTCGGGATGAGTTTTCTGCTGCCCAAACTGACCTGTAAGAGGGAAGTGGATCAGGCAATAAAAAGCGTGGCCGAGAAGGTTTTGGTCCTCCGGTTTGGAAGAGATAACGATGCTGTTTGTCTGCAGCTCGATGATATTGTAAGAGCATACTTTTTTTTTTTAAAATAAAGTCTACTAGTATACATGTTGTATACAAGAGAATGTCATTTGTTTTGCTTGGATAATCATGTTTCTCATAAAAATTTTGGTGACAATGAAATGTAAAATGAAATAATATAGGGTGTTTCAAAAAGATGGACCCAATTTCAGAGATATAGTGATTTAAAATTGGGTCCATAATTTTGGAACACCCTGTACTGTATTCATAAAATGGTTTGAAAATTAAGCAAATGTTTATGTTATTGTAGTGGGTGTACAAAGTGACACAATATTCTGGCCCTGCTTGAACCGATAAGACATAAGGGAAACGTGCTTTATGAGGCTTGCCACTCTTTTTTCCTCTTGTGTCTCAATCCATTTGTCATCCATCTTCCTCTTTTCAGCTTGCAAAGACAGCTCATGACCTAAGTAAAATGGCAGTAATTTACCTGGTGGATGTGAACAAGGTTCCAGTGTACACCCAGTATTTTGACATCAGTTATATTCCATCTACTGTATTTTTCTTCAATGGACAACACATGAAGGTTGATTATGGGTATGTCGTCCTACCTGGCATTATCTATTATGTCTGTAAGAATTATCAGTCTTTCTCTATGTTACCATGCCTGGGAAAGGTGATGTTTGAAAATTATAAAGTTGTTACTAGCATCTACATTGAGAACTCTAGGAACACAGAAGAATAAAATAAGAAGTATTTTGAAATACGCTCTGATGCAATAAGGAGGTGTCAGCTGTGAAACATGCCTGACTGCAAAAAATAGTATGGTTAAAGTCTTAGACACGACACTGTGCCTTTTTGGACTTTGGAGGTCCAGTATAATCCTGACCTGGTTATGCCATTACTAGTGCAGTTTGTTCTTTCAGAACGACCAAATCAGAACCCCTGATTTCATTATACATCTTTTCTTGTCTTTAGGTGTTTTCACTTTGAACGCTTTAACCTCACAATTCTACCTTTATCTTATGCTTACATTTAGGTCTCCAGATCATACAAAATTTGTAGGAAGCTTCAAAACAAAGCAAGACTTTATAGATCTGATTGAAGTGATTTACCGTGGAGCAATGCGTGGAAAGCTCATTGTAAGAAGTCCTATTGACCCTAAGAACATTCCTAAATACGACCTTCTCTACCAAGGAATTTAATGGCTTGACCTGAGATAAAGAATTACGGAAATGGCTGATGTTCTAGATCCCTCTTTTTCTTCAAGTATTTTTAGCCATCTCTGACAGTGTGGGACAGTTTGAACGTTTATGTTGAAGGATCACATTGGTCTCCTTCTGAAGACAGACATTCTGTCACCTTGTGCTTCTCTCATAAATAAAGCTACATGTTAATGCATAGAATTCACTCAAGTGACTATTCTTCGAGTTGTGTGCTGACCAGCACCTAAAAAACAGGCAGGTTGCATGCATCCTCAATGACAGCATCGCCAGTGCAACTTTACTAAGTGAACTAAAGCACTGGATAGTCTGTTGTCTGTTTAGTACCATTTTCATTCAGATTCAATAACAGTAAACCTATATTTAAAAGGTATGCTTGCTCTCAAGAGCATTCAATTGACTGTGCCTTTCCAACAGAATTTTACACATTTACCAATTACCGTACAACAGGACAGAAGCTCTTTCACACAGTATTAGAACTGCAATCTGAAATTGATATAAACACAAAAGAGAAATTGACACTTTTTTTTTTCTTCCTCTGGCACCCAGTGTTACTGTTCAGTTATTTTTTGACTGAGATGGGAACTGAAGGTGTAGGACAAGATTTTGTCATCCTTTAAAGCTCTTTTGCAGCCACTGAACACTTTTAATTCCCAGAGCATTAAACTGGAAATTCATAACTGTTTTGTTTATATTTGCTGTAAAGGTTATTTATAAATTGTATAAATTGCAGACCTTGAGTATGGACATTTAAAAACTGTCTCTATTCCCCACGTCTGTATAAAATTAAACAGAGAGAGAGAAAACAGAAATGTCATTCTTTTGCATCAGTTGAGTAATTGTAGGTTGCTGGAGTATTGTATTTCTATTTCTATTGTATTTCTATAGCAGCTCATGCCCAGTAATACCACTGGTTTTCCTGGCTTAAAACATGAATTACTTCAGCTCACTATATCATGTTTGGGCACACCATCTCTGACTGGAGGGAAGGTAGTAGTATGTAGTTCCCTGAAGTATCATTCAACTTAGCAGTAAATGCTTCAAGGAGGAAGGTGGATGTTCCAGCTCTTGAAAGATCTTAAACACTATATGATAGTGGGGAGGAAGAAGATCCTTTACATGCTTTGTGCTTTTAAGGAAAGCTGTGCACTTAAGAAGCATTTCCTGATAGTTTAGTCTGATTATAGAGCCATAACTGCAGAATGGTTATTAAAAAAAAAATACAGATGACAGCAGATATACCTTAACATCTTTATTTTGTGCAAATTTAAATTTCACAGCTACCTGAAGAGTTGTGGCTTAAAGCTTTCAACAATGCACTTCCTTCCTAACAGTTAACTTGTATTTATGTGTTTCTCAAAAACAAACAGGCTATCTTGAAACTTAGAACTGTAAGTTGCTCCACAGTGAGATGAAGCATCTTAGATGACTGAAAGGTGCAGGGGCATTTACGAAAGGAAGAAACCACTATCAAGAACAAATCAGTATACCTTTATACACTGCCTCTCTTCTTACTTGTGCTGCTTCTGGTTGCAACTGGTGAACGCCTAGAGGCTGTTGTGGTCTTGGCTTTCAGCATGCTCTTCAGGTATTTAAAGATGGCATGTAAGCAGCAGGAGGGTGCTAAACCATACTTTTCAGTACCAGCAGAGACAGTAGGACAATTAGCTTTCAGGAGAGAAGCCACAGCTTTATCTAGGGGCTTACTGTTTGACACCCACTCACGGCAGTATTTTTGTATCCATTCTTTTATTTGTGTGTCGCTTCTAGTCTGGTGTTGTGTGTTGTGCACGGAGTCGATGAATGCCACAGAGTACACTTTATTCATTACGTCCCATTTTCTCTGCACTAGCAGATCAACAAACACCAAGCCACCATAGCCATGGGCAATGAAGGCCACATGCTTTGTTGTGCTCTTTGAAATGAAATGATCCCATACGTACGTGGTATGCTCCTCGGGGCTGCTGCTGCACCTCTTGGCGAGCCACCAGATGGACTGCACAGAAGTCGGTGCCTCTTCCCTGGCAGAAAAGCTTAACCTCTCCTTTTCAGTATTCAGATCAACAAAGTTGTCATTGGGATTCAGTACAATCACTTCGCTGTGGCTTTCAAGGGCCATTTTGATGAATGGTATTTGTGTTCCATGCCCCAGGCCCTTGCTGACAGTTGTCTTTTGCCCCCACTGTCCAGCACGGAAAACTCCACGGTCTTGAAGAAGGACAATTAGGCTACAGGAACTTGTTAGTGCATTCTTGCTCATGAAAAAGAAGCTTCTTGGTTCATTCTTTGTAGCATCAGTAGGAATATAAACTTTCTGAAGCATGCAGACTCTTTCCAGGAGCTCATAAACATACTGTGTAATCAAATGTCCCAAAACTTGATAGCGTTTATGATTCTGCTCATGTGCATTCTTATAAAAATTGAAAACAAAGGACTCATTTGTATCCAGATGCCTCAGTTCCCCTTTTATATTGAAGTCATACTTCAGTTCCTCTTGATACTCTGAACCTTCCATTAGTTTCCTCAGGCTTAATTCATGCCGTAGCTGTAACCACTACAAATTAAGAAGACTGTGTCAGTGTAGTCACAGACCTCCATACATCACCTACATTAAAAAAACCTATTGTATTAGAGTTCAGATTTAACAGTGGTTATAAACAAACTACTCATTGATACAGACTATCTCTTGATAGTCTGTACTAATC
Source organism: Pampusana beccarii (assembly GCA_013399365.1). NCBI lineage: Eukaryota > Metazoa > Chordata > Aves > Columbiformes > Columbidae > Pampusana > Pampusana beccarii. The sequence goes on along the minus strand of VWYH01006720.1, from coordinate 426,087 downwards.
CAGCTGCTTGTAAAGCCTCTCACTGATGTTGGTCACTAAATTCTGGTCCCTAAATTTCTCTCCAATTATTCGTTTGTCCTTGCAAGCACTGGCCACATGGAAATTGTGGAATGGATGACAGAATAAGCAAGCCACTGTCATCCAGGAACAGGAGGAAAAAAAGCCCATGCAGCCAACTTTCATGAGATTAGACTGAGGTCTCTAGTTTCAGCTAAGACAATTTTTCAACTCATATGTTAACTGATAAGTATTATACCAGGAAGTGGATCCCATGCAACTGAAAAATTAAGCTTATCATAACCTTCTATTTTCCTAATAACTCTTCAGTCTACTACTGACTGTCACTAGCTGCAGTATAGTAAACATGGGGTAACCTTTAAAAGTAGGATTCTAACCACACCAAAGGATTTTTGTCCTAATAGCATTAGATTTCCACAGTTATCAGTATTTTTAAAATTAATTTATCAACTTAACATGGTAATTTTGTTTTGGCAAATGGTTTATATGAAGTTATATTTGGCAAATACATTGATATAAGCTATTGTTCAACTAACAGGTTTTTAGAACGGAGTAAATCACCTTCTGTCCATGTTAAAACTCACTATACCTTCTAGTAAATCTGATTACTAAGACAGACAGGGATCTGAAAATTTTCATATAAGCAACTTGAGTTGGAGCCTAGCTCTTTCATTGAATGCAAGTTTCCTTGAGTAAGCTGCTTAGCATATAGAAAAATATTTCTTACACTTACAGATTTAAAAACCCATATTATTACTTTTCAACAGAGCAACACCATATACATTTTCCTTTTGAGCAATCTCCATTGGGTCAGAGATGTTAAGTCCTTTTTTCAGGGTCATTCCTGTCTTCTGCTTGATAGAGAGTAGGCTAGAAAATGCTACCTTCTTTTTTTATCCGTATAATAAGTATGCATATAAGAGGAAAAAAAAAATAATCAGATTCTATTAGATATAAACAATTTCAGGAGTTGGACTTGATGATCCTTGTGGGTCCCTTCCAACTCAGGACATTCTATGATTCTATGATACTGTCTTGCCTGTTTCTTGGAATGGAAGCAGCACAAAGAAGTTGCAAATGCATGTGTTTATCTACAATCTTTTCATTCTGTAGGAAGGCGTGAAAGACACAAAGGAGACAGAAGGACAGTCAGTTTGCTATCCTATGGAAATATGGGCAATTCACACATGAAAAAGTCATATTTATTAGGGAGTGAACTACCCATATTCATGTTGTTTTCCCCATGCAATGAAGTGGGAGAAAAATGGGCACGGTTTAAGGAAAGGTGTCTGCGGAGAAAGGTGAAGCACAGAGGAAGCATTCCATAACAGTTAGGTAAATACAGTTTCCTCACAGAGTGGCATCCTGTCCAGCACATGTCTCAGTCTCTTTCTCTCCTTACCCCTGAACAGTTGGAGGCTGTAGTTTCCCAACATGGTATGAAAAGGAAGTTCTCTTACTTCAGCTACTAGCAACAACGTTGCTTTTTCAGTTCGAAAACAAAACAAGGATACCTGTTTCCAAATTAAACCCTGTGTATGCAATATTGAGCATCTACTTAAATATCTACTTTACAAAGCATCGGGAAAGGTTTCTAAAGATTTCAGGAAGCAGAAGTAAAAAAAATACAGTTTTACATCAGGCATAGGTATGACTTCCTAAATTGCCTTCAAGGTGAAAACTGAAAAGTTTTGAAGCAATTTATAGTAGGTTATCACTTAAGAGTTCACTTGAATAACACCTTAGAATCATGTAGTTATTCATCTGGAGGACTGATTTTATTGGAGTAATGTCATTTATAAAAACCGGCAGTTATAGATTGCTCTGGATATAGCTGCATAATACATTTACTTTTTGGCAAATGTAGATTCTAAATCAGTGTTGAGTGCTGCTTATGTTTCATTGCCTATATATAAACGCAGTATTCAAGGGTGTTTATTCTGGCAGCCTTTAAAATTGCTATTTTGATTTTTGTTTTTTTAAAAAATTACTGTTAGAGGTGAAAACAATCCCTCTTTCCTTTCCTCCAATCTTTCTGTTTGGATTGCAAGATTCTTCAGCTGTAAATTTGGCTAGCATTTGTTACAGCAGTTGGCGTATTTGGAAACTACTGCAGTGTGTTAGTCTTTGTGAGATTTTTCCATTTAAAAACTTTATTCGAGTAAAGCCCAACATTACCTTATGCTCTCCTGTAAAATCTGTCATCATCATAGTTGGAAGTCTTTTTCACTCTGGGATTGTAGACAATTTCTCTGCATGAAAGAAAACAAATCCCATCTTAGCTCAGGCTTCATTATTATCTATAGAATGTATCGGTTGGTGATAGTTAAGGCCATCTAAAGTGCTTCAGATAGCTCCAAGTTACAACCTAACATCTCACATTTGTAATTTACGCCTGACCGTAAGTTAAAGCTAAACCTCTTCCGTGTGAAACTTACGAAGTTATCAAAACTAGTTTTGCACAGCTTTCCCATTACTTGCTATAAAGGCACTACCAAGAAGGCAAAACAGAAAGCTACAAGCAAAACTTACCATTCTGAAGCTGCTCTGAAAACAAACAAACAAACCCAAACAAGCAAACCCCACAAACACCCCCAAACACCAAACACAACCAAACAACAACAACAACAACAAAACAACCAAACAAAAANAAAAAAAAAAAAAAAAAACCCAACCAACCACAAAACCAACCACAACAACAACAAAATTGTCCCTACTTGCCTGTGGGAGAATTTTCACGGCTCCCGCCGGAAGCCGCGGCGGCAGCCGGGGTTATTGAGGGCGCTGCCGGGGGATGCGGACGGCGCCCAGCGGTGCCCAGCAGCCGAACCCGGTCCCGGGAGGAACCCACCTCCTGGGGTCTGCCTGAAACGGGGGCGGGCTCATGAGGGAAAGGTGGTTGGCGAGGTGCGATTTAAACCTGATTGGGTTGGGCCGTTTATTACTCCTTAAAAAATGCTGACTTTCTCTTGATTCCTTCCACAAAAATCAGTATTTCCCTTGCTAGCCCGTGCTTCTTTTAACCGTATCTTATCGTGTTCACAGAACTGCTAATTTAATTGCTGCTCATCAGTTTGTCAGGTGCAGGGACACGTGTGTGACAGCACACCTGTGACACTCTCACGCCATTTACTTTTCCCCCCCTACCCCCCTCAGTGGCTCGACTCCAGGCGGGACCCAAGCGGCGCGGCACGGCACGGCACGGCACGGCACGGCACGCCTGTGAGGGAGGGGCCGGTTCGCCCGCTGATATTCGGGCAGGCAGGAGGCGGTCGGGGAGCCCGCGGAGCACGACGGAGGGGAGCCCGGGCAGCTGCGGGCCAGCGCTTCAGGGACGAGGCGGGACAGAGGGTTGCGAAGACGCTTCACGCCGTTGCGGGGCGGGGCGGGGCGGCCTTCCCGGTCCGGGCGGAAGCGGTGCCCAGCCCGGAAGTGCCCGGGGAAGCTGCGCAGGCGGCGGCGGGGCCTAGATAAACAAGAGTGGCGCAGCTGTGGCGGTGAGTGTTGTGGGGTGCTGCTGGGGCTGTTCCCTCCCCGCTCTTAAGCCGCTGGTGGCAGTGTCCCGGTGGGTGCTGTGCAGTCGGTGTCGCCGCTGGCCGGGCTGTCTGTGCCGTCCGTGCCGCACGGGGTGTTGCGAACGAGCGAAGCCGGCAGGGAAGGGCGGGTGAGGTGCTGGGGGCGGGAGGGGTGGCGAGGGCTGGGGTGGCGGTGTCGCTGTTCCTCTGTGAGGAAGCCGAGAGAGTGGAAGCGCGGCATCACTGACCCTCGGCGCTTGTCCGCCTGTCAGTGAGAAGCCCGTTCCCAGCCCAGCGGGAGGAGCCGGCGGCTGAGGTGGGAGCTGGGGCTGCGGGGCGACCGCGCTCTGCCCCGCCGGCCTGCTCGGGGGTGGGCTCAAGCGGTGACAACACGGGTGGTGCAGCCCCTGGGTGGTGCCTCCATTCACCCCCGGAGCTGTCAGAGTGCCGTTGCTTGTCAGCTTTACTTCTTTGCAGGTACTGGAACAGGCGGTGGTTTCACTTTTCTTTAGTAAGCAATAGATGTTGCTGTTCCCTGTACCAGGGCTGGAAACTGAAAAACCGCTGAGCTAAATGAAAGTACACGAGCTGAAAGATCTTCTTGAGAGACTTCAAACTAGCTGTAAGGCTTGAAGGTCTTACGCTGGAGTCGTACAGAGTTTTTATAAAGAGAATAAACCCTATGAATGCTGGGACTCTGAAGCTGTGTTCTTCCTCAGAGAAAGAAGGTTATCTGCTCACAGGAATCCTTGAATTTTATTTGTTCTTGGAGATCCTGTAGTGTTACAGATGTCTTCTGTGATTCCTTCTCACTTTATAATCAAAGCCTGAATTGCTTCTTAGTTATGTGCTTGCCAGGAAGAGGAGTTAAGGGATCTCTTCCAACCTAAATGATTCTATGAAATTTTTATTAATAGTTCTGTCTGTGCTGACAATCCAGAGTCTTGCCCAAGCACGTCTTTCTTGTATTGTGGCTGTCAATGACTTTTTTTGCAAAGGCTCCTCTGTGACAGGACAATGGGCAATGGTTTTAACCTGAAAGAGGGTAGATTTAGGTTGGATATAAGGAAGAAGTTTTTTCTGATAGAGGTGGTGAGGCACTGGAACAAGTTGTCTGGAGAAATTTGGGATGCCTTTGGAAGTATTCAAGGTCAGACTGCATAGTGCTTTGAGCAACCTGATCTTATGAAAAATGTCCCTGCCTGTGGCGGGGGAGTTGAAACTAGATGATCTTTTACAGGTCCTCTCCAACCAAAGCTGTTCTGTGAATGTGTTTTCTTTGTGCTAGCTTGCTCAAAAATGATTTTCTTATTCTTGCTTGTTACATACTACTGTGGTTTTGCTTCCCTCTGACTAAATAAAACACAAATTAATAAACTTATTTTATATCTTTTTTCAGTAGAGAATATAATGGAAGGAAGAACATCATCTTCAAGTCATGTCAGTGTAAGTCTTTCTACATTTTGCAACAGTTTGAGGCTGTGGGTATCCTAGGATGTCCTGATGCATTTGCGTAACTAAATTCATTCTCCACTCATCCAGATTTCTCTTTGTTGGAGTATTCTTTCCTGAGAAACAGTTTATTCTTGTAGCACTCAATAGTAATGTCTGCTGTTGAACACGTGTTAATATATGATAGGCTTAACACTTGTTTTCACATAAACAATATGTTTTCAAGGATATTTTAAGACCTAACTTAACATCTAAAATGTTAAGAGTAATGCTCAAGTAAGTAGAGCAGCTACATAGTAGTTATCTGCAGAGATGTGTTCAGAGACTACTTATGGTAGGGTTTATTTTTTCTAAAATATTCCTGTTAGTAGTAGTTTCTAGCAATGGAAGCACTGGTGTAAAATTGTAAACACAGCAACTGGTTTGATTGGGTAAGGTCTGGACTGCCTAGTGTTTCAGAAATCAAGTTGTTTCCATCACCTTGTTTACGCACTTTCTCTGACCCTCACTCCTACAGGTTGGAAACTTCAGAAAAGTACTGCTGGTTTAGATGAGGAGTCTGCTAAGTGTCTGTGCAAGAGTACGTGTTGAGTTAGTCCCTTTCCATTAGGGAAAAGCTGAAGCAACTGTATATGTCGCACTTACTGTAGATACAGACGCTGGTTGCAGCTTGACGTTGTGCTTGTTCCGTAAGTTAATTGTGGGCACTGCAAAACACTGTCTTCTTAATGAGTGCAAGCTTTGGGAAGGTATTGTACAGTGAGGTGGAAATTTTGTTGATGAACGTATCTTGTGCTTTTTATCCCTTTCCGTCTGTCCGTCTGCCTCTTTCTGGTTTCCAAGTCTGATCTTGCCTGTTCTGAATGTAATCTGTTACGTTATTATACGTGGTTATCTGAACCTCTGTAACTTTAAATGCATGTTAAAATTTTAGATAAATGTGTGTTCTTAAGAAGCTCATAACAGCACTGCCACGAGTCAGGCAGCAGGTGGCGTTCTGAAGGAAGAAGTTTGCACCTGACTATTGAGGTGTAGATCACAAGAATGCATTCTGACTGATGCCATATGTTTATAGGCCGCTTCTCAAGAAAAACAAAAACAAAACGAACACCAACAAAACCCACAGAAATCAAGCAATCTAATTGCAGATGTTCTTGAATAAGAAAATGTCTACTTCAATCCTTAAATATTGATTGAAAGAGAAGGGAGATACTTACATTAGAAGTTGTTGCCTGTGCGTAAGGTTTACATCCTTTATATTTTGAGGAATCTATTATTAACGGTGTATTTGGTATTACAGGGTTTGACCAGCAAAAGCAGTTTGAGGTACTGTATAGAAATTAAGGTCTAATTAATAAAAAAATAAATCTTTGTTTCAAAGAAGTGTAGAGAAGGAATAAGAACACTCACAATTCAAACTGAAAAACTGAAAGATTATCTCATTATGGTACAGTATGCTTCAGTTATGGTCTGTCTGAAGGACTACCTGCAGAGCTAATGAATGCAATTTCTGTGTTAATTATTAAGTTGTTAGTGTAGTTGTTCTAGAGTCCTTGCTTGTAATTTCATGTTGCAAGGTAGGGCCTCTGGTGGCTTGCAAATTAAGTTCGTAATACACGTGACAGTAACCATCGTATGGAGTAGCTTCAGCTTTTTCCTGGCTGAGACAGACTCAGTTGTCTGAAAGATGTAAATGTTGCATTCCATCTCTTAGACAGTCTAATCTGGTCATTTTTGTAGTGTAAGGTTTTGCTTCTCAGGATACCTGGAGAAATTACAAGGCTTGCACTTTTATTCTTTCAGTTGATATTGTTTTAACTGGTTTAACTGATAAGAAATGTCACCCTCTTTCCTTGTCTTGATGAACTGCTAAGAATTTAGTTTGACTGGTTTTGTTTTGAATTTCAGTGAATGATCACTGTTTCCTACATATTTTTTTCTGAATTGGCAAATTTCTATGAATTACTGCTTTATCTTTCAGTAATTATTTTTGAAACCCTGATTCTGTTTTTGCGAAGCTTGGCCACGATCATAGCGGATACCATTTTGAGTACATTGTAGTGTATTGATGCTAAATTATAATTCCAAAATACTCGTACTATTCTAAGATATAATTGCTTTTCATCCTGGATTTTCTTTTTGACAGAGCACATCTGGTGTGACAGTCATCATGACATTCAGCTATTTTGTTTTCTGTTTATCATTTTCTAAGCTGAAATGATTAAACTAGAATGTTAACAAATCAGAGGAAACTGAGAAAATAACTGCCAGTACGTTGGTTCTCGCCTTTTGGGCACACACTTGAAGTTATTGTGAAGTTAATGAAATAGGAAGAGCTTTTTCAGACAGTTCATGTGTTAAAACTAGCTCCTCATGTGGTATAATACATGATATAGGATCAAGCATCAACGAGAAATGAATTTAAAGTCACAGGTCAGTGTTTCCCTTGCAACTTTGTTGTTTTGCCTGACAGTTAGGAAAACTTTGTATATGGCAGTATATCAGCTCATAGCACCCGTGGATAATTTAGTTTTATCATGTGTGTAACATCATCTATTTTCAGTTTCGTATACCAAAGAAGAAAACCAAGTCAGAGGATATCCAAGTTCAGTCGCCTCTGGCAAGGCTTCCAGGCTCCCACCATTGGGACTACCCTTTAAAAGAGGTAAAGAGTTGTTCTTTGGAGTGTAAAAGTCTGTAGGAGAATGTTACATGGCTTTTTTGTTCTGGTTTGGAGGCTGGATTTTTCTCAACACTAAATGCTGCCTTGTGACCCGTATCTGACCCAGATTGTCTTGGAAAGAGGCAAGTGTGTAGGTCTGAAATCTCCCTGCAAGCATACAGTTACAGAAATGGAAGTCTCAGTGCTGTATTGCTAACCCAAATCATTAAAAAGCAGAGTTGGTCTTCAGGTGTAGTTTGAAATTACCTTGAAAATAATGAGTTTAAAGGCAAATTACATGTGTGTATATATCTGTATATATAGCTAATTGCCTTCTGATTCCTGAACTTTTAGGTTATATTCACGTCAGTTACCAAACTCTTTGTTATAATAGGGAAATAATTTTTACATTGAGTTTTCAGTCACTCATTATTGTATCCAAGATCTTAAACTCTACAATTATATTAAGTGCTGTATGATTTTTGACAGAATTTTAGGTGCTAATACAGAAATAACTGATTTCAGTATTAAGACCAAAAGACCGTGAGAGTGCTTATGCCATTTATCATAAATGACTGTCTTGATCATCTCAGTCACATATAGAAGCAAATACTTGCTTCTATAAATCTATTCCAAATTCAGGAAGTATTTTTAAAATGCCAAGTTTTAGAGATGTATTTTTCTACTCTTGACTCCTTCAGCTCATCATTGAGAGATTGTTGCTTGTTTTAGTGCTTTCAGAATCATGGGGCTGCACAAATAGAGGAGTTTTAAAAACTTATTGAGGGAAGTTAAGAATGTTTTTCTGACTTACAGTAGTGGTGATGATGTGACCCAGATCTCTTGGTAGGCTGGGTCGTTTGAGCATGCTGCAATACAAACTCACTGTGTGGTTGTGTTCTATGCTGTTAATTCTTCAAGTGAGCAGAGCATCCAATTATGCTCAGGTTTTGAAATTGAAGTAAAGTCTCCCGTGATTACAAGCAGCAGCCTATTAGGTAGAGCCAGACAACACTTGTATGAAATTCTTCCTTCCTTTCTCTCTTACTCTATAAAAACAGTGATTAGCCCTTTTGCTAAATTGAAAAAAAAAAAAAAGTTTTCCTTGTTATTTCCTGTATATTGTCTAATTTTCCATTTCTTATTTTTCTTACCTGTGTCTATGTATTTCAGACTTTTCCATGTGGTAAAAGGCTTCCTATGCTTTAAACACTGACTAGTGTTTATATTCTACTTTAAAAGATTGCTCATGAGGTATTGTAATTAAAAGATATACTACTACTTTATCCACACAAAGATCTGTCCAGGTTGTATTGAGTACTGCCGGAGTTTCCTCCACATTGTTTGAGAAACTTTGTGCAGCTGTCAGTGACTTGTGCATATAGGTCTCTAACGTGCTTGAAGACCAGTGGTATAAGGTGAACTAGATACTTGAAGGCAGGAGGAGGGGAAAGCACCTTCAAGGCAATTTCCTGCTGCCACCTGTTTTAATGATGATTTTCCATGACAGAGGCAGCCTCTGTGGTAGGGAAAAGATTGATTTTTGGGGTGCACCTCTCAGACTTCACTAAATAATGTAAAATACAAGTGGACGTGAATTTTTCAGATGCCTGTTCACTCCACATTTAAACAGAAATGAGCATAAGTTTGTATGCTTTCAGCCTGACAGGCATAATTCTCAAACATCTATTTGGTTTATTATCTTTCACATTAAAAAAAGTGAGGCGGGATTAGGAGGAGGTGATGGCAGAGGGAGATATAGTAGTTTCTGCAATTCTAGAAACCTGTGTATTGGGGGGGTCTTTGTTTACTTAATTTGAAAATATAAGTGCATTCTGGTAAGGTAAGAGAATTAGGAAAAAATGAAGGTGGTGGTGGTGTTGTTAGTGTTGTGGGATTTTTTTAAGTAATTTTGGTTGGAAAAGACCTCTAAGATCATGAAGTCCAACCATTAACCTCGCACTGCCAAGTCCACCTCTAAACCATGACCCTAAGAATATCATCTATACATCTTTTAAACACCTCCCGAGATGGTGACTCCAACGCTTCCCTGGGCAGCCTGTTCCGATGCCTGACAACACTTTCCATGAAGAAATTTTTGCTAATATCCAATCTGAACCTCCTCTGGTGCAACTTGAGGCCATTTCCTTTTGTCCTATTACTTGTTACTTGGGAAAACAGACTGATTCCCACCTCACTACAGCTTCTTTTCAGATAGTTGTAGAGTGCAATAAGCTTTCCCCTCAACATCCTTTTTTCATCCAAGTACCAACCCTTCAAATTCCTTTTCCTTCTCAGAATTTTATATCTTTGAGTGGAATATAATTTGGTTTGTTACCGTTTACTGCAGGGTGACAATAAACGTGGCAGGTGGTCTTTGTTAATCCCCCGCCCTCCCCACTAAGGAAAGGTAATAGGAGGAAAAGGGAGAGAGACTTGCAGATTTGAAAGTTTAAAATGCCTTCTAATGCTATTAATAAATAGAGAAAACAATACAAAATATACAAAACCAATGTTGAATTTCCTGGTGTAGCACAGCAGTGGCCTGCAGTGGAGCTGGCATTGCTCTAGCGGTTGCAGGGCAAATACCTGGAAGTCCTGGGCTGGACTCCACAGTAAACCAGAACTGGATTCAGGGATGCAGGGTCTGGAACTAGGCCTTGGATCACAAGCAGAATTGGCAGGGTTCTCTTCAGATGCTGGCCAGGGTCGAAGAGAGCAAGAGCCTTGTGATGTCCCATTTTTATAGGATGTATGACGTGTATGGGATGGAATACTTAGTTGGTCATTTTTAGTCACCTATTCTGTCCACCCTTCCTTGCAAATATGCCTCTCTCACAGGATGTGCAAAATTTATCAGTAACCTTGGCTGCCATAGTGATAAGTCTAAACCTGGGCCTCTTCTGCATACCGTTGCTACCATTATCAGCTCTGGAGTGAACAGTGTCTGAAAAACACGCAGCCAAATTCAGAAAAGTGCAGTTACTTAGAAGAACTTAGCTGAAAGGAAAATTCACTAAAAGAGAACTGGTCTTGTTTTAAACAAAACCAGGACAGGTTAAATGCATTGAGTTAAAGCAGAGGTTATTTTGTGTTTGTGATTTTGTAAAACAGGCCTAGTATTTAAATCCCTGTTTGGGATAGTTCTCCTTTGAATAGGGAAATAATAGAATTGTCCTGTCTTGTCAAATTTCTTTTGGAGCAAGATGTTATGTTCAAGATCAGGTGGTACACGGGTGCTTTAAATCGAGCAAATTCATTCTTTGCAAAATTGTTTTGCATACTCTTTGTGGCTCTGCTTTATTTGATCACTCGCATTGTTTTGGTGTATGGCATTGTTCCCTTTTTGTAGTGTAATATCCATTGGTATATTTATGTCTGTTGGAACCTGCCAATTTTATTTGTTTTATTTCAGTGGAAGTCAAGTGCCAACAACAGAGAGCCTTCCACAAAAGGAAAAAGGCAGAAGGACTGTGACAGACCCAACTCTAATGATGAAGAATCAATTGGGTAAGAAGTCATCTCAAAATTAGTTCTTATGACTTTATGGGGTGACCCTCACATGGTATGTGGCATGCAACTGTCAAAATATTTATATCCCAAGATTTGCATTTACTGGTAGAAGAATGTAGGCATGAAGATGGTGGTATAGACAATTGGTAATAACTTACTCCAAAAGGAGTCAGTAGCCTCCAGGTCTCATTTGGATCACTTTCTAATGCAAATTTGAAGAAATTTGAGCTACTGGTTATAACACACTTGTATACACAAATATAATAATTGAGAAAGGAACTGGATCTAGCATCTCTGGTAGTTGAGTGAAATAGAGGTCAAACCTTTTCCCCAAAGAGGTACAAACAATTAATAGCTTTTGGTCCTACACTCTGTAAGGTAGGATAATCCTTTTTTGTCAGTGAAAAGTGATTTGAGACTGACCAGCAGCAGCTAACAGTGTTTTTCATAATATGTATTTTTTGTCTGTTCCATCCTTACATGTGTAAGTATGTTTTCATTACCTTTGCTTATGTATTTTATTCTCTTTTGTGGAGGAAGAGAAGAGGGTGTAAGGTAGGTGCTTGCTTTAGAAACAAAAATAATTGCCTTTGATTTTCCTTCACCAAGATGCCTCCAGTCTTGCTGTTATGCAGGTTACTTGCTGAGTCTGCTGGTGGGGCTTGCTTTTAATGTGTACTTCGCTTGCTTTTTTTCTGCTTGATGTTAATTTTTGTCTTTTGAAATATCTTTTGTATGACTTGTTAAATTGGACACAGAATAAAATATACAGGTAATTGAGGGATCTGTGTCCCAACCATCATTTACAAATATACAGGCTGACTTAAGTGTAGGTGTTTTTCCTGAATCTATTTTATGCCCAGTCTTAATGATATAATTTTTCAAGAAATACCACCAGATGCCATTCCTTCTGTAGAAAGGGAAGCCATTGAAAGCTCTGAAGCCACTATACAGCTCTGAAGATCAGGTCATAACCAGTTGTCCTATCAAGGTCTTCAGTCAAAAACTGATGCTGCTTAAGAAGTGATGCCTTAGCCTGTCACTGACATCTTTAAGAATAGCCAAATATATACTGTTTTCTTCCTTGTTGTGTGTTGGGGATTCTTCTTCTTTGCACATGTTTCTAGTGCAAATCTAGTCGCATGGGTGCATGTGTGCTTTAAATTGTAAGAACATTTTTACAAAGATACTTGTTTAAAATGTATAAACCCCATTTAAATAAAAGTGGGAAACATTACAAATTCTGTACCTGATTGCAATCAGTAGACCAAATTACTGAGGGGCCTGGTGCCTGTCAAGGTCTAGCCTCATGTGAATGTCAGCTAATTTTGTCAAACCTGAGTTTCCAAGGTGGCCAACAAACTATAGATAATGAAATCCAGTTTCACTGGAAATTCTGATTCTGTTACATCCTGCTATGGGCTTTCTCTATCATAATGGTATTGTTAAAGACCCTAAAGGGTTGGAATATTTTCTGTTATCTTTACAAATCCTGAACACGGAATTAAAATAAAGGCTGTAGCCATGTGTGTTCCCGCTGGACTAATTGCCTTGCAAGTTCAGGCTAAATTTAGTGAGATTTCATAATGGTGTCTTGTGCTTGACAAATAGAAATTTTAAAAATCTGGCATTTCTACAAGGTGGAACAATGAGAACTGAAAGAATTTAGATGTGGGAAACAAGCTGTTAGACTCAGCATGATGCTACTCAGGAGAACTGAAGAGTGTTCTGTATAGACTAACACATTTATGTTGTCTCGTGGTGTTCCCAAGTAATGATTTTTAATGATGGTGTTTTGTGTATTTTGTGTTGGTGTGGTGGGTTTTTTTGTTTTTTTTTTTGTGGTGCCTTTTTTTTTTTTTTTTAAATGGAGAAACAACTTCTGATTCACATCTTCGTATTGCTAGGGCCCATTTCTGCAACTGATGTTTTTGGAGGAAAAATGCTGTTTAGATACTTCAGGGTTCAATTTGTAATTTCAAGTCCTGTTAGAGGAAGAGGGGAAATATCTGGCTTAGTCTTTTATTGCTTCATCTCTTCTGGGACCCCAAAATATGAAATGTCTTTCCACTACAGCTCTTTAGTAACTTGACCTCTAAAGTAGTTTGGGTCTTCCTTACATTAAGGAGGAAATTAAACACAAGAGTAGATCTCTAGTTTCATAAGATGAGTGCATGAGTTACTTGATGACTTTGAAATTGCCTTTGACTGCTTTAGTAGTTACAAATTTTCTTAGCAGTCTAACAGGTGCTTGTGTAGCTGAATTTTTATCCCATTTCTTAAACGTATTATTTCTTTCTTTCCTTAGATATTACTTATGTATTCCTTGTTTCTAATATACCTCACAGTTGGACAAACTGCAAATGATGTATAGGTGGTCACTGTAAGCTCTTCTGACATATTAAACTATGGTTAATGTATCAACTCTGAACATTTGAGGAGTGCAGGAAAAAGCTAAAACTTCTGACTTAGTGGGGACTTCCATAGAAAATAAGTCCCTTGCTTCCTTTGATAAATTGAGAACACTTTGCAGGATTGTTGTGTGCTTCCTAGGCTATTACAGTTGGGCTCCACAATGTAAGACATAAGTGTTACTAAACTGTCCCTCATGACCTGTATTTACTTTCTGAGCTTTTCAGCAGTTAAAGCATATCTTCAAATGAAACTCCAATTTCTGGATCTTGGGAGTGTAGAACAAACCCTTTTTAGATGTACAGTATTGGAAGCACATTCTCAGACTGTAATACGTTCTTAAAAACAACAGTTCTTTGCATTAGTAATCATAAGGTATATACAGGTCTAGATAAAAGCACAAATATAGCCCTGACTTTTCCTGACTGCCTAAAACATTCTGGAGAAATTCTGTGGTTTACGTCAGACTTCTAATGAGACTGTCTTTGTACATATGATTTTTCATTGCCTTCAGAGAGTCAATCTCTCACTTCAGAAACCCTGGATTGTTTTTCCAACAGGTAATTAGGACCCACCCCTTACATAACACTCTCCTCTGTCCAGATTCTTGGCATCAGAGTGTGTTAACTTAGGTTTTCGTATTGCTTTGGTGAGGATTTTTGGTGTGGTGGTATTTTCTTTTTTTTTCTTGATAGAAAGCATTACCTCTTTACCACTTAAGTTTGTTTGTTTGCTTGTTTTTGTTTTTTTGGGAAGCTTCTAAGAAAAGCCCTGGGAGTGGAGGAAACTGCCTTCAGTTGCTCTTAAGTTACTTAGCTATGAACGGGAACCATTCAGGTTTACTGGCCACTGTCTAGATAGTGGTCTCCAAGGTGTGCTGTGTGCAAGACAATCTATTGGGGTGCAGGAAGGATAATTTTTTGTACAATTAATAAAATAAACATTTATTTCTTCTTTATTGCATCCTTTTAAAAATTATATTTGTGTTTTATAATGTACATAATATTAGCATATTAGTACATCTATATAAATTATAATTAAACATGTTGAAGGTGCATGCTCAAAATGCTTTTACTGATGGGGTGCATGCTCAAAAAAAGTCTGGAAACCACTGGTATAGGAAATGCACAGCGGAGCTCTAAGAGAAAGCAGCTCACAGCATACATGTTGTGGCATTGAGTGATGCAGAGATCTCATAAGATTGACCAGTGTTCATAGTTTATATACAGGTTCTCCAAGCTTGTTAACATGGTAAGTAACCAGGAAAAAGAAATCTCAACATGCAGCAACTACTGAAAGAGCAGAATATAAGGATGATGTGAAACATCTTCCCCAAGTTCAATGTGTTTCACTAGTGTGGCAGTTCCAAATATTTTTTTAGATTCAGGCATATCTGTTCAGCAGTTTTCATGTTATACCTATATTTGTTTACCAGTAGGTACCATGTATTAATGACCGTGCTTTCGAGCTGAATGCAGCATGTCAGTGGGATAACTATAATTTCATAGAAGTTGCTTGCGCAGTGGTTAAACCACTGAGGAACTGCAGTGATTTGCTTGAGATATGTCACTGTAGCGTGTATGTGACAGCTATGCGAGTAGTAAAAAGTTTCCTGTAGCTATAAAAGAAGGATTCTTGCTCTACAGTGTAAACATTTTAGTTTGTTTTTTAAGATCTACAACAGAAAAAGCAATTCTTGCCTCAGTAATCTTTTAAAATCAAGAAATGAGCCTGAACTTCAGTGTCCTCTTAGTACCAGCGCTGGGAAAACAAGTCAGATTCTCATCTGTTTGAAAATTAATCAATCCTCACAAACTATCTATGATAAATAATGCTTATCAACTTACAAGGAAACTGTCCAAATTACTGGCCGTGCTGCAGAATTCTTTATTGTGAAGACTTCAATACCAATCTAGGAGGATCAGCTAGGTATAGCTACTTGTTTGAAGAATTTCAATGAGGAGTTTTTACTAACTTTGTAATTCATAATTGTATGTCATTTCTTTAGTGAAATTGAATAGAAATCAAGTGGAGCTGCAAAATTGAGATACTGTACTAGCTTTTTTTTTTCCCCCCAGCAATATTGTAATCTGTGACATGGGAACCAATAGTATTCATGGTTCTAAAATAAGATGTCACAATATGAGTGGGTTTTTTATATCCTGCAAATGATCAAGTGTATGCTTTCAAAACAGTTTGTAAGGCCATAGTGGCAGCAGTTCTGACCTTTCACAATAAAAAAGATGCACCAAAATTTGCGTGCTTCTGCACTGAAAGTTAACCTCTTCAGAATCACATATGGGTAAGTTAGTCACTGATGCCAGAAGAAGAGACCTGGAAAGGCTGTCCTAGTCAAGAGTTGTGTTCGTGATTCCTGTTCTCCAAAGGGAGCTGCTTTGTAAGCTGTCTGGGAAATGACCTTAAATCTACTGAAGGTATGAGGTATGGTGCAGAGACAGCAAACTCGTAGAAAAGCTTTGTTGAATTCTTGTGACTTGAGAAGTTCTCAGCACCCTATTATTAATTTATTATTATATGTATGGCAGGCAACCCAAAGTTATCTTGACGAATGTCTTGTGGACAAAAACAGGAAGAAAATACACACAGATGCAACCTAAAACTGGTGCTAATTTTTCTGATGCTGGCAAGCTGCAGTCAGATCAACCACCTTCATCATCTGCTGCCAGCCTAAAGATACAGCAAATTTTAAACCCTGCTCTCCAAAGCCTTTTTCTGTCTGAAAGGTATGTTGTCTTTGCCTCACCAGTAAACAAAATAGTTCTCCTTGCATTTTTTTCTAATGAGGAAGTATTCTTTATTGTACCACAGCTGTCTTGTTCATGAACTGTATTCTTGTTCTTGTGTCATTTGACTTGATTTAATTCCTTTTGATAATTGTTGAGAGATGGTGCCAAGCATGCTGTAATGGCTTTTCTAATCAGGTGGCTCCTAGATGGTTCTGCACTGGCAAGACCAATTAATTCTGACTCTCAAAATGTATGGGGTTTTTTATTCTTGTGAAGAATACACTTGCATTTACCTGCCCTCTTTTCTCAGAGGAGGTATCAAGGTGTATTTTCACTGTTAACTGTTTCAGACTACTCCTGAAAATATGAGAACTGGCATAAAAGGTCAGAAGAAAAGTGTATCAAATCCAGTATCTCCCTCCCCACCCAAGCAATGCTCAGTTGAAGATACCCAGGGAGAAGTATGACTAGAGTCAATGCTTTTTTTCCATGGAGTTTTCTCTCTGAGCTGCTGCTGAACAGTTTAGGGGCTTACTTTTTTGAAGGGTTACCTCCAGACTACAGTGTTCTTCTATATTAGATTTTCCTCTCTAATCATACCCTTATTGCTTATTGTCTGTGTGCCTCTGCATCTTGGCGCAAGAGGAGATCTGAATGCTCCCCAGATGTCACACAGCCTGTGCTGGAGTGTGCTTTGTGGATAAATACAACAGGAGAATTATGCAGTTGATACCCCAAAGACACTGTTGTTCATAACAGGTTCCAAAAAGGCTATGACGTTACATCCTCATCCAAAATAAATTGCAATGGAAGTGATGGAATTTAAATCCCAGTTTGAGAAACTAAGTGGGTGAATGAAGGACTATACAACAAACTAGCTGCAGTGGCATTGTATGAAATAAGTTGTGCTGCTCTTACGTATCCATGCTTAAGTGGGCATCTTCATATTTCTGGCTAGCTTATTTTTGATGCTTGTCTCTTCTAAATCTTCCAGATGCTTTTCTGAGCCTTGCTATTGCTGTTCTGTAGACTGGGGTGTCAAACTAATTTTCACTGGGGGACACACTAGCCTCGCAGTTGCCTCCAAAGGGCCAAATCGAATTTTAGGACTGTATAAATGTACTAGGAGTAGCCCTGCTGTAGAATGCCACCTGGAAATTGAGGAAGGGAAAAAAAAAATCTAATGCTGCCTTTTTGTATGTGTGCTGCTTTTCTGCCTGTTGACTAAGTGCTTGAGAAAAATTCAGTCTGCTTTACTGGAGGCTTCTTGTTCACAGGAAAATCAAGATTGTTTACTCCACAGTTCTGAGAAATGTTTATAGATACTGCATGAAAGCTCTTTAGAGATAAAGATTTACTGTTTTTTCAACAATACTTAAATGATGTGTTAGAGGCAATGTAATGTGAACTGTATCTGGCTAAAGTGAAATTAATACGGCTAGAGTTTCTTAACCTGGTCTCTTGTTGCTTTTTGTGTTTATCTGCTTACCTTGGGTTTTAAGTTCCTTAGTGGGATTTTGTTTAATCTCTAAGCGATGGGAAGTAATGATGTTTGATGATTGTCAAGCCTCTAAGATACATGAATTTAACAAGAAGTTTCTTTCTCTAGATTTCAGTGCAGTATTTATGATTTAGTGTTATATATATGGCAGGCAACCCACAGTTACCTTGACGAATGTCCTGAGGACAAAAATTGGAAGAAAATACATAGACAGCCATGTGATAATTGATGCAGACTTACCTGATGCTGACAAGTTGCAGTCGGGTCAACTACCATCATCATCTGCTGCCAGCCTACAGACATGTCAAATATTAAGTTCTCCTCGTGAAAGCTCCTTTCTGTCTGAAAGGTATGTTGCTCACTGCTGATTTTGCCAGTCTTCCTGAAGTGACATAACTGCATGATGGAAAAGAATTTGCCTGAAACGATTTTTCTTATACTCTTTTCTTGAAGCAGGAGATCAGTTTCCTGAGTGCAAACTAGCATGCTGCTTCAATAAGCTGTTTTAACATTGCATTTATTCTGATTCACTGTACCTGATGTTAATGGGCTACTTTTCTTTCATAGCAGGAATTACGATTTACAATAGATCAGTGTTTTGATTTGTGAAGATGGCCATGTAATTCAAACACATTTAAGTTAGTTTTGTGTCCAGAATCAAAACTTTGCTTTCGTGTTGCTGTTAATACATTCTAGCATGATTTCAAGTAACTACTTTAGCAAAATTTCTCCAAATTCCGTTGTGTGATAGTTCATGTCTTTTCACATTAATCCATCAGTGTTCTCAGCCTCAGAGTGCCACTGTTTAAGGACTCTGTGTGTGTCCGCTCGTTGCTTAGGATCTACTTTTCCTCTTTTCTTCCTGTATTTAGGTTGACTGAGCATCACAGTAACACTTGACATCTCAAACTAGCAGAAATCAGATATTAGAATTATATAACATTGGTTTTGGTCTAAGATGACTGTTGAATTCGGAGCAATCTGTTTTCTCTTCTCTTTTATGGCCACTTCTCTTTTTCTCTTGGGATCCCTATTGCTGCTTAAGTTAATCTGACAAAACTGCAATTTAAATGAGGGATTTAGAAGAATTTATTAGACCATCTCATTTTAGAAATATTACATTTGTTGCTAATAAATAGTTTTCCATAACTTTAGGTTGACTAAAGTGTGGGGAGTTTGTTTTGACTGGGTTTGGTTTTTTTTTTGTTTGGCTTTTTTTTGGTTGTTTGTTTTGTTTGTGATTTTGTTGTTTTGTTTGTTTGGTTTTACTACAAAATCTCCAAGATCAATAATTTTAAGTGTCTGATTTTCCACTTGGTATACCGTGGGTTCATAGAGAGGAAAACATGAGCTCTTGTATGTAACCCTGAGGAAACATCTTGCATGGTTTTTTTCATGCTCATGTCTGAAGGGCAGCTGTTGAGTTTTGTGTTAAGTACAAGAATGGTTTGTAGTAGTCAGCTTTTTCAGTAGTTGGTGTACTGAACTTTAGGTTTGGAGTGGTTCATTGCTTGAAGGATTAATTTTCTGTTTGTGTCATGTACTTTTCTAATGTATTAAGTAAAAGGCTTCTTATTAGCAAGAACCAACATTAGGCTGATTTTTCACTCCTCCCCAATGGCCAGCATGTTGTTGTAAGTTGCAATAGATATGGCATGGGAAATGGACAATTTAGGGTATTAATTCAACATGGCCGTGGTTTGATTCTGGCCATGTCTCTGTAACTAAGGTCTGTGCATAAGATACACTTGGCAACAACTCTTTTGGGGTTTCTTTGAGAGGAGAGTGAAATCTCCCCCCTTAGAATGGTTATGCATATATATGCATATGGCCATACTGAGATTCTTTTGTATCATCAGAGTAGCTAGAATGCACGCTCTGTTTTACTGAAAATTGTCTCAGTTTTGTACTGTGGCAATGTCAAGTCAAAGAATTGTGTGTGATCAGAAAAGGGTGCTAATAAGTTAACCTTTCTGTATCAGCTAGAACTTGCTGTGAATTCTGTGTTTCTTTTCTTGCTTTTGGTATTACAGAATGGGTGGATTTTGCATTGCTTGCTTACTGCAACCCAGTGTGAAATGCATTTGCTTAAGTCAGTATGACTGACCTATCAGTATAACTAACACATTTGAGGTAGGTCTTAATGTAAAGAAACTGAGGGTTTTAAAGCATTTCATACTTGTTTCTCATGGCTGTTGAGAGCACTTACTATATACTGCCATAGCTTCTTAGCTTATGTGTATATCTGCTAAGAAGTGCATTTTAAACTGAGTTATCAGCAAAGATTGGAAGTGAAAATGTGTAGAACTTGTTTATGGAGTAAATATGTTTAGGGAAGTTTATTAGCTGAAATATTCCTATTGAAATGTTTCCTATTGTTGAAATGCCTGAATTGTGATATTGGTGTTAAATGCTAAAAAGCACTTCATGGTTTTGTGTGGTCTTTTAAGGCAGTCAAATCTATATAACTGTTATGCGTACTAGTATTAGAGAGAGAGATGTGGGTTCCAAGATCAAGTCTTCTGTAGTGAAGTTATTCCTGAACTAGAACTGCCTGATCTCTGGAAGATTCTGGCTCGTTCAGTATACAAAATGAATGACAGTGCTGGCAGAATGCCTTTTCTGTATACAGCCCAGTTCATCATTCTTTGTGAATGAAAAGATAATCAGTGATTTCTTCACAGTGCTTATATACCGTTAATCACTGTAGTATCAGAGCACTCTGGAAATCTGTTTGTCTTTACAGTATTCTCAAAGAGCAACGATACAATTTACAATTTACAGATAGAGCACTGAAGAACAGGCATCTGTTCAGAAAGCATACAACGGTTTTGGCTATCTATTGTAGTTAGAGATGTCAAGAATGTTCTTTCCCATGGTTGGTGATGTTCTTTACAGGTCTGGGCTCAGCTGTCAGTGATTTTGGTCATTGTGATGATCACTTAACGTTTGCAAATTGGAGACCACATTCTGAGTTAGGCACATTATAAAACAGTGAACGCAAAATCCCTTTGGATTAAGTGAAGTGACAGAAGGAGGAATGGAACACATTTTCCAGAACAACATTAAATTGCTCTATCTATGAAATCTTTTTTTTTTTTTTCCAACTCTCACAGAAAATGAAGCAAAGGTCATGAAGGTTAGTTGCTTATATCTTTTAACCCTGATAAATTTTCAGAAAAGTCTTGTTTACTGAATATGGTTAACTTAATGTGAGAAGATATCACATGAATATGTAACAAAGTGTTATCCTAATGCATACACTAGAAACCAAAATACAGTTATGTAGACTTTTGTCAGCTGTAACTAGCCTCCAGAGAAGCTGAGAGTATGTCTACAAGATCAGACCTCAAATGTGAGGATGTCATACTGTTCAGTCTGTCAGTACCTCCTGAAAATATTTTCCTATTTATAAAAAAGGTAATTAAGGAAAAAAACCAAAAACCAAAACTGATTACTTTCTTGCATGTCCTTCTTTTTGAATGAAACTACAAACTCAGCTGAACACCTGTAGGTTGTGTAGTTTCTCGTACTGTAATCCTTTTCTGTTTCTTTTCTGTTTCTTCCTCATTCACATCCTGTATCCCCCTGCCTTCAAAGTTACTGTTCCAGGCCCTTCTGAGCAGGAATTTCTATTTCAAAACTTTTCCCATTGCAGGAACTTACTCAGTGGACTCTATTAGCAGTTTTAAATCTGAATTAAAAATATACTACTTTGCCTCATTTCCACTGCATTCATGATGCACAAGGCAAGGATACACTCAACTGTTATTCTCTTTTTTTTTTCTTGTTATAAGTTCTTGTTGCAGTCCTGCTTTACAGCAAAGTAGTATTTTAGTGTCTGATTTCAAGCATGTAATATTTTCATTCTTTATGCCTTTTAGAAGCATCCGTTTCATTAATAACGTCAGAGCATCTGTGTATTTTCATAACAGGAACTGAATTAGTTTGTGTTTCACTTGCCAAGCTCCACTTGCTTACGGAAGAGGCAGAAGTTTCTGGTCTGACCAACTCTTGTTTCTGTTTGGGTTTTATATTTAGTATTCCTTCAAAATTAAAGATAAGTCACAGTTAATGTTCTTTATAGGTCTGAGCACTGCCTGAGAAAGACAGATGATGATCTGTGTAAATTGACCAAGGCTTCTAAGGAACTAGAAAAAAAAAAAGTCTTCACT
The DNA here is from genome assembly GCA_013399365.1 of Pampusana beccarii. NCBI lineage: Eukaryota > Metazoa > Chordata > Aves > Columbiformes > Columbidae > Pampusana > Pampusana beccarii. The sequence goes on along the minus strand of VWYH01006720.1, from coordinate 404,092 downwards.
TTGAGAAGACGGGAGCTTCAGAAGAAAGGTTTGTAGTGAGCTATAATCTGGCATTTAGATGTAAGTTTTGGAGAGTGTTGAGAAAATTTTTTTTTGTAGTCTAATATTATGAGGAGAGCACAGAAGTAAAACAGGTGTTGCATACAGTGTATGTGTTTCCTCAAAATGCATTTTTTTACAGATATGGTAAAATATATCAAATAGTTGGCTTTCAACAGGAATAAAGCTATGATGAATCAGATCCGTGGAAGAAAAAGGCAAGTGAGGGAAACCTCACTGCACCATTACGATCCCAATTTTATAAAGTCTTTTATACTGAAGAATGTAATACATTAAGAATGCTCAAATGGTGTGTGAATCGTGCTAAAATATTTACGCTGTCTGACAATATTTGTATTTATTGCTGAAAAATTATGAGCTCCATGCTGAGCCTCCAGAGAGAATGTACTTTTTATACTAGTTAGTAATATTTGCGGATTAAAACAGAAAATTGAGAATATTGCATCTAGCAGAAGACAAAATAAAGACTGGAGTATGGAGTGCTAATTCTTACTTGGAAGGGAGCTGTCAATTTGATCATACCCTTATCTTAACTAATCATGCAGTAATAATATTTCCTTAATTATTTTACGGAATATATTTTGGCAACCACTCACAATTAAAAAAGGGAAGAACTATCGTGGAAGGTAGCTTCTCTGTGCATTTTATTTAAGACATAACAGATCTGAAGAAATACAAAGGTTTTTAAGGAGAACTAATTCAATAATTAAATTAAATAACTTCTTTTTTTTTTTTTTTTTT
>VWYH01006720.1:295113-403270 GCA_013399365.1 Pampusana beccarii | reverse complement strand
TTTTTTTTTTTCTTTTTTCCTTCTTCTCTTCTCCTGACACAGAAAACAAGAACTATGATGAACTGGAAAAGAGGAGCAGAAACGTGAACAGCACCACTCATAGTCAGAAGGAATCCAGCTCTTTTGATTCTGAGAAAAGGAAAAGAAGATGTAGTGGCTATATTTCTGATGATTGTAATGCTCACATTCCAGAAAAATCACTTCTACTGTCTGTAAGTTGCACTTAATATTAATGTGTTTGTGTACACACATGCACATGCTCTTCAGCAGCAGGAGCTGAAACATCCAAAATAAAAGAATTATATCAGTAAGCAGGGTATCTAGGGATACTGCTAAACCTGTTGAGGAAAAGTAGTTCAGTGATGCATCAGTAACAGTGAATATTTGTACTTCTGTTCACAACTACAGAATATGCTTGTTTTAGCAGAAAGGTTGTGAGAGATGAATGACAGTGTGTCCTTCAGACAGGAGCATGGAGAAAAACAATTTTGGAAATAAGGCATCTAGCTACTTAAGTGAAGCTTCTTTCACAGATGGTATAGAACTAATTAGGGACTTTGATACAAAAATTACAAAGCATACCTGGGGTTATTGAAATCTTGCAGATGTCATCTTTCTTCCTCCTCTTTAGTCTATCATACCATTTTATTCTTATCTGTCATTAAGATTTGAAAGGAAAAAAAAAGAAGACTGAGGGAATCGTCAAGAACAAACTGTGATTTATATTCAAGCATTTGAGTACAATAAAGACATCTCTGTAACCTTCTGATTAAAACCCTACAGAAATAGGTAGTTGCTGAGTCCTGTTCACCCAGTTGACCAACCCACACGTTTTCAAAGTAATGAGCTTCCCCTGTGCTTGGTCTTTTAGTGTCAGACAGTGAGCGCACTGCTAAAAAATCAGAAATAGTTTCTTCTTCAGTTTGAGTGGGAGTCATACCTTTATGTAATAACCTTTGGAATATGAGGAGGGAGAAATTACCCTGGCTTAAGCTCTAAATGCAGCTGCATTAAGCAATAATTATTTTGCCTAGTGTATAGCCAAGTCTCAGTGATAACTGATCTGAACCATCATCAAAATGTCAAGAAATAAACATATATCCTGTCTCTGATTCCTGTTTTCTAGAAAGAGCAAAGATTGAGTTCAACTCAGTCTCCTGGCTGCAGAAGACCCTGTGAGGATGAACAAAATCACAGAACTAATGCAGTTCTGGTGCTGGATTGTATTCCGGAGCCGTTAGAAAGAGAATATAAAGGCACTTCCACCTACAGCCACTTAGGGCCTGCTCATAGCTGCGCAGAGGAACCTGGCTCAGAGTCTCCCACCAGCAGTTTGTCAGAGAAACAGCTTTCTGCCAGCGGTGAGGATGTTCTTTCACCACGAGTTAGTACCATCAGGAAATGTAAGATGGACAAATCACAGTATTTCAGCAAGCTGCGGAACAAAATCTGCACGGGTAATCATCGGCTTGTTTCAGTTGACCCAAGTATGTACTGTGTCTGTGCTGCTGACAATTACCATTGGTATGCTTAAGTACTAGGAGAACTCATGCATGGCTGACTAGTTAAAACGTACAGAACAAAAAATTGAAGACAGATCATGTTTGTAATGCATTGTGCAGGTTAGATAACAGTGCCTAGTGCCAGTGTCCTCTACTGGATTGTAGATGGAGGTGGTCTTGTATTTGAGAAACAGGATAGACAGCAGAAGGGCAATGAAGCTGGTGAGGGGTCTGGTGCACAAGCCTGATGAGGAGCGGCTGAGGGAGCTGGGGCTGTTCAGCCTGGAGAAAAGGAGGCTGAGGGGAGACCTTATCACTGTCTACAACTACCTGGAAGGAGGTTGTAACATGGAGGGTGTTGGTCTCTTCTCCCGAGTAGCAAGTGACAGGATGAGGGGAAATGGCCTCAAGTTGCACCAGGGGCAGTTCAGATTGGATACTAGGAAAAACTTCTTCACAGAAAGAGCTGTCAGGCATTGAAACAGGCTGTCCAGGAAAGTGGTGGAGTCATTATCTCTGGAGGTGTTTAGAAGATGAGGTGTTTAAAAAGATGAGGTTCTTAGGGACATGGTTTAGTGCCAGATTTAGGTTATGATTGGACTTGATGATCTTGAGAGTGTCTTTCAACCTAAATGACTCTCTGATTCTATGATTTTCAAATGCCTGTCCTTATTTTGCAGCTGATTTTGTGGCTGTGGAAAATCAATCTTGTAATTTGTAATGATGTTTAAGCTGAGAAAGCATCTTCAAATAAGACAGAATATTCTATGTTGTGGCCTGTTTCTTTTAATAGTCAAATAATTTTGAGGATCTTGGGTAAAAGGTGTGAATAAAGATACAAAGCAGTACTTGTTGCATTCACTTTCATGCATGCAGACCTTAACTGGTTTGAGCAATGTACTTTGATATTACTTACTGCAAGAGAGAATTCTTTGCTTGTCTGAAATCCAAAATGAATGAAATATTCTCAAGTCTGCGTCTTGTAGTATAGGTATGGTACTTTTTTCCTCTTTAGTTGTCCTTTCTAGTGATGATGAAGATGGACCTCCTGAACCCAAATGCACAGAGCTGGTGCAGGATAATATCACTGACAATAAAGAAACAGATGAACAGGCTGACTGTTTCTCAGCAAAGAGGTTGGAAGACAACATGGAAAGTCGTACACAGCAGGTAGTCCAGTATTTGGTCTATATGTTGTTATGCCAAGCCTTTAATTTATCCAATGTTTATTTTTTCTTGCGTGTTAGAACAAAAGTGAAATGCTTAGAGCAAGCGTGAAAAGTCACATCAGTAAGCAGTAGCTGCAGTAATTTATTTCACAGAAAGAATTCTGGACAGTCTTCAAAGAAGATCTCTGGCTCTGAAGCTTGAGTGTTTTTGCAATGTACAGTGTATTTCATATTTTGAAAATAAACATTTGTAAGTGTTTAATAATTCAAAACAGGAAGGATCAAATAGTAATGTGAGCTAGAGGTGACCATTATGAAGATACCGCTGTGAAAGGTTTTTTTCCACACAAATGTTTCAAGTTGGCTTTGGGAGTAAATTCTTACACAGATAAAGAGAAAATTCCTGAGGATACAAGGGGGAAGTATCACCTTTAAATCCCTGTAGTGAATATACTTTTTTCCCCAGTTTCTAACAGAGTCAATTCAAGATAAATGTCCTATCACCTTACCTTCTGGAAGCACACCTAGAAAGCAGGTGAACCCAGCATTGGATGTGGAATTTGATAGTCTATACATCTGGAAATTTAAATGGTTATCAACAGGTCCTGCTAGGGTAAGTTGTTCTGTTATGGTGCTATTTTGAGAATATTTAACAATTAAAATTCTTGTTACCAAAACTTGTGGTATTTAGTGTAGAAGCTCTGAGTTTTGATTTTTGTTGCACCAAATTGCTTTGGCTAAATGATGGAATGTGTAGTACATTACCTTGTATGTTTAGATGGCTGTCAGTGGAAAAACTAACTGGGATTTTCTGTGGCCCCAGTTTCAGAGGTAAAGGTTCTGTATAAATGATGTACTGCAACAGAAATCATACTGAGGAAGCTTTTCATAAATTGTAATGGAAAATAGTGGCCATGTTGGAGTTAATGTCACTTGAAATAAACACCAATTACTGTTCTCAGAAATAGTACAGATATTAGAATAAAGTCATCCATAGTGATCAGAGTTCAGATATATACTATGTACTAATCTTTCCTTTTAAACAAATAATTGCTTGTTTTGTAGCTTTAAAGAGCATAAAAACAGCACTAAAAGCATTAGCACATAAGCAACATGCTTCTCACAGGGTGTAGAAATACAAATGAAGGTGTACTTCAAATGGAGTACCAGCTGCAGAAGTTTCAACAGGTCTTTGACCAGGCTCGTCCTGTATATTGCAATTGAAAAATGAATGTTTGAATACAAATATCTTTTTTTGCTTGCAGTAGGACTTTTTGAAATCTTGCACTGTAACTATAATTTCAGCTTTTCACAAAACAGTATTTTTGTGTAGCAGTTCTCATGCAGTAATAAAAACATGTTGTGGAAATTTCTTAAATTAATATGCCAAAATAATTTGAGGGTTGAGTTGAAAAAAATTTTAGAATCAATGCTTCTAGGTGGAAAGTACAATTTTTCCTTGGAAAAAGCAACTTTTTGCTTACTGTGGGAGAACTTTTCACACAATGTATATGACAACCTTCTGGCAAAGTGACAAAGCATTCCTTATTTAGCCGAGTCTTTTCAACATAGTGGCAGCGTAAGTGGAAACTCTTAAGGCCTTGAATTCAAAGGTTAATGTAAATAACAAAGTAATACCTCAGTGTTGGACCATTCATATAGTGTTAATTTAAACAGTGCAACTGACAGTCTTTATTATGGGGTAAATAAATAAATAAGCTCATTTTGTCCCAGGGGTTCATATTTTATGATGATGATGAAGCATGTTGGCAGCTCTGTAATTTTCTGCTTATTTCTCAGTGCTAAGCACCTCTGGAAGTCAGTTTACTGTCATTTAGATTCTGCAGCATGTATTTAGGAGTGTTGTTTCAGGTGAAATAGGCAATACTAAGTCTCAAATTAGGCATATTGGACTTGACAGTGTTAGGTTAATGGTTGGACTTGATGATCTTAAGGGTGTTTTCCAAACTAAATGATTCTGTGATACTATTTGCAGTTTATTTGGCTATAAGCAAAGAAAGATATGCAGATAATTAAAAATTCTTATTTTGTTTTAATCAATTTGTAAAAAGCAAACTAATTTATGTTACTTTAATCTTATTTCAGTTTACAACGAAGTATATTACGATCCCATTTCAGGGTAAGAGAATTTTTTTTTTTACTCTCCTCTTAACAATATCTTTATTGCATTAAAGTACTCAGTATATGTTTATATTATGAATAATTTATAATCTTATTTTCTTTCACAAAGAAATTAAATTTTTAAAATTTACATTTTTCAGTAATAAAAATATCAGTGTCTGTAGTCTAAGCATTAATAACTTAGCAGCTTCTTACACTTTTAAGAGGAACTTTTAGTTTTAATGGCCTTGCCTTCTGCATTCCTGCATATATTGTGTTGAACTGTAGAAAATATGACTGCATGTTTCTGAGGTGAAACATTAATCTTCTCAGATTAGGGTTTTAGAGCCTTAGGTTTAGGAAAGAAAAATGTATCAGCTGACTAAATCGAAGAGGAATGTAACTGTAGATTTGCATTCGGTCAGCTTTCTGAAGATGAAGTGTTGTTTCTGTATCTCATAGAAGGTTTGTGAGCAGTTCTGAATTGGATTGACTAAAAGCAAATAGGAGTTCATGATTCGCAATATTTTAATCTGTATTTGTAGGTATTAACTGTGGTTATTCTGAGGAAAAAGTATTTTTTAATGAAGAATCCTGCATTTAGATGTTTAGGTTTTGGTGTTACAATTTGGTAACTTTGTTTTACATAGTTTGATGTAACTGGCTTAAGTATTAAATTCTCAATACCTTTTATGTAATGCCAGGAATAAAATCTACAAGTACTGTTCTAATACACTCTCATCATATTTATGTCTTAATATGTAATTATTATTACATGTATGACTTTATAGTTACCCATGGCTGTGAAATATATGGTTATTTTAAATTTTGTTTTCTACAGTGGCTCTTAATAAGAATATTAAGCTGACAGTGGATACTCTGGATCTGAGAAGGTTTGGCTTGTGGAGAAATGATAGTGGTTGTTCTTCAACAACGATCATTTTCCTTTGGTTGTCTGTGGATTATGTGGAAAAGATTGAAACCCAATTAGGAAAGTTAGTTATCAACAAGCCATGTGAGTAGTCTCTTTCCTTTAATGCAACAAAAAGGTCTAATATATGGCATGTCAATAAAGCAGTTGTTTTACAGTTGTGCTTCTGGAATACTGAGGAGAGCCTATAGCTTTTTAAAGATAAGTTGGTCAGTTTTGCTTTCCTAAAATGCCTTCCTATACTCGTATTTGGAAGAAAATCTAACATAATGCAATTCAAAACCACTGCTACTTAATTAAAAACCTTGTAACTCTGTTGAACTGTAATCTGTGTGAGGAGGCCTTGTAACACTAGGCTTTTGTATAAAATATCTCTCACTTTAAAATAAATGAGATGTTTTTAGGTGTCCTTACTCTTGAGTAATGTATATGCTAGACGAAAGGCTTGGCAGATCAAGGCTGATTTGATCTTTGATAAGGCTGCATTGGGTCATTGCATTATTACTAGAGAAAATTTTCACTGAAGGCTGAATGAGCTCTTTAGTCTGTAGGTTCTTATGGACTGGCACTATTTGTTTTTCTAGCATGAAGCTCTGTACAACTGAATATAACTTTTGCTCAAATATTCAGTGTGGCACAATCACACAAGGTTTTTACATTAGCAAAATTCACATCTAACAAAATGATATCCCATAACCTAATAGTTAACACTATCCATTCTCTCCTTTTTCCAGCCAAATCCAGTGAATTTCTATTTCTTGAACTGTCACAACCTCTCACAGAATGGGATGAAGACAAACTGACTGAATTGATTACAGATGTGAGCAAGAAGAACAGAGCACCAGATCTCCCTGATTTTTTATCTTTGAAGCAGGCATTAACCTTGTTTAAGGATCTTTCTCCTGAAGAGAGCTCTTTCATGAGTTACAGTAAGGATCTACTAAAGCAATATATGCCAAAAGAGAATACATCAGGTGCTCATGAGCCTGCAGTTCAGGTTAGTGAGTAGCTGTTGCTTGATTCATCACCACCTGTTGGCATTCACATATTCTAGTAAAATTTAGATCAGCCAGTTGCAGAAAATACATGCTTTCTTAATCCATAGCTCACAAATCAGTCATGTTTGTTATTTCCCCCTCACAATGGGACAAGATTTGCAGTAAACTAGATTGTGTTGATGGAGGGATAGTGTAGGGACCTCATATGTAAGTGGCAAATACTGAAGCTTTAGGTTGACTCGTGGTTGCACATTCTTAGAACCACAGGGATTTCCTGCCTTTGTGGTGTATCCACAAGTTGAGAGTTAATCACGTAATGAGTGATGCAGCCATTTTTCAGCTGAGTTGGAAGTTAAGGGGTACAGCAGAAGAGGAGCTGTGTGTCTTGCTTGTTCCAGGCACCTCTAGACATTCTTGTGGTGGCTCCACAGCTTCAAATGTTAAATGATTCCTAAGGCTGCTGGGGAGATGGGGCTGTGCAAATTAATGTGTTAATACACCTCTCTCTGGGGAGTAAATGTCTTAACCCAACCCCACATTATTGTTGCTTCAGAAATCACGTTTACTTGTTCCCATCACTAAAAAGCACAGAGACAACAGATGAATCTGGCTATGAAACTGGGAATTTAAAACTTGAGCCAGCGAGTTCAAATCTGTATCATTTTTAGGCAAATGATTAAGAGCTAGATTTTCAGACTTTCCAAGCATACACAGCTCCTAGTAAGACAATCCAATGCTTGTCTTCATCCTTTCAGGTCCTGTTTCTTCTTGAAACCAATTATTTATCAGATGGCTGAATAAGGCTCGAATAGTTTTAGAGAGAGGTTATGAACAGATGAAGGCCTGTCCTAATTTTGAAAGGGACATAACATTTTTATTGTCTGAGCGGTGTCATATTTCCCTAAATACTGACATTTGCACTTCTGCTCTCCAGGAAGATTCCTCTTCAGTGATGCAGGGCACTCCTGTGGGCTTCAGGCTTGGCTTTTGTGTGTGCTGTTTTATGTGTCAAGCTGTGTGATGCTTTTTACTAATGTTTGGTTTTTCTCTGGTAGGAATCAAAACCAAAAGTGGTCAGGCCCAGTTACGCCCTTGCAAATAAGCAGAGTAGTGGTTGCTATTCTATCTCTCTGTCCTCTGCACTGAATGAAGAATGGAAAGAAGTAAGAGAAACTGGAGCAGTTAAGAAGTAAGTACATTTCACATAAATGAGAAGGTGAAAACAAAAGAAATCACATAAACAAATTGCTGAAATAAAAGCCCTGTCTTGACTGCCATTCTCTAGTTGATTTGAAAGTGTTGTGTGGAGGGTGCTCTAGAAATCTAAAATATTACCAGATATGAATATAGTTATTCCTCTTTCTATCCTAATAGTTAACAGACAAAATGGATGTATTACAGGAGGACAGAAAAACTCACAGAAATTAGAGAATACCTGAACTGTTAATACAAGCTCATATCATGGATGCATCAGTGAGAGGGTGGGGATCCCATGGCCTCTGTGAGTGTCCATCCAAGTCCATATCACGGCAAAATTATTGCTAACTTAAGCTGAGCCTTTTTAAAATCTGAACCATGTTTTCTGTTACCACTCTGTCACACTCCATCTATTTATAACTGGGTTGTCATACAATTTACTAGTTAGTACAGGAGCTTGATTAACAAAAGACATTAGAAAGTGAGAACACACAAGTGTGTAATGCAGCAAGATACTAGGAGAGGGCTGACGTGCCTCAATTTTGTCTGCACTACCCTTGTACTTCTAATACAGCAAATATTAGTGAAGCAGATTGCCCTTAGGAACTCTTGCCTTTTACCATCACTATTTTTACTGGCAGTATAGCAGTTAGTTGTGTTTCTGTTTAAGAGATTTTCTGCAAAGGCAGAGATGCTCGGTTCGCGGTTCCAGTTAAGTGATATAGTTGTTCATCTAGACCTTTTAAAATGCATTTTAAATATTAGCATTAAAGGTAACTTGAGCAGTTTCAAACCACTTACAGTACATATGCTGCATGGTCTGTAAAGCCAAGTTTCTGGAGTGGAAATATGGGAGTCCTTATTGGAGTTTTAATGAACAGAAAATCACTGTTCATTCGTACTGTTTGAGAATATGTCCCCTAGTATTTCTTCCTATTTTATATAGCCATTTTCCGATTACTTTTATTAAAAAAACAAGGTGAAAGTAAAAAATGATCTACTTTTCAAAAGTTTTCACGAAATTTCAGTGCTCAGTGGGGTTCATACTTCTTTTGTAACCCTTAAGTATTGGAGTAAGAATTGGTAAAGGGCTTCTGAATTAGTCAACAGTTTGAAGAACTACCACTCTTAATGGGTTTTCTAGGAAACCATCTACATATGGAACAGCCATGTGAAGAAGACAGACATGTAAACCACAGTTTGACACTGTTATAACATGATTTGTGTTTTCTAGTTTAATTGTTTATCCAGCCCCACCTGCAAAAGGAGGACTGGGAGTCACAAGAGAAGACCTAGAGTGCTTAGAATATGGAGAATTTCTCAATGATGTCATCATTGATTTCTATCTTAAGTAAGTAATCACAGCCTTAATTGTACTTACCCTTCTTTTAGGGACTTGGTCTGGTCACTAAGTGTGATACAACTACTTCAGAAGTAAGAGGGTGATGAGTTTGTAAAGTGGGCTTTTTCTAAAGCTTTTGTGTATTCTTAGCAGTTTCATTTGTTTCAATTTCATTCTTCTCATTGCTCTAAAGGGCTGTGATATAATCCAGACAGAAAAGCTGAGGGGAAAAAAGCCTCTTGGTGACCTCACAGGATAGAGAGTGCTGGGCAGTTTTAAGCAGGCAGTTGAACAAAGTAGAGGGTCTGTATTAGTTTATTTACTAAGTTTGCATGAAGTGGGTCATGCTCTGCTATTCTGTGTAAGAGTTAGGAATTCTGACCCACAGCTCCTGCAAAAAGGAACACAGCTAATGCTTCTTGAGGAAGTTGTGCTTGGCTTACCTGCTTCATGCCATCCTGCTAAAGTTGCTTGTGAAAGCAAGTTTTCCAGAACTAGCGTTGTGGCCACCATTCCCTAAAGCTGAGGTTTATTTTCCCTGTGCTGACTGAAACCTAAGCAGAATTCTGGCTCTTTTGAAGGTTGCAAGAATTCCATTTTGCTTGGCATCCAGTGTGGCTGCGGTAACTGTGAGCAATAGGAAGCCAGTTAAAACTACTTGTCTAGAGGAGTGGGAAAGGAAACGTGTACCAGAGTGTTTCAGTGTGATTTTACAGCAAAGCCACCTGTAATTTGCTCTGAACTAGAAATAAATCACGCATTGTAGTAATCTGAATAGCTGTAGCTTCATCTCACCAGAAACAGAAGATCCGAATAAAGGAATGTAATGCAATTATTGCAGAAAGCCCTCTGCTGTTTAAATTTGTTAGACTTCCAACATTCTCAGTTTTCATTCTGTTGTAGGCTGTGTCATGTACGACTGTGTTGTGTAAGTCATCAGGTGAAGCTGGAGGCACCTTGTGTAGGATGACTGCAATTTTGTGAGCTTTGGCTTCTAGGATGACAGAATAAACACTGAAGCTGATGGTTGTAGTAAAATTATCAACAGTAAAATAATACAGAATGAGTACCTGTAGAATATTTGTCTCAACTTTCATATGCATAACCTATAGAAGTAAAATGGAGAATTTATCGTATTGAACTGTTCTACACCTTTAGTATATGCAGCAGTATAATGCTCCATAGGCTTATATTTGGTTAGGTTTTCAAGCCTGTCTTAATTGCAAGGGCTAGAAACCTTCTCTAAAAATAAATTCAGGAAGCACTAATACTGAGCGTAAATCTAAGATGAAAAATATCTGCATTCTTAGTAGCTGCTTGGCTGTTACGTACTTTGATGTCCAGCCTTGTGCATATTGAAAATAAAGTACAGAGAAAAGTTTGGCGTGGTTGGTGGCTGCAAAGGCAACCAACAGTAAGCGTAACCTGAGCATGATAAATCATTAAAATATTTGTTGTTCTTTTTTATCAGTGATGGTACTTTTTCCTAGAAAAGGAGTTTAACAATTTCCTTCTTTCTTCTTTGATAGATACCTGTTGTTGGAGAAGGTGCCAAAACATCTTGCTGATCGTACCCACATTTTTAGTAGTTTCTTCTATAAGTGCCTGACCAGGACAGAAAAAAACTCTGAGGGGGATCTCAAAGTTTCGTAAGTTCATTTAAGACACCATTATGACTAGAAATAAGTGATCTATTGATGCCACTTGGAAGTTCTGCAGATCATCTCCTAATTCGCACATAAAATAGTGTTCTCCAAAGGCTTAGGGGTTAAATGTTGTGACTCACAATTTAAGCATACTGGTGGTTTTTGTTAAAAACTGTGTGTGATTCATACTGAATATGAATGAAAATGTTATTACCTTTCTCCAACTTTGTCTGAATCTTTATTTCAGACAATTATTTTTGTATTCTGATGTTTTTATTATAAACACAGAGTTTTGCAAGGTATGCATCATTTTAAGAAATTGCACTTCTAAAAACATTTTTAGATTTACTATGTATTTCATTTTACATACTGGTAAAACATTATAATCCAAATTTTTAGGAAGAAAATTTTTCTTACGCACTAAGTTTACACCTTTGTTTTTTAACACTTAAGCACGCTGGGATTGGAGAGTTTCACGAAACAGTATCAGTAAGAGCTCAAGAACCCTCTATCACTTTGTTTCCAGCTAAGACTGTATAAAGCAAGGGTGTCAAACTCATTTTCACCGGGCGCCACATCAGCCTCGCGGTTGCCTTCAAAGGGCCGAATGTAATTTCAGGACTGTATACATGTAGGAATAGTTAGATTGATACAGTCCTAAAGTTACATGTAGCCCTTTGAAGGCAACCGCGAGGCTGATGTGGCACCTGGTGAAAATGAGTTTGACACCTGTGGTATAAAGGGTTGGACCATCCCTAGCACACTTTCTGCTCCTTTTCAACATTCGTGTTTGAGAGTGGAGCTTGCCCTGCCACTTCAGTTACAGTGATGATCTGCCAGCAACTTTCGTTCTGTTTTCATCATGCAGTTTATTACAGGTGGGGTTTTTTTCCTGTTTCTCAAGTGGTTTTTCTTCTGTTAACTGTGAAGTCCCCAGGTTTTTTTCTACTGGCAAATGAGGCCACCTGCACAAGGAGGTGTGCCATCTTGTTTGTGTTACAGTCACTGCTGGGCGAAAACTCTATTAAAGGGGGAAAAAAAAAATGCAACTTCCATAACATTTTCAAGTATGCCTCAAAAACTCAAGGAACCATGATTGAGAGAATGTCTTCCACCATGTTACTGTCTTCTGACCCTGAATGTTCTGAGGTGGAGACAAAAATTATACATGTTAAGAATGCTGTTGTGCCTTGATCTGATTCCTTTTACAAAGCTGGACCATCCGTAACCTTCTTGAGGAACTAGAATGGCACTCTTAATTCACCTGTTTCAAGGACTGTGCCCACTCCAGATCGGGAGATGGTTTTGGAAATTCTAATTTAGAGTTTGGGCTTTGGTGATGACAATTAGGTTGGGTTTTGTTTCTGAGGATTTTCTTGGATAAAGTGATAGTAGAAGATTGGGCTCTGTGCTGTTGTAAATGAAATTAATCTCAGCTGATGTAGCTACTTAAAGACCCTTTGCTTCTCTTTCTTCACACTGCTTAGGCAGCGGGTTGAGAGAGGTTTTTCTATAGGTGCTTTCCCAGGCTGCTAACATGCCTTTCCCTTTTAAGTTCCCAATGCTTCTGGAGTCATGTAGAAGAGGAAGTTTGTAGCCAGCCTTCGTTTAATGCTGGCCCATGCAGATTCCCAGAGCAGCTTGTTGTATCATTCCCTGCTCCTTTTCTCCCATTCTTCCTACACCGAAGTTACCTTTCTTGATCACAGATGAGGATGGAATCAGAAAATTAATAGAGATGTCTCCTGAGTAGAGTGCATTTTGCTTTCAGATCATATGAACCGTTGGTTTCTATTTCAACTTCTGAAACTAAGAAAGTTGAAAACCTAAATTTAGGTTTCTTGACAAATTCTTGTTACTCTCCCAGTATCCTGTCCTCATGTTTTATGTCTGTAGGACTGGAAATTAAATGTGTTCTAGCATTTAAAGCTTAGGACTAGAGGGAACGTGTGTCAGTTCTAGCTTTGCTACAGATGTGTTACATGACCCTGTGCAAGGCTTTTAGCTTTTTCCTTCAAGAAATAAGGTTGTTTAGACAGGCCTTCAGAAGTGGTATTGTGAGGTTTAATTCATGGATGTTTGTAAATTGCTATAGATCTGTTATTACTCTGGCTGGTGTTCAGATGAGATTTTTGCATTTAGTGCAGTAAATAATTACTGGATAAATAACTGTAAGAAATCGTTTCAAATTGGTGGATGACTTTTTCCAGGAAAGTTTAAGATGGTTTGGAAATGGCTTGTTAGTCACTTGAATTTCATGGTGTGCTCATTTATTCTTTTCTCTGTTGGGAAAATTTCAAGAGTAAATGAAAAACCCATTGAGGGATTGGGAAGATGTAGGAGTGCTGATCCCTGTACCTTGCTTTAACTAAAAGGAACAAATCCGAACATCTGTCATTTGATTTCTGCAGACCAGCACAGAAAAGACACAGGAGAGTAAGAACATGGACTCGTCGTATAAACATCTTCAGTAAAGACTACATCTTTGTGCCTGTGAACGAGGAGTAAGTCTATGTATTTTAGACATATTTTCAGATATTTAAAGATTTAAATTAATGGTGTGGTGATAAAAAGACTTATGGCTGTAAGCTTGGATTATTGGAAATGAACAAATTAGATGTTGAAGAAGTAACAGATGTGGAATGAGTGATTTTGAGTCTCTTCAAAAGTTAAACTTTTTATTTAGCTGTCTTCAGTTAACTTTATTTTTTGTTTTACTGAAAACAGCTTTTATGTATTTTTCAAAATAATTTGTGTCATTATGATGATTCCCATGCACTTAAGTAATATTTCTATAAAGAAATAACAGCAACTCATAGTGTTAATGGATCAGGAGTAGTGTAATACTTCTGTGGTCTGTGCCTTGGCCTAGTTCAATAACCGACCTGCACATGGAAACTCCAGTAAAACTGAATAGTTGTTGAGAGTTACATATGCAAAACAGCTACAGAAAGAGATAAGGCTAGACACATGCTTATACCCTCAGCTATATTCAAAACTGGAATCACCATCACAGATTATTACTTTGTATTTTTTTAACAATGTGAGGTGGGTGGTCACACACTGATCAGTTGATGTGGTGGGGTGGTTGTTGTTGTTTTTAAAGGAATTGATACTTAGTTTTGGTGTTATGCCACAATGCAAAGTAAAAAAAATGAGCGAGAGTGTTAGTCTGAGATGCCAGGAGGGAACATGGCGATGATGGTTATGTGTCACAGAACAGATGTCTATGAACTCTTGATGTTATAAAAACTTTTAATATCCTTTTCCTAAGTAAATGTTGCAAAGTTTTGATGTTTTTCCCCCCTTCTCCCCACTGCTGGGCAGGTCTCATTGGTACGTTGCAGTTATCTGTTTTCCTTGGTTAGAAGAACCTGTGTATGAAGAGTGTCCTCATCAGAATTCATTATATCACCAGCCTCGACAGTCCCCACTTCAGTCAGAGAGTGAGACGACTAGAGCTGGTTCAGTGTTGGCCTTGCCTGGTAACTGCAAGGATGAAGAAAAAATGGATGCTAACAGAAGTTTCTTCTCAAAAGGTGGGTAATCTAGAAGAAAATTGTGTCAAGTCATATACAGTTCTAATAGCGTCTTAATCCTTGAAAGAGAGATACATCTTACAAAGTATCTTTCTCGTCAAGATTGATGTAATATGTTTTTGTATTACCATGCATGACAAGGACTGCACTACATTCTTCTTGTGCACAACTCTCAAATACTGGAAGGGACATATAAAATCAGTGGCTCAAATCCCGTAATAAATAGAAAGTTCTTAGATTTCAGTAAGAATTTTATCATGAGGGAAGGCCCTAGTGACCACTCAGAAGGGAAGCAAAATTAGTTTATACTTCACTGTTGTATTTTGAATACTAACAATAATGCATTTGAAAATTAAAATATTTCAGTTAGAAAAAATATTTTTAAGACTTTTTGATTTGTTCTTTTCTACTAGGTGGCAGTGAAATTGCTGCTTCTGCTTCAGACCTGGACTCAGGTATTTCTAAAGTAAGTGCCTCTTTATACTGACAGAGGAAACAGGTATTACTCTATTTCTGAAGGCTCTTGAGACATGACCATGATTTTGCATTATCTTCTTTTTGCAGCAGCTGTCAATGTTTGTGTGTCCTGCAGCATGTGCAAAGCACTTTGAATTAGCCTAAAGTCCTCCTTTGCTTGCCTGTGTTGACTTTGCTATGCTTTCATGTGTTTTAAAAAGTTATTTATTAGTTTCTTCATTTCTGAAGTGGGACCCTCTCTGGCTTTACCTTTAAATCTGTGAAGACATTTGAGTTTATAATTATAGGGTTTTTAACATTATTTTTATTTTTCTCCTCTCCTAGATCTCTCTAAGTAATTCCAGAAAGCAGATTTGTAAAAGGTATGTTTCTGTTTTCCTTCTAGTGTTGTATCATTAAATTATATTAAGAAATTCTGCAGTGATTCAGTTATTTGTTGTAAAGCCACAGCTGTGGGAACTTGTCCATTTTTTCCACGTTTGTTCAGATATTGATGCTCTTGTTAAGCTATATTCAAACAAAATATTTGCTTCAGTAATGTTGGTGATGAAAGGCTACAATGATTTTTTTTTTTTGCTTTTGTTGTGTACAGGCCTTGTATACTCATCTTAGATTCTTTGAAAGCTGGTTCTGTGCAGAAAACAGTTCAGGTTTTGAGAGAGTAAGTAGCTACAGTTTCTATTTATTACAAAGAGATGCTGCTGGTCGTATTTCTATGTTCAGAATACTTTTATCTATAATGGTATACATTTCTAATGCTAAACAAAAATCCATTAGGAGCCACAGCAAAGAAAGTTGTCATAGCAATACAGAGGCTTGTGGGAAAAACCTGTTTGTGTTCTGCAGACTGGATATAATGCAAAATTGTGAAGTGGACAGTCTTTTTGAAATGAAAAAAAAATTAAGATTAAAAGTAGAGGTTTTTGTTTTAATTCTCCTTCAGTAATGGAGGGTGTTTTTAAAGGTAGAAAAAAATTCTTTAAAATGAATGCTTTG
Organism: Pampusana beccarii; assembly: GCA_013399365.1. Taxonomy (NCBI): domain Eukaryota; kingdom Metazoa; phylum Chordata; class Aves; order Columbiformes; family Columbidae; genus Pampusana; species Pampusana beccarii. The sequence goes on along the minus strand of VWYH01006720.1, from coordinate 387,352 downwards.
AAATTTAAATTATTAGTTTTCCAAAAGGCTGATCTTAATTTTTTTGATGGAGCTTACAGAATTACAGTGTTAAATCCACTCCTATGTGCAAAAAAGTAGGAACCTAGACTGAAGCTGTCTAAAAACTTGATGTGTCCGTATAGTTTTATCAGAATACTAATATTTGTTTTGAAAGGTGAGATTTAAAACATTTTCAGTCTTTTGTGTGATAAGTATGTTTTACATACTCCTAATGATGTTAAGATCTATCAACAACTTCTTTAAAAGTTGTTAGTATTTAATATTTAAAGCTGGACGGAATTGTTCTTTCTGTTCTTCGTTGTATTCACTTTGTTGAAAGGAATAAAAATCTCTAAACCAAATAGTCCATTCTTCTTGGAAAAGTAAATTCTTCAAAATACTATGGGAGGGTTAGATAAGAATGAGAATTTTTTGCAAAACCGTCCTTTCCCTGGGTAGAGAGACCTTCCCACCATGTGTGTCTTGGGAGGAAGAATGAAATAGTAATTTTTAAATTAAAAGCAAACAAACAAAAAATCTCTGTGGGATGTCTTAATGTTCTATGCTTTGAGCTACTCCTGGAATTGAAATTCCAGAGAAGGTAGTTTCCTGGAGTTCAGGGTGTTGTCATGAAAAGTCAGAAAACAAAGAGATGCTTTAGGGAGTTGTGAGTTCAGGAAGGTTTGGGAAGCAGACCTTTTTTTCCTTCAATTTGCGGTTACAGCCTGAAAGCAGAAGCTTAAGGAAACTGATGCAGAGATTCTGTGACCTCTTCTTTCCTTGAGTTGATTTTTGTTGCGTTTTGGGCAATGGTCCAGCTCAAACAAATTAATTAGAAATTCTGCCATCATAGGTTCTTGCAGTTTCTAGGGAATGTGCTTCACTGAACTGTCTTAATCTTCGAATTGTTTCATGTTTGCGTTTTTGCAATTGCCATTTTCCCCAAAAGCTGTTTTAAGTGGTTTATATGTTTTTATTCTCAGAATTGCAAGGACTTGGGGCTTTTAGAAATCAAACACAAGGTCTGACGTTAGAGAATAAAATATACATACATTAACGTCAGACCTTATGTTTGTTTTTTTTCACAAGCCCTCTGACTCAAGTTAGCAGAAGAGTATTGGTAGCTGTTCCATTTGAAAATCAAACCCTAATGCTTTTAATCCAATTTTCAAAATCAGTGGCTGGCCCAGAATGTGGGGTCAGTGAGTTGCTGCTGAAGCACAAGAACAATAGAAACGCAACAAATAAGTCACAAACAAATAAGTCACTATCGTTAAAGAAGTCATCCCTTAATGTTTGTAACATGTCGTTATATGCCTTTTACACTACTAGGTTGCAAGGGTTATATTGGTGCAATTGTAACTGAAGTTGTTTGTCAGATGAATTCTAAGTTTGGTTTTTTTTCATGGTTTGCTTGGGTTAAACAACCATTTCAGGTCTCTTAGGATAAACCCAGGAAAAACTTGTTGATAGCCAGGGAAGATTACTTGAGTTCTTCCTGTAGTTAAGATTTTAAAATGTCCTGGTATCCTAATAGCTTGAAGAAACTCAGCACCATTAACTGTTTTTAAATAATGTCATGCATCTTCCTGGTTTCTATGTTGCATATTATGTGGTAGGAATGCAACAGAATATTGGATAGTGGACATTGTGGTGTTCCTTGTATTAATTTATTTGACAGATTCTGAGAAAAAAAATGGTGGAAACTATTTTAGCTTTTTCGCCAACCTCAGAACAATATTGAATAGTATGACAAAAAGCATTGTGCTTGGAAGTTATGTCTCAAGTATTTAATCTGTTTGCTTTCTTTTGTAGGTACCTTGAAGTGGAATGGGAAGCTAAACGAAAAACGCATCGAGAATTCAATAAATCAACAATGATTGACCTGTATCCCAGAGTGCCTAAACAAAATAACAGCAGTGATTGTGGGGTCTATTTGCTGCAATATGTGGAAAGTTTCTTGGAGGTACAAATGGAAACGTTCCCCTTTCCCCAAAATGATGTTAAACCCAAGAAAACAATTTCTGATGGAAATAGCCAGACACAAAAGCCTGTGATGCTCAGCCCCAAAAGTGTCAAAGCAATTTGAGGAAGAGGAGATAAACTCTATTCTTCAAGTAGTGGCAGGGGTCTTTGTATCTGGAACACAGACAGTTTCTCATTTGTGTTTGTTGGCAAACATTTCTGACCTTGTAGTTTAATGTTGCTTTTATGTGGGCACATGCAATATCCCTAACTATTTGGGCGTATTGAGAGTCTAGTTTACGCGTATCTGACCTGTAGATGTTACAAAGGCATCTGTTCTGTGCATCTCTTCTTGTGGCCTTTAAAACTTGGGTCAACTTGTGCGTTGGCCTTTGAGTGACTCTGCAGGCAGCAGCTTCTACAGAGAGAGGGAGGTGGGAATCCTTAAAAGGGAATTTACAGAGCTAAGGGAGCCTCTCTTCCCTCTTCAGCACATGCCTTTAAACACCTGCAGTGGCTGAGCTTCAGGGACTGTCTTTTAGGGTGTCCTCAGCTCTCCCTCCCCCTGATCAGTGCACTGCCCTCTTGCTCCGCCCCTTGAATGGCTCTGCTTGCTTGGTGCTTATAGGTGTTAGGAGGACTGTTGTCAGCAGCTTGAGGGAGGTGATCCTTCCCCTCTTAGTGCTGTGTCCAGTTCTGGTCTCCCCAGTACAAGAGAGAGATTGTGCTATTGGAGCAAGTCCAGCAAAGGGTCACAAAGGTGGTTAAGGTAGTGGACCATCTCTCATATGAGGAAAAGTTGAGAGAGCTGGGACTTGGAGAGAAGGCTCAGGGACATCCTACCGATGTGTACAAATACCTGAAGGGAGGCTGCGAGATGGATAGAGCCCTCTCTTTTCAGTGTCCAGTGATGGGACAAGAGGCAGTGGATGCAAACTGAAACACAGGAGGTTCCCTCTGAACATCGGGTTCGTTTTGTTTTTGGGTTTTTTGTGTGTGTGTGTTTGTTTTGGTTTTTGGTTGTTTGGTTGTTTGTTTTTACTGCAAGAGTGACCAAGTACTGGTGCAGTTTGCCCAGAGATGTTGTGGGGTGTCATTCCTTGGAGATGTTCAAAAGCTGTCTGGACATGGACCTGGCAACCAGTTATAGGTGGCCCTGCTTGAGCAGGGTGCTTGGACCAGGCGACTTCCTGAAGTTCCTGCAATCCTCAACTGTTCTGTGATTCTGTGATAGATGGGTTGAGCTTTTGTGTGGGTGGAAAATGAAATTCTTTTCCAATGCTTTTGAACTGCCCATTCTCTAACAATGGGGTCATGTTCTGCTTGAAGAAGCAAAGCCAGGACAAAGTGCTTGTAATTTGTCCCAAACATACCACAGCTCGTAGACTGCAAATGAGGATGTGTTTTTCACTTTGCTTTTTCAATTTATCATATACTACTTTATTCAAAGGAGGGAGAAAGTGAAATGTAAGCATGGCAAAAGAATGAAGAGGGAAAGAGGAAAAAAGTTTGACTTTGGCAAATCAGATGTGGTGTTGTGGTCTTAACTGCCAAATCTGCCAGCATCTCTCAGACATTTCCATTTGCTGTCCTCTTTTTTTCTGAATTCTCCCCTTCTCATGTCCTGCTCAGACTGCCAGCAGTGTTCTTGCTTCTTTGTTGTCTTCTATCAGACAGACCAGCTCATGACAGAAAAACACATGCCTGAGGCACCAAAACTTCAGCACGCTTAGCTGCTGCATGCTTGATCCTTTCCTAGAGTATGATTCTACATGGGTGTTTTGTGACCAAAGTGCATCTATCCCTTGTAAGATATCAAGAGTATGTCCAATTGTGTTGAATACATCGACTCTACCTTGAATATGTGCTCATACTGATGTATCTTAAAGGGAAGTGGTAATAACCTGTTTGCTGTTTACCATGAGTATCTTGTGGTGAGGGTATGTATAAATGGGATTACCATGGAGGAGCTGAAATTTGACTTTGGAGCCTGTCACTGTCTCGTGGAGGCTTGTTTGTGCCTCCTTGGTCTCAGTAGCAATGGTAGGGTTTGAAATTCTTTTTGAAAGTTGCTTTAGGAAATTTATGCTGTAATTGTTCCTTTTTCTGTTACCAGGATCCCATAGTTAATTTTGAACAGCCACTGCATCTGGAGGAGTGGTTCCCTCGTCAGCTCATCAGAAGCAAAAGAGAAGAAATTCGAGACCTGATCCTGCAACTACACTTTCAACAGCATAGTGGCAGCAGCAGCTAATCTAATAATCTGGACCTGGCAAAGAACATTGCTGTGTAAAGTAACTGGAACTCTGCATAGCACCACAAGAAGTATTTTGTTTGTTCAGTGTGTTCAGCCTGGAGAAAAGGAGGCTGAGGNTGGAACAGGCTGCCCAGGGAAGTGGTGGAGTCACCATCCGTGGAGGTGTTCAAAAGGCGTTTAGATCAGGTTCTTAGGGACATGGTTTAGTGCTAGAGTTAGGTTATGGTTGGACTCGATGATCCTGAGGGTCTCTTTCAACTGAAATGATTCTATGATTCTATTTATTTAAAGAATTTTTTTCATTTGAGGTGCATGGTTGTAGAATGCAGCTGTGGTGCAGAAAGGAGAAGGTTGTAAATGAAAGTGTAAATAGGTAAGTTAAAGGTAATACACATGGACTGCTAATTGATTCTTTACTTGGAATATAAAAGCTTTGTACACTATGTGCCACAAGGATGTAAAAATATTTTAATCTTCTGGAGCTTGTTCTTTACAATCCTATGTGAACATGGATGATCATGTAGGAGTCAGGCCTGAAGACAGGATTTTGACCCTATACTGTGCCTCCCTCGATTTTGCAGCTTATGCAGATAGAATGAATACTGTGTATTCAAGGCCATGCTGGATGGGGCTTTGAGCACCCTAGTCTAGTGGAAGGTGTCCCTGCCCAAGACGGGGAGTTTGGAACTAGATGATCTTTAAGGTCCCATCCAACCCAAACCATTCCGTTATTCTGTTGTTTTAATTTAAGAATATAAGGTTGACTCTCTTTAGAGATGTATTTTTTGTTTTGTTTCTGATTATACACAGAAGTAGTCTGCATGTGTCAGAAAACTCTGCCAAGATTTGAGGCTGCTGAGTTTTTATTTTTAATTTTTTTTTTCCCCTCACTAGATTTTTCATCATAAAAATTTATTTCTATGAGTGGAAGACATTTGCTTGAGAGTGACCACTGAAATGTTTTAAAGTCAAGAGTGGATTTTTTTGAAGTATTTGTATTTTTTTTTTCTTATCAGATTTTAGAAGAAATCTTACTTTCAAAGTACATACCAATGTAATATATGTAGGTATTAGATTTTTAATCCTATTCACCTTATTTTGGGGAGTTATTCCTGTAAATCGTATGGCATCACCTGCATCAGAAAGGCAAGCAGGTTGTTGCTTAACAACCTCAAAAGTTTGAGGTGTTTTACTGAAAAATAAGGCCATTTTCATTCAAAAAGGTCATCAAGTTATATATAATATGTATTTAAGAAATGTAATTTACATTGCTCAGGAGAATTCAGTAAAGATGCCGGATTATTTGAGTGTTTGAACTCACACTTGATTTGATAAACTAGCACAAGTTCATTGTTGCCATAATATGTATTTATGTAGTTTTTTCTCAAACAGCGATCACATAAAACTTGAATAACATTTTGACATGTGCGCACTTTTTTCTGTAGTTACTGCACAGTAGGAGGTGACTGTTTTAAAGAGGATGCTTTCTCCTGTTCCCTGCTGTAAGTAAACAAGTGTCGTCACACCCTTCAGAAGGACTGTGTGTCAGATAACCACAAAAATCACCTGTGTCATAAATGCATCTACAAAACCAGGGCTCTTAAAGCTGGAAGTAGGCTAGAGAGTTAGAATAAAAATTGAGGGCAACCCAAAGATTTGAACATTTTTCTGGCATTGCAGAATTCTCAGAGCCCGTTCCTTCAGGATAAGTCTGAAACCTAGCATTTGGAAAATACAGTTATTTCTTCAGGTTCTGTGCACTCATCCAAAAAACCCCCACCATTGTTTCTCAAACCAGGAAGCATTCTTTCTGGAGAACAGAGGCAATTTTAAACCAAAATAACTTGCTGAGGGCAGTTATCTTCTGTATAGCTGTGAGCAGCCTAGTGCAATCATTGCATGGTTTTTGTCTTTGTTGCTACTTTAATTCTGTAGTTTGTCACTACCCTCCCACCAACACCTGTCCCCCTCATGCCAGAGGTTTTGAGGCTTTCATCACCTGAATCACAACATCAGCATTACTTACAGGCATAATCTGTGTGTTTCTTGTAAAACGGATGGAAGATAAAATGCAGAAATGTGTGCCCTTTCTCTGCACCTTTTTCATTGATTAATATTTTTGGTGTTCCCTTAAGAACAATAATTTGGTCTTTTTCTTATGGTAAAGTTAGTTTTTATCATAAAGTAATTTGTTCCTTTCTAGGGTGACTTGTTTATAGATATTTAAAAGCAAAAGTCATGTATAAACTTTTCTAAATTGGTTTTATAACATTAAAGGATTGCCTTTGTAGATTTGTTAGATATGTGGTATGAGAATGCCAATACATTTGATATTAAAATTATCTCCAGAAGTTGCTGAATGTGATTGTTGCCGTTCTTTTCCCAGCTGCCACAAACAGCTGGTGAACTAAGGCCACTTTACTACTGTTAAGGTATATACAGAGTATGCGTCCTTATCCCGAATTTGTACCAAAGTGGTGATTTGTTTTCCAGTCCTTATGAAGGCATGCAGCTAGTTCACAGCTTCTTGTGGCAGGCAAAGCTGCTTTTTGACTCAGGAGCCTTACGGTTGTTTTCTGTAGTTAGGCTCACAGTCTTCGCAGCCTGAATGACAAGCCTGGGAAATGCCAGGGTCCACCCACTGCAACCCCACCCCATTCCAGCCATTTGCATTCAACAGGTATGTGGTGAATGCTAGGAAGTGTCTGTGGAAAAACTTACATTCCACGTACCTTCCTCCTTCTTTTTTAGTTGCTAGAATTCTCCCCAAAGGTAAGTTTTAACATATATAAGGCACCAGACTGACTCAAGGACTTCTCTGCACATCTCCTGCATCTCCATTAATCCCTGTTTAACTGAGACAGTCGAGTGACGTGATACTTCATAGCGAACCAATCTTTGGAAGGCTCTTTACATTACGCTGTGTAATTTTGGCGTCAAGGCAATGGATTGTACTCAAAGTGTTAAATGCAGCTATCAGTTCTTTAAAAGAAACTGCTTAATTCTGGCGGTGTGGGTTTAGAAACTGACTTCCCTGAAGAAACCTGAGTCATGGAGGTCAGTTGGCAAGCATGACACAAGAAACAAGGTGGGAAAGAACTAACTTGTAGGAAGTAAATGTTCCAGGAAAAAAATATGAAAACCTCCTGGTTTTCATCAAGAACTGGAGAAGTGAATCGAGAAACTGCAAGTGTGCTTTTTTTTTTTAAAAGGATCTGTGGGTTGCTGTGTTTTCCCGCTCAAACTGCAGGCATAGATTCACTAGGGTCTGTCTTTCTGGGACTCTCCTCCTAGGATTTGACCCTGAAATGAACTCACAGTACTCACTACACTCAGTACTCACTACACTCAGTACTCACTACACCTTATAAAATAATAAAGACTTAAATCATCACTACTGTGGCTTTTTACCTTGGTTATGACAGGGAGGCAGAACAGTGCTTCTGGCAACCTCCCCCAAAAAAGACTGGAGTTTGTAGATGAAAAAGCAGGAATTGTAGGAGACTTGAAAGGTCTCAGGATTGAAAATGTTTCCATTAATGGTTGAATAAAACAAAGAGCAACAACAAGTCTGTCCAACCAAACTGAATTTGGAAACACTGTTCAGAGATGAAGCACAGGTACAGAGATCATCTTTGACTGATTAGTTACCAGCAGTTCAGAAAAGGAGGAAGGCTGAGAATGTTTACATTACACAGGCAGAATAGGTAATGAAGTGTTAGATTAATTTTGTTGGCCTCACCACGTGATTTTTTTTCCTCTCCAAATACTTCACAGTACTACAGGATAGAAGAGGTGGCAGTACAATGGGCTGTGGTGGGCTCGAGTTGCTCAGCTGGAAGGCTAAAGAGCCTCAGACTTTGCTTATTCTTGGGACACAGTTTGTCAGAGAACTCTCCAGGAGCACAAGCAGAAAGTGGTGATAGTGAAATGCTTGGCAAGAGCAAGCACAGAAAGTGAAAATTTTTCATCTAATTTTCTCAGCTAAACTGATTGGGAGTTTTCTTAGTGAATCCCATCAAATTCCATAAAGTCAGTTGTTCTAGTCCAGTCATAGGAGGCAGTCTATAATTTTGGTATTAAGCTGTGTGAGTTTGGAGATAGGAAGTTTCTGCAATCATATGGCTCTTCATTAGAGGCATTCACAATAAGCTATCCCTTCGTTTTGCATCACTTATTTACAGATGAGTGGATTTAGCTTTTTGAAGAAATTGCATTTGAAAAACAAATTATGAAGAACAGCATGTGCTCTGCAGCAGAGTTTGTGACCAGTACCTTGTAGAGAAATATAATTCAGCTAAACGCATCTGCTCTATGGAAAATACATGTCCGTCCTTCTCAGAAATACAAATTGTCAGAAAAATCATCTTTTTATTTTTGGAGGTACTGATGTGACCTTGGTGTGTTATGTCACTAGGATTATACTTCCTCTTCTTTCCCCAAGCAAGAATATACTTTTCCTGTATACTTTTGAACAGGTACAATTTGGCTGCTGGGAATGAAGAATTATGCATCTTCTGGTGCAAGGTATTACTGTAAAGGCTTTAGTCAAATCAAGGGAGCTGTTAACTTCCCAGGGTTATCTTGGAAGTCTATTACAAGAGTTGCTTTGCTTATTTAAAGATACTTGAAATTATGATTGTGCTATTATAAATTATTTTCAGCTGGCATAGCCGTACCATAGAAAACAATTTTTGACAAGAGATATAGAGCAGGTAGTTTTTATACTATTAACATTCTGAGTGCCTTTGAGTACTTTGTTGATGAAAAAAACAGCAATGCCGTATACCTGAATACCCCCAAGGAAAACTTTTAATTGGTTTCGTGCTCTTAGTGAAGCACATGTATTCTGATAATTTTCTCTAAAAGGAATAGTTGTCATACATTCTTGAGGTATGGTAGCCTTTGCCTTTATAAGTACGTATAGTATTTCTAATCTCAATTCGGTTGCATTTTTGCAGGGAAATGCAAGCAGAAGCATTCATGACATTGAAAGCACCAGTCTCTGAAGAAGATTAAAAAAAAGTCTGCTCTGTGTTCTTGAATTGAGGATTGAAATAATGGTACCCAAGCTGGCCTCAAAAGCTGCTCTGTTTACCTTGAGATGCCGAACAGGACTTCAGAACAGTTTATGGGCACGAGTTCGCTGTTGTTCCTGTGCCTCGTGTCACCAGGACCATGCAGTCTGCAGCTCCAGTGTGGTGTCCTGCACTTGGTGCTGCTGCCGCTATTGTAGTGAGCTTGACAGAGCAAGCCCAGGTGAATAGTGCTGATTTGATAGATTCAAAATGTCTGGTTCTAAGAAAATTGTTTGGGGGTGTTAGAGCAGCTCAGTAGCTTAACTTCAAGTGTAATTTGGTAGGTTTTTTGGGGGGGAAAGGGAAAATATGTTGTTGTTTTGAAAAATATCAATTAAAATCTGTTAGCTGTCAGAAGACAGAGCCTAAAAACAAAGGTGGCTTGACTTGATTCCTATCAGCATCCTGCCTATAATACCAGGAATTATCAGTGTTATCTGAACTGCTGGAGCTCAGCAGAGCAGCTGGAAGAGGGGAGTCAGCGCTACATCGCTAAGGAGCTCTGTGTAAGTGCTCTACCGACTGCCATCTGGGAAGCCTTGGGAATCCAGCTTTGAAATATTTATGCAAAACCACTAGCAAAACCAGTCCCTTCAGACAAAGCAGCAGTTTGCTCAGATTGATCTGAGTGCGGTAAGCAGCCAGTCCCGAGGTAAAGCCACCCGGGAGACAGCCCTGACGCAGTTTTTCGGGTGGTCCGAGCACAGCCTGCCATTGCAGGGCTGCTCCCGGACACGTTTCCACAGTGGGATGACCCTGGTCAGGAGGGGAGCTGCTTTCCTGCACCCTTTCCTTTCTGCAGTTCCTTTTAGCTGATCGGCTCGTCAGGTATCTGTGCTAATTTGTTCCCACCACTCGTGTCAGATAATACCTGAACAGAGACGGAAGAATCACAACTTGCCCCTGGTGTTATCTTTTGGGGGAGCACCCCTTCTGGCATGCAAGGGCTGGTGGTGTAGCAGCACAAGATTTCCTGCGTTAGCACAGACTCGGGCAGCAGGGGCTGTGTTCGCTCTGTCACCACAAGAAACAATCCTACAGAAGGATTGCTTTGGTGTTATCTACGTATGCATTGGTGTTTACAGGAGTCAGTTCATTTTTAGACATGTATATTTATACAAGCAGAAGACAAAATACACTGAGACCTTCTGCTGGAGGCTAGTGTGCTCCTTCTGATGTTTTGTGGTCAGCGTAATTTTCAAAAATGGCAGAAATAGAAGGGCCAATGAAAAACCGTGGCTAATTAAATGCGAAAGGTGCTGTCCTTGTTTGGACTGTCTGTTAATGGTATGACAAGCTCTGGTAAAGAGCTTAGCTGGCCAGATTAAAATTAAAAAATTGTCACAGTCCATCTGCTAGCTCCAAGGAGTTTACTTCCATCACCTTGTCTTGTTTCTTCGCTGAAGTGGAATACCATCTTTGGGAAAAAAAAACCAAAACATTTCCAGAATGTCTTGGTTGACTTTCTTTACCTAATGTTTTTTCTGAAGGTAATTACATGTGACGTCAAGACATTTTCAAGAAGGGCAATGCTCTTGGTTGCTTCAAGGATACGTTAAAGACAACAGCTCTTCTAAAAGGGATTTGCTTTTTTTTTCCTTGCATATTGGGATTTTTTGACACAAATAACTATGTTTGGCTTCATTTGGAAAATGTTTCTTTGCCTTCCGGTTTTGGGAGTGATTAAAGGTGATCTTCAAATAGTTACAGGTAATGCAGAAATCTGATTAATATTCTTGTTTTCAAAGTTTACCTTTGGTAGTGTGTAGAAATAAAAAAACCTCTCTGCTTTAATTATAACAAAGGAGACTAATACAGATACGTGTTTGGTCAAATCTGTGCCATGATGTGAGTGTAAATATGGAATCTTTAGAATGATTTCCAGGAGGTATTTCTGTACATTTGTGTTTTGAATGTAGAATATAGCTACAGGAGACAAGTTTTTCCAGCTTTGAGAGACATTAATTACTGATAAACGTTTTACTTGATGCTTTTTCCTTTCATAATTTTGTATTGGATCTTAAAAAGTGAGGTTCTGTCTTCTGCTTATGCACGCTGAAGATGTATCAGTTTGGATAAAGATTGGGCTTTTGCCTTAGGGACCTTTTTTGATGATCTCTTCTCCCTCTGATGTACCATGTGGTGAAGGTCTTCTGCAGTAGACCTGACTATTTAATATACCATCAAAATAACAGTGTTCTTCATCTTTCAGTCATCAAAGTCAAAGGTGCTATTTACTTTGAGGTTGCAGAATAAGCTCATAATATGTGGGATGAAAAACGCCATGCACTTGTTACTGTTCTTTCTCTAGTAAATGATTGTAATTCTTCTTCTGTCATGTTTTCTGGGTTAAAAGTGAAAAAAGAAAATTGAATTAACTAATTTCTGATCAGGTGACTCCTGACTGTGGAGGACAGAGACTGTCAGACTAAAACCATATAGATACGTTCACTCAGCTCTCAAGTTTCCTCTGGATGATGTGGAAAAACTAATATAAGAGAGAGTTTTTAAAAAGCTAAGGCTGATAAGGCCTTTTTTCTCTTTTTTTTTTTTTTTCCCACTTTTTTCCCCTGCTTCAGTCATGTCAGGACCCATCTCATGGTGGTGAAAGGTGTCCTTGCTAGCTGGCAGTTCAAGCACCTTTCTTGATGCAAGGGATGTAGATGTTCCTGATGGAAAGCATAGAATAAGGGGACTTGTTAATTAATTAATTACTTATTTCATTCCTGGCCCTGAAAGCTTCTAAGTACATGTTTATTCATATAGTCCCATTGACTTAAGCCAAATCACAGAAGGGAACTTAAAACATGAGCATTCAAAGGGTTAGGGCTTCAAGTAATGTTATCACTTGATGGGTTGCTGTAAAGACTTTAAGGTTGTTTATAATAGTACGGTCACACTGACAGGTTTTGTTAACAGAAAGCAAGCAGAGTTAATGTCCTTCAGAGACCAGAGCAATGTCACTAAGATACATATGATTCCATCGCTATCTCATCTGAGAAATTTACTTGTGATTTTAATTTTACAGCAGAAGGTTACTCAGCTACAGAAGGAGGGCAGGCTAAAGATGGTTCACCAAGCCCTCAGCTCAGTGGCTGGCAGTTGGCAAACCCTTCTCTGCCTCCTGAGCTGAAAAAGCTCAATGGCGTTTTGGAGGCTGAACAGGTCAGCAAGCGCTTGCTGTTGCGGAGGAAGCGGTCCGTTCTGTTTCCCAGTGGAGTTAAGATCTGCCCTGATGAATCTGTGGAGCAGGCTATTGCCAACCATCTGAAATATTTCAGACTCAGAGGTAAGTGGTTGTACGTCTCATGGGTAATTGATGAGGAACATTTATTTATAAAAAAGGTAATAGGTAAAGCTTTTAAACGTGATAAATACCATGCCATAGGAAATACATTATTACCCAAGAAACTCAGTTTTCTGTGATAATCTTCCTCATGAGAGCTGTTCAGAGCTAAAAAACACCACCTTCTGGTTACACTTACATATATCATAAAAACTCTCAATCCCTGAAACCACAGTTAGTGTTTAATAATTACTCGTCCTTTCTCATAGAACAATTTGAATGTGAAGAATAATAGGCGTTACATACAGGTTAGCTAAATGGCAGATCTTGTTGGTTTTATTTAGTATTCTTTGAGAGTTAGTAGTATTTCCTGATGGATCTTTTGGAAAAGAGTCAAGTCTGAGATGTTAGTGTCTCAGCCATGTGACTTTCGGCTGTATGTCATTGTGCAAAGCATAGTATGTTCTCTTGTCTAGAAAGCCAGTCTCTGTGTAAAAGACTGTAGTATAATAGAGATTAAGACTTTCTTTTAAGACACAGAAGTTGTAGAAAAGTCCCACTGGTAACTCCATGTATTCACTTAGAGCAGTGAAAACCAATTCAGTTAAAACTGTGAGTTGCCAAGCATCTGTGTAAAAAACAACAACAACAACAACAACAACAACAAAACAAAACAAAAAAACATAAAAAACACCCACGAATAATGTATTTGGAGAACAAAGTGGAATTATTTGGGATCAGAACCTCATTCAAGTACGGATTGTGCCCACCTCGCAAGGGATGTTGACATTGATGATCACACAGACAGTTCAACAGGCTTTGCAAGCTTCTTGTGTATGTCTACCCAGTAACACCCAACTGTTCTTTGTTTTGCTCAAAATGAATCTATAGTATGTGCTTTAACTGCAGTTACCCCTCAATTATCTGTGATAGGGTTTTATAAGGGCAATACTAAGTAAGCAAAAGAGTGAGTGATAATAAAGAAGAAAAATCCATACATTAGGTTGTAAAAGCTTATTAGAACTTAATAGTCCTAGGTTGAACCAAAGTCCACATAGTCCATCTGATTTCCTACTGGACTTACAGCTTCCACATCCCACAAGGATTTATTGAGCAGAGATGCTATGACCACTCTTAGAACTTCTAGCTTAAAACTTTTAAAGAAGATTTCTTCAAGAAGCAGAGGTGACTTTAGTTAGCAAAGTCAAGCAAAGTCTGGTTCAAGCAGTTTGTCATCTTCCATTATCAGCAATGTGCTGCACCACAAGTATTTGGTGATGTCTAGTTAACTACATAGGAAACTAAATGCACTCGAGGTGAGAGTTGATGATGCTGCTACTTTCATTCACAGTAAAACTGTTCCTGGAGTGTTACTGAGTTATATATACCAGCTTTTTCTTGAAACCATGTTTTGGCTAGCTAGCTGAGTCAGTGCAGTGATAAAATAGTGAGATGGACTTGTCTGCGCTGTCAACAGAGTAGTCCTAGGAAGGAGCGTGGTGCTCACTGTATCACTCAGAGACCAGCTACTATCAGTGGCTAGAAAAATAACTGACCCCACAAGGGAATGAATATGAAAGTACACAGAATTTGTCGATTTTTCAATCTCAGTTTGCATTTTTAGAATCGTCTTTGTACCTGCTGAAGTAAGGTATGACTTCAATATCCCACACTTTCTCTGGAAAGGATGGTTTCACTACAGTCTGATCTTTCCTTAGTTTTACTTTACTATCACCAAAACCCAGTGCCAATACCATGGAAGGAAAGGTTGATTGTTGTTTCAATATAAGAGCTTTTTAGAAAAAAATATGAGGTTTGCATACGCTGATTATCCAGGTTACGTTCTGTCTATATCTACCTTAGTAAGGAGGAGGTGAGAATATAGATATGTCTCTAGCTCCAAGCTTTATTTGATTTTGCTAGCTTGCTAAAGCCTCTATTAGTTTCAGAGACTGACTGGTGAACACTTCTGTCACAGGCTTTAAGCAAGTGCTTATGTCATATAGCTGTAGGCTTAACAGTAGACAGCTTTTTTCTTTTTTCCACATTACAACATCTGGATTTTTTCAGCCTTAAAAAGATGCAAGTTAAAGAGATTTGATAGATATATAAGAAATATATAATAAATTCAAAGGGCGGCAAAATACAGGGATCTAGATTAAAAAAAAATCAGTATTTTCTAGAACAGCGGTAGCACCCTTCAGCATATGAAAGTCTAAATAATGGTATGATTACTCACGGGTGGTTGTTATTACTGTAGTAGTCAGAAGCGACAGCCAAGAATAGGGGTGGTTTTGTGCTGTTTCTCCACACCTCCAGTCTAGAAGATAGATTTCTCAAGTGCAGATTTATTCCTAGAGTCAACTACATCACAGAACAGACTGAGTTTTGCATTAGTAGAAGATATGCTTTTCAGTCTCTTTTGAGACAAATCTGGGATTACAATTTTCTCTGTACTCCCCAGTATGATACAGTATCTGTGTCTCTTGTAGCTGTATATGCAGGTTGATGCTGTTGGCTGGCTTTGTATTTCATTTCTTAGAATATAAAGATGGGAATCAGTCATAGACGCTTACAGATTGGGTACTGTAGGCCTATGGGTTGGGTCTTACAAAGTGTTTTTAACACTTGTCCTATTAAATGGTAGTAATGTTATGGTTTCTGCTGGAAGAGTCACGTAAATCTAGTTTAAATCTATTATTCTAGTGGCAGTTCAAAGCTGGGCTGTTGTGATGAACACAAAGTGTGTCCAATGGGCAACTGGAGTTTCACACAACAGATTTTGTAGAAATCTAATAGTGGGATTTCAGACAGACAGTATGCTGTATATGGTAATATTGATCATGATTAAAGATGTTATTTAATACTGACAGGAGGATGGTAGCCTGAGCCCCTGTTAAATAAAAACTAATATATGAAAACCAGCCATACCCGCTCAGACTAAAAGTCTGTCATGACCAGTCATCTTATGTAGACAGTTCAGTGAATCTCTCCATTTCCTTTGGTATAAATAGTGAGCGGGTGGCTGAGGATCACAATAGACTTGGAAGCTGAATTCGCCAGTGAAACATAAACAAGATAAGGATTGCAAGGTAGCATGGCTTGTGCTCTTTCCCCTGTCTTTTGCCTGTTAACTGGTAAAACAAAGGCTGCTGGATTTTGACACTGTGGTTCATGGTTAATACTGCTGCTTTTTGCCACCTCCAAGATACAATTACTCTGGTGGCTACCTTCCTAAATTCTATGCTTTTTTTCCTGCTGTGATCCACTGTCATAAACAATTCATTGTTCATGAGTCCATCTTTTTGCAAGAGTAGATCAGATAGTCACTCTGCCAGAACAGTGTTTGTCAGCCACAGCGTTGGATAAAACTGAAATCTAGAGACAGTGTTTAAAGATTTTGACCAAAGGAGGAATTAGACCATATTCTAGTGTGTCACAGCTGATGAGAGGCAAGGGCATTTGGAAAGAATAAAAAGTATTTCTCAGGAATGAAGTCCTATGCATTATTATGATCCCTAGGTTGAGTAATCTCAGGCACAGCACTGAGCTTTCTCGTTTTCCCCTTTCTTGGGTCACTTCAAATCTGTTTACTGAAGCATTAGAAATAATGATGCTGTGTTCTGCACAAAGACAGAGTTAAGACTGAAGTTCCAATTTGATGCTGAAATCCTAAATGTTACAAATCATTCAAATCTTGCTGAATAGCAATGAAAGCAAACAGTTAAAAGTAATAAAAATACCTGATTAAACAAGCATACAATGAAGTGTCTAGCTGAGTGAGCCTTTTCTCCTTGTTCTCGCCTCATCTCTGGCATGTTATGCATATCTCATACTCAGCCAATAAATTTCTGAAATTTATTTGTAGAAGGTCTAGTTCTGTCTCCCTCTACATATGAATTATTACATGTCAGCATATGTATCTAAAAGGCTTGACTTTATCCATGAAAGACATTCCTTTGTAGTTACTGAAATATTACTGGCGAAAATAGTTTATGTGCTAGTGTTTAGTATGTTATCCTTCAAAGAAAAAAATGTTCATGTGGATTAACTAATTCATATTCAACTATTTTAATTTATAATCCCGGTTTGTTGTGTATATTGTTTAGGGGTTGCTATGTTGTAGGCCATACACAGCGGTATTTCAGCAATAGATAAAGTGATTCCTCTGCATGTGTGTATATTAAATTGTTTAGCAAATGCCAATGAAGCCTTTGCAGGAAAGATCTCTTAGGGAGGTGTCTGTCACTCTCCCTGTCACTGCAGTCCTTATCAAAATTCACTGCAATTAAGCCGCTCAGGTGTACAGAAATTGTTAGAGAGGCAAAGGAGTTGGCCTCATGTTGCCTCAAAATAGAATATTCAGCCTGATTCAGTGCTCCTTGCCACTGTACACAATTCACCTCTTAAGAAGGACTAATGG
This sequence comes from Pampusana beccarii, assembly GCA_013399365.1. Taxonomy (NCBI): domain Eukaryota; kingdom Metazoa; phylum Chordata; class Aves; order Columbiformes; family Columbidae; genus Pampusana; species Pampusana beccarii. Next base: position 370,343 of record VWYH01006720.1, on the reverse strand, counting down.
GATTTAACTGGGATTAAACTCCAGCACCGCCCACTTACACAAATGGCCAGAAAGCCACCCTACCCCCTACTAGGTGCCCCGTGCTGTCATGTGGTGCCCCTTCTGTCAACCTCAGAAATCCCTGAGCATGGACTGAGTGTAATAGGCTAATTGTCTCTATTGTCTCTCATTTGGGAGATAAATACATCCTGAATAGTTAAGGTGGGGCCGCAGAGGTGACGTATCCTACACAGGTGCATTACAGGCGGCAATTTCAGAGAGATATCATCCCACCACACGTTTAGCTGTAGGTTTGAAAAAGAACGATAGTCTTTAAGAAAGGAAACTTCAAATAAGCTTCCTACAGATTTATAGGACTGAAAAGAGGTTGTTCCTGACTATGCGGATTTTTTTTTTTTTTTTTTTTTCTGAAACACAACTTATCTTAAGCTTTTCAGAATATCCTCTATTATTTGTGAGTATTGCTTGAGTGTAAACACTGCATTTGAAGCAGAGGAGCTCCCAAGAGCTGTGCTTTTTGGCTTCTGGAGTAGATGTGCTGGGACTCACATGGTCTGTCTTGATGTCCAGCTTTCTGAGGCAGCCTTTGAAACCTGTTACAACCTTTAAAAGTTAAAACCTTGCCTACTTTAAGTGCTTATGACACTTTGCTCAAGGAAGTCTGCACAAGGGCATGAGCCCAACATGCTGTTCTTTCAATTTTTACTGCTTTCGTGCTCTCTCTCTCAACTTGAAGATTATTATCTCAGTGATGAGTTAAGTGACTTGAATTTCTGAGGCATTTTGGGATGGACTACAGGCAAAATGTAGTATGTGCGTGTAAAATGTACCTTGGAGAAAAACTGCAGAACGAGCAACCTGGTTTGCATTCTGGGTTTGAATTCTGGTTTATCATGTCGATCAGTTACACATGTTCTGCATACCTGCTTCCTTTGCTGTAGACTGCTGGAGTGATTGCCTCTCTGTAGCAGGGAGCTTTTCTCTGTCTCCTAAATCTCCATTTTTTAACATCTGAATTCTTCAGCGGAAAACTGCGAAGTACCCGAGGGATCAGTTAACACTAAAATACGAGTTATTTATTACTGCAGCCATGGGATGAAGGAAGTCATTTTCTAGAGGAGCTTACCTTCCCACCCACGTGTAGCTTCAAGGCTCTTAGCTCGCTGTCTTAAAAGATTGATCTCGATTTTATGATGCTTTTAATCAGTATTGTTTGCCAGGGATTAGAGGCCTCATCGCAGATCCTGTCTCCTCCAGGGCCTGGCGTTGCTAATGCTGCCCCACATATCTGTGCCTGTGGCTCCTCCTGTAGCAGGACAGTGAAAGTTTGGCACGAGATGGAGCCGTGAAGATCTGGCCCTTCTCACATGCCCTGGGCGCTCGTCGGCTGTGCGGGTGGCACGGGGCAGCGCTGCTGGGGCCGCTCAGCGGTTCCTCCCCAGTCCCGGCAGGGCTGGGTAGGTGGTTTTTAAAGGTTTTGCAGCTTGTCTTAGAAACCTAATTCCTAGAAAGGTCATAACTCAAATCCTGTGCAGCAGATTTATTTTACTTAATAGTTGGAGTATATTTACACGGCATATTGTAATAAGCAGGCAGCTTTAGCCGTAACTCTGAACTGTTGGGCTTCAGTCAGTTTAATGCATGCTCTGATGCTGCAGTTTTTTTTCCATTCCCTTTAAGCATCTTATATTCAAAATTACATTGATAATCAAAAAGCTTACTGGTAAAACTGTTTAGGTCACCCCCCACCACGCCGACTCTAATTTTCTTTTATTTTTATTTTGGTTTCAAGAAGTTGCTATTTTAAATATTAGTCAAAAGTGGCTTCACGTATTGTCAGCATATGTAGGTAGGCTGTGTGGCACAGATACTGGCAAGTTGCTAGAGGGTCAGAAAGGAGAGGTAGTGAATTATTTTTAGACAGTGAAATATAGTTATTTACTGAAGCTTCCAGGCAAATCCTGTTTAACATAGTTTACATTTTTATGCCTCCAAGTTTTGTCTACAGAGTCTCAGAATGCTTATAATCTAGTTATGAAAAAATGTTTTTCTTATATGGGAGTTCAGAAGAATTTGTTGAGAAGAAACTTTGAAAAACCTCCCTTGCCAGCAGATAGTTGAAAACCTGCTACAGGGGTGGGCTCCACCTTCAAGTTGAAAGAAGGTTAATCACATTTATATGGAACGTGAATGCACTGTGAGGGTGGTGTCTCTGCAGTTCCCTGGGTGGCCACCTCAGTGACGCCAGGATAAGAACTGGCTCTCTCTTTGACATACCTGAAGTAGAGATGGGAAATAGAATCATGCTTGTTTCTTTCTTTACATGAGTGTGATTTGAACCACACTGAAGAAACCGTGCTGTTCTTTTTCTGTGCTTGGAGTGGCAACTCTCACCTAAATAAAAAGCATTGGAAAAGGTGTATGAGAAAGACAGACTGAAACACAATTGTTCCTTTTCTTAGCCAGGCTGTGGGTTTTCTCTTAAACGCCATATAGGTAAGCGTGCCTGGGGCTGGTCCTTGGGTGGAGCCCTGAGAGCCTGGATTTGTTATGCTGCAAAGTAATCCTGTTTTACAAGCTGGCCAGTTGGAATAAACGGGGCAATTACAAGATAGACTGCATGTCAGCAAGGTTGCAGGATGACTGTGTGTGGCAATCAGCTCACCGTGGTGGAGGACAGTTTCCTGGAAAAGGCTAACAGAAGTATTTTAATGGGAATCGTGGTACATGTTTGGCTGTGTTTTGTAATCCCTCTCTGTGTGTCAGAAGTAATGAACTCTTGGACTACTCAGGAGGCAGAACTGGGCCGGCCTTTTCCTTCCGAATACGGAAGCAATTTGCACCATGTTGTCCAACTTGTTACTGCGTGCTGCAGTGGAAATGGCCAGATAGGACACAGGCTAGAGAGAACAGAATGTGACTCCTTATTTGCATCCCATTTCCTCTTTCCACAGAAAATATGACCCTGTTCTGACAGCTCAGGTCTGATTAATGGGCTTGGAGCCCACAGATGGTGCAAAGCCTTTGGGATTGGAATTCAGTGGGGTGTCTAATTCCAAACGAAAGGACACAGAACAAATCCTTAATCTGTTGGGAGCTGATTGGGACAACTGTTCATACAGCAGCAGCTTGTGTTCAGGCAAGACACCATCTCATCACATTTATTTTAAAAGAAGAGATTAAACTTATCTAAGAGCATTAAGGAAAACTCCTTCAATTGTTCGTGCCAATTATTACTTCCAACTGGAAAGCCAGTCTGTTGCCATTTGAAAACTGTGGGATTAGGCAATACCACTGCAGTGTGTTTGCAAACTATTGCTGTAGCTTCAACTCTTGCTGGTAACCTGCGGGAGACTTATCTCAGCCACAGGGAATAATCTCATTTCAGGATTGTTGCTGTACAACACTCACCTGGAGTGAAAGATCCATTAGTCAGAATGAAGGATACAGATACCTCCCAAAGAAATCAGAGTATTGTTTGGTGAAACTAGAATTTGGTCTTTTCCTGGATGCCCAGCTCTTAGGAGTGGGAAGGTAGAGAGGACACTACAGATGTCATTGTGCTTCAGGGAGCTTATTAGTGCTCCAGCAGGATCCAGAAATCCCAAAGCAGGATTATGGCTTCATTGCCTCAGGTCTGTGCAGAGGTCATATGGAAACATGGTCCTTGTCTCAAAGAGATTCCTGCCTCAGAAGCAAGCATAACTTGAGGGGGAATGTGAGAAGGTGAACGGATGCTTGTAAATTTGGCTGTTTATTTATGATTAATAAAGACACATAAGCAAAACTGATTGGAAGCATCTCTGATACTCCTTACCTAGCTAGTGTCCTACAGACAAACTTAGCTACTTGGAAGCTGATGGGGTGCTAGAGAAGTAATATACTACTGACAGTTAATGTGGGGTTTGAGGACTGTGTTCTTCTCTAGTTATACGTGGCAAATGAGCTACAAAGCGAACCACCAGGTAGGAAAGCTGTCAGGAATATGGCATGGAAATGAGAGATACCTGTGTATCTGTAGAGTTCCACGATGGAGAAATGGTCTCAACTGCTCTGATAAACTGAAATTCGGGGTGGAGAAAAGAGCTTTTTCTGCATGGTGCCATCCAGCATGACAGAATCAGCTCATAGAGATGCTACTGCATGTGAAACAGTTCCTTAAGGTTGTTATTTATAAAGCCTTTGTGTTTAAGAAAAATGTCAATCTCTTGGTTGAACGAACATACATTTCCATATGTGATCTATGTGTTAAGTTTTACACAAGTACATTTGATAAGTTTTGGAATTCAGAATGCAGAGTATCAAGAAGAAATAGCGGTAAGGTACTGGCTTTGGCAGCCTGGAGAGTGTTTTTAAACTGATTGATGAGAATTACTTTCTGAAGATAGGTTCATGGTCGGTCTCCTGTAGGGTCTTGCTTATGACATCAAGACTTTCCCTCAATGCAAAGCATTCCTCTGCTGAAATGTGTGTGCATATACATGCATATATATATGCATATACATGCATATATACACACACACATATGTGTGTATATATATGTATTCAGTACTTATATATATATAAGTAGTGAAATCTGATTAAGGCCAAAAAGCAGGCTTGTCTGCTACTACTCTAGGCTGGCATCTGCTGCGAGTGGTTTTTAGAGTTGGTTTCCTTTCGATGTTGTTGTCTTCCAGGACACAAGGAAAATCCTATGAATCTTCCTCTCTTGCAATTATCCTGGGTCACAGAGAGGTTCTTGCTTGAGTGTTATGTGACCAACTGCTCTGATTGGCAACTAGCACATGGGAGATAGCGAGGTTAAAGCAGCTGGTGTAGTATAATTTAACCCTTAATTTGCAGACTGTCTGTTCAGTCAGAGATGTCTTGTTCTTTCTCAGTGTATATATGCTGTAGGGTTAGAGGCTGACTTATTTCTTAGCACATTGTGTTATTTTGTCGTCATCCAGCCTTGTTTGTCAAAATATTAATGCAATTATAATTTCTGAAACATACTTTCAATTCCATGTAAATGTGAGTCCAAAGCAATTCTTACTGAGCCTCTCAAAATCTGATCAGTGCAGCTATCATTCTTACAAATTAAGCTCCAGATCTAGTTGCCGTGACGACGTTTGCCATGCTATTTTGGCTTTCTAAATTTTCTAAAAATTTGACCCATTGATCAAATGCAATTTCACTCAGTGAAAATATTGTTGTACTTGATGGCTATTAGGAGTCAACTGTGTTCTCTCTTGCTTTCTTTTTCTCTTTAGTGAAGTTGTTAATTACTTCACTAAAAAAAAAAAAAATCAGTGATGGAAGTACTATGAGTGTGAAAGATCCACCAGATCTTCATTGACAGTCAATGTCTTAAACATTAATATGTAGGTGTATAGTCACTATATTCCATATATTAATGTACTGAAGAGCATACAACATTTGGATGGTACTATGGTGATCACCCATGCTGTGGAAGCACTCATGTTGTACTAACACCAGACCTTTCTTGTGCTTTCAGTGTGTCAGGAAACAGTCTGGGAGGTCTTCAAGACATTCTGGGATAGACTACCTGAGCGTGAAGAATACCACACCTGGATGAGCCTCTGTGAGGAAGGAACAATGAGTATCTTCGAAATGGGCACGAACTTCAGTCAGTCTGAGGAGCACCGGAGTCTGATTGTGAAGGTGGGTGCAGCACCTGGTTGGTGTTTTCTCGTAAGCAAGGGCGTAGAGTCCCCCTGCAACCTGCAGCTTGGCATGTTGCAGGCAGTGACATGTGGAGCTCTTAAAGTGGACAGGCATGAGTATCCCAGCTCTTGGATCTGTAGCGCTGAGATCAGTTCCAAAACCAAAGTGGTAGCTGATTTCATGGAGGAGAAAGCAACCGTGGTGAAGAGAGTGTTGTCTTCAATAGGTGATGTTCCCCACCAGTGGATGATGTCTAGACCTCCTGTCTGAAAAGGCAGCAGGACATGAGGCAAGCTGTGGCACATAACCCCCTGTGGTGCACAGCAGCCTTCCTGCTCTCAACTGCACATGGAGGTGCCTTCAGTTCAAGTGGCACTTCGAACCCGGAAGCTCTGACCTGTATTTCTGATGCTACCGCAGACGTATGGCAAAATTACCTGTTTGACATTTTATGTTGCCGTACATATCTTGGTATATTCTCTGCTATTTCAAGTTGAAGCAAGCTTATTTTAGCTTAAAGCAAGTAAAAGGAGCATTAAGCTAAGCAAAAGAAGCCTATCTCAAATAAAACGTGAAGGTGTCTTTTCAGGAGTTTGTGAATTTTGAAATTAAGTCCTTACTACAGAATTAATTAAGTGCTTAACTTTGTACGTATCTAAAATACAGTAGATATCTTAATTTGTCTGGATAAAAGGCTGTCTTAAAATATATGGTGATCTATGGATATTCCTTGATTACAATTTCTTCTGTTTTTGCAAGCTAATGGATGAGTATTTTTATGAAACTTATGATGAGTCTTAAACGTATGATCCCACAGAATCAGTAATGTTCTGCTACTATGGATATGCTGACATTTTTCCTTTCTGCTTTTTTATGGACTCCTATACTAGGAATGTGCACTAGGGAACGTGAGTATGATAACTGTTGTGGATAATGGAGAGAGGGTTTTTTTTCTGAGCCTGCATGTCAGTCTTCACAGGTGGACACTTCTGTGATGTCTGATGGTACTGTTGTCCTTAGAAGGTGGAGACAAGTAAAATTCATGTTAACTTTTTCTGTGCATAGTGAATATATTGTTGTAAGATTTTGATAGTGAGATGATCTATAGTGGGAGCTTATTAAAACAAATCAGAATGATTCTTGGAGGGAGGATGATGCATTTGACTTCCCACTGCTGCTTTACATTTTGGGTATGGCCCTTCAGCTTCACAGTGCAGTCAGATAAAGTGCTCTGTGTTTGATTTATTCAGGTTGTTTATGTGTGATTTAGGTTTCCTTTCTCCTGTAGAGGGATCCCTTCAGCATTACAATATTCTGAAATAGGACTCTCTATCCTATTTGCTTTCAGCACAGTTGGTAAAAGGTGACGGTTGTTGGGCCAGGTGATGGGAGACTAGGCTGCGTTAAGGGAGATAGAATGCTGTCACCACTGTGTTCCGCATGAAATGCCATAAATCTGTTCAGTGACTTTTTTGAAATAAAAGCCTGAAGCCAATTTAAATTTGAACCAAAGACTGAAGGTGAAAGGACCGTATCTCATCTCTGATCAGCCAGCTTCAAAAGTCTGAAGGTGTATTTTTGAACATGTAGGTCAGTGTGGATTTAGTTGCTAACTGACTCACTCTTTCTTATATGTGCTCATGCACAACATGCTTGTCAGAGGGTGAAACCTCTTTAAAGCAGCTCTGAGAACACTTAAGTCCAAACAGATGCAGTGGTTATGACTCTATTATTAACACCCTTCCTCCTGCTACTTGCTTGCTCCAGTCTAGTGTGATGGTCAGACCTGGGGCTCAGCCTGTGGCACCGAGCACGCTTTCTAAAGCACGGTGTCCTACCGCTTTCACCACATAGGCTGTCCAAGTTGCATGGCTAAGCCTTTCCCTTACTTGTGGGAGTTTTCTCTCTCATTACAGCATGTTCTTTCATTTATTCGTGGCTGGCTGTTGCCATTTATTTATTCATTTATTTATTTATTTATTTATTTTCATTCCTGAGGTTTGATCTGTAAAGTGCTGAGCACCTCTCGCCAAAGGGCTGCCATGACTTCACAGTGTGCACAGCACTCTGTAGTGTGTATGTATGATACATGTGAATAATCCACCCTCTCAGTTGCTTTAAAAGAAGACTCATTTCTGCCTGGCACTGTAGAAAAGTGGCGTATGTGGTTGGTGGTAGTTCTTTGACCATTACATGCCTCATTAAATACCACTTGTTTCTGATCTTCCTTTCCTCTCCAGTGTCTGTGAATCATCTGTGGTTAATTTCAAGAATAGAGTTTAGAGCCTGCAGCTGATCAAAGTATTCTTACTTTTCTTTTTATATGTATTGGCTATTACTGCCATAGCATTGATCTGCCAACTCTTTTGCATCACGCCTGTTGGCAGTTTCTGGCAGTCTTATTCTAGTGTGGCTTTGTGTATTACTTTTTGGTAGATGACAACACGAAATTCAATTTTTAGAAGAACTGCCTGCCATGAATTTTCCCTCTCTCTCTCAAAAGGAGTTTAGTGTATGTGAAAATTAGGCAAAATAATTCAGTGGGGTTTGCTCTCAATAAACAATAATTCAGCAAAATGATTGCTTTCACGCTGTTTTTGTTGTAGTGTCGAGTTTCCGTTTTGAGCAGTGTAATTGACAATTTATTAGCCTTCCTTCCTGCTTTTATTTCTTACCCTTTCCTCTAATCCATGGTAGTCACTGTCACACACCTACAGATGTTTCGATGTCTGCTCCAGCATGGATTAGTTCGTGTAGAGAAAAATTCTATTTCTCTTGCTTTCAACATAGTTTCTTACTGGATATCAGCTGGAGCTTGAACTGGATTTAGTCCCATCTCTTATTCTTTTTCCTTCAGTAAAATGTTGTTGAGTCTCTAATAGCCTGTCAAGAAGACTTAACTAATTTGATGGAGGTGAAGGCATGCATATCTGGAATTTGCTTTTTTGCCATCAGATGGCTTCTACTGGTGGGGCAAGTGTGCCTCAGCAGGCAATGCTTTTGCTGCTCTTTAATAAGTAGTCTATGCACCATACATTGTCTTGGAGAACTGAGGCCTGCCTTTGCGTGATTTCTTATGCAGGTGTATATATATGTGTGTATATATATATATATGGATGTTCTAAAGTAATATATAATACATATACTTTAAGTTTTCATCAGGTTCTTAAAGCAAATCACCTGCCAGATTTTCAGGAGTTGGATGGACAGCTTTACAGATTTATATTTGTGGCAACCATAAAAAAAGGTTTTAAATAGTCTTTTTTTTTTTCCCTCCAAAATCTTTAATTTTACTTTCTTTGTGATAATGTTGAATGAAAGTACTTTACATAGGGTGAATACAAGCCTAACTAATTTCTTTGGCTATTAGGTAGGTTTATAAAGTGTGAGATTATGTTATCCCTGCATCTCTTGTCAAATCTTGACAGAAATGGAAAAGGAGAAGTTATGATGTTCTTTGTTAGATACTCATATAGCTGCTGAGCACATTTTTTTACTTTGTAAATTACTGAAATAATGTAGCAGTTCTGGTGTAGCTGGTCCAACTGTTTTGACACCTGCTTTTCTGCTTTTTCTCTTTTAGAGAAGACTTTTTTTTGTTTGGTGGGGTTTTNATATATATATGGATGTTCTAAAGTAATATATAATACATATACTTTAAGTTTTCATCAGGTTCTTAAAGCAAATCACCTGCCAGATTTTCAGGAGTTGGATGGACAGCTTTACAGATTTATATTTGTGGCAACCATAAAAAAAGGTTTTAAATATTCTTCTTTTTTTTTTCCCCTCCAAAATCTTTAATTTTGCTTTCTTTGTGATAATGTTAAATGAAAGTACTTTACATAGGGTGAATACAAGCCTAACTAATTTCTTTGGATATTAGGTAGGTTTATAAAGTGTGAGATTATGTTATCCCTGCATCTCTTGTCAAATCTTGACAGAAATGGAAAAGGAGAAGTTATGATGTTCTTTGTTAGATACTCATATAGCTGCTGAGCACATTTTTTTACTTTGTAAATTACTGAAATAATGTAGCAGTTCTGGTGTAGCTGGTCCAACTGTTTTGACACCTGCTTTTCTGCTTTTTCTCTTTTAGAGAAGACTTTTTTTTGTTTGGTGGATTTTTTTTTGTTTGTTTGTTCTGTGTGTTCTGATGGTTCTACAAGGAAGGTTTTTTAGCTACAAAAAATGGCTTCCCTGCCTATTTCTTTTCTATGATTTTTCTTTAATTCTGTGCAGCTTGTCATAGGAAATGAAACCAGAGGTTTGAATTTTCATATGCAGCCTATGCTTAAAGTAAATAAGACTAAAGGAGAGTCAATTGCCAGTGCTTTCCCTGTTTGTTCCTTTAACTGCAGGGACCTGCTCACCAGGCATGCACTCAGGAGCTGGTTTGGGGCTGTGTTGAGCTCCCAGTCTAGACCACCAGTGCTCTGTCCTCACACCCAAGAGCTTCTGTGGAGCAATGCAAACTTCTGCTCCCTCTGTGGCCTGTTAGGGCTGAGCAAAGCATTTTTCTCTTCTATTTGTATTATTTCTAGACAATGGACTTATTGCAGATTGAGAACTAAATACTGTACTAGTCAAAAGAACTTTTTGTTGACTGGTTGTCTACTATGTCTCCTTTGCATGCTGAGACATCTCTTAAGGTTCCTGTCCAGTTTTTGGAGCTTCATACAACTTCCATAGAGGCATCTGCTGCCGGCAGTAATTAGGAAAAAGAAATCAAGCTAAGTGGACTAAAGCCTCAACTCATGTGCCAGGTTTTTTCCTTTTTTTTTTCCTTCAAAAAAATCCTTTTAGTTTCAACAATACAAAGCTTTGCCACTGTTTCATCCAGAATGTGACTTGAAAAGCTGTACGACACCAACCAGATGCTCTTCCAAAGTTTATTTGTTGAAGAGATGTGGAAAGTTTAGAATATTGGTGGCTTTGGTGCCTAAACAAAATTTTGCCCACCTTGAGGCTCACCAACCTGTAGCATATACAGAGCAATTAATGTAAGAAGTTGCAAGCAACGTTTTGTGCAAATCACATCAGAAGATGCTGCACTGACCGTTTGAGTGTGAAGGAACAAAGTTAAAGGAATTGAAGGTGTGAAAAATGTGGTGTGGTAGTAAGAACAAAGATATTTTCAAGTGGTTTAAAAAAATAGATGAGAAGTTAAGTATATCCTTATACGGTTTGCGGTTCTTTAAAATCAAAACCAGAACCACAATGAGCAGAATATACTGTAAGAACTCAGCTTCTGTTGAAAGATCCTGGAGAGTACCTTTTAGCTTGTGGATACATTTATTTCACATTGACTAGTAGTATATATGCTTATATAGCCAGAAACAATGTCAGGTCTTGTTACGAATATAATTAATAGATGTACTGTGATTAGAAGAGGAGGAAAAAAATACAGTTCCTTCTAGTAAATAAAAAGTAATCTTTATCAAGCCGTACTTATATTTTTTTTACATTCCATTTTTTTCATTAGCCTAATGTAATATCAGAGAAAACAAGGGAATAAGACGCATGTGCGTGTCCAGCATAAGACTTTTACTGTTTTTGTAATACAAACTGTATTGTAACATTTAGCTGCAGCACATGCTGACATTTTGAAGGTGGCCTTTGGCTGTGGGGAAAAACAACACATTGTTGATTTTCTTGGGTGATTATTTTGAGTGGTCTTACAGCCTCTTGTTTAATACTCTTTTGATTGCCAGTGTTCTCTGAACTTAACCCACGCTGATGTGTCTATCAAACAGAATAACAAGAATAATAACAGCAAGACAAGTAGGTAGGCTGCTGTGTGTATAGGCCTAGAAGAAGAAAAAGGTGACCATCAGAATTTAGAATACATCCAGTATTGCTGTGTAGCTGCCAAGTTACTGCTGACATGTGAGGGTCTCCTAAATCCATGATTCCTCAGCCTTTGGCTATCTGATTTGTGGCAGTCTCAGGGTCTTTGTTCCCAAGAGAGAAAGAAAAGATCTAAGCAAATAGGGGAAACATAGATAAAAGTGAAGTAACTTCTTCCTGGAGCAAGAGACACAAGTCAGGGCCGTGCCAGCTGCTCAGCCCTGGCTTCTGTCTGCATAGAGCTTCTTCCCATATGGTGACAAAGCACAACTACTCAGCAGTCCCTGCCAGGAGCTAGTATCTGAGTTGTTAGTGCAGTGAATGCCTTGAAATAGGTCTAACAGTATTCCTTGGTGGGTGGAGAGGACCTAAAACGTTGATGGCTATAATTTTTCTGTTTAATTGCTGCACATCCAGTTAAGTCATGGTGACCTGAGATAATTGTTTTTCTGTTCAACAAGGCACTTAAAACAAAGAGGCCCAACTTGCATGACTTTTGTCACTGTTCTGTTTGGTCAGTTAATTTGGGGCCATTTTTTCAATCCATCGGAAACCTGAAACTTGATGTTTTATGGCTCCTGGAGAATTCAGGAAATGTGTTTTACCAAGAGACTTTAATAGAATAGGCCCTCACCTTTCCAATACAAGTAGAATCTCCTTCCCAAGTCCATAGCAAAGTGCAGATTAAAGCATGATACTGCGATGCTACTGTTGTGAAGTTTTGCCTGCATCCCACATTTTCAGTGTGGGCACATAATGGGCCAAATCCATCCCTTACAACAGATTATGTGTCCCAGTCTCTATTTCTCCAAACTTCAACCCAATTTCAGAAAATAAGGTCTTAATGAGTTGCTGGTCCTTGTATTTGTGATGACTATCTACCACAACAAGGGATGTTGAGAAAAGCAGTAACGAGAAACGAAGAATTAAGGGAGCTTGTGTAACTTAAGTCATTGCGCAGATACTCAGCTATGCCTGCTGAGGGCTCATATACCTCATACCTGTGTATATACCTGTGTATAACAAAACATATCTGAACAGTGCTGGGGCAATGAGACATGTGACAACATGAATTCGGTCATGAATCCTTTCCAACGGAAGCACAAAGGGTGTGTGATTTTTGGATGCTGTTGAGAGGGAGACTTATGCTGTGTGCACCTTTCGGTGGAGCTGAGATCCAAGAGTGAAGCTGAGAGTTAGCTGTGGAAAGGAATTTGTAGCACAGCTTTGTCTGAGAACCAAAAGGCAGATGGTTTCTCCAGGACTTCCCAAAGCAGTGACAGGAGGTGCTCACCTAACAGAAGTTAACTCAAAAAGCTCCTGGGCCAAGAAACAAAAATTGCACTTGTGTTGACTCAGCAGTGCATTTGTTTAGTATTGATTTTTTTTTTTAAGCCCATCAGCAGCTCTATCTGTTTCAGTGTCTTTGGAGCACAGACTAACTGTTCAGTGAGGGAGATGAAGATGAAAAGGGCAGAAGGCAACCCTGCCTTAGGATCTATCAACAGGTAGCATAATGAAACAACTTCTTTGCATGCTGAAATGGGCATTTAGCAGTGCGTTGTCTGGGAGTGATTTTAGGGTTCTGCTTGCTGCAGAACAATGCTTAGATTTTTTTTTTCTTAAAGAGAAGCACAACCTTTAAAGAGTTCGGTGGCGGGTTTGCTCTATTATTTACTGCATGGGGGAGATATACCAAACCAAATATCGCTTACCTTCTTTCCAGGCATGTGTATTAATTCACGAAGCAAACCTTCAGGCTTCTTATCTCCCTGAGGACTGTTTGCTCCAGGCGCTGTGTTTTGAAACTCCGGAGGCAAACTCTCAGGCGATGCGTGTATCCATCACGATGCAAGTGTCCAGGGTTCTTCTTCCCCTGGTAACCATTTGCTCCAGAGCACACTTAGAGCTCCGAAGGCTGCACTTAGAGCTCCGAAGGCAAACTCTCAGGGGAGACCCGTAATCGCATGCAAAGTAGACTTCCAGGAAGCAAAACTTTCAGGAAAAATACTTAATAGAGTGAAATAGCAAAATGGCTGGCTCAAGCTGGGTACCTGTGTAGAGGTCTGCCCAAGCATAGAAAACTACAAACTTTTATATCTTTACAGAGTATTCACACTCAGATTCAATCCGATAGCAAAATTTCACCACCAAGTCCCTTGCTCCCCATTAGGTTTCCCTGAGTCCACGTGGGCCTTTGTTTTGTTCAGTTGTAGACATTGGTTTTGGTCCATATCCCTGAAGGTGTCATTTTGTCTGGACAACTCCTTTCTTCTCAGCGAAGTGCAGAAACAGGGCCCACTCTCCAGATGCCTGTGGTGTCTCCACGTTAGCCTTAGATCATTGTTTTTCGCAGTCAGTCCCATTTTTCCCAGCAAAATGCAAGTTAGACTTTAGCTTGTAGGTGTTTAGTGTAGTCTGCAGTTACTTTTGGTCAATACAAGTAGGACCTTACAGCTTAACATTTTAGCAAATCTAGTCTACCAAGTAACATGAAGCAAAGAGTATACTAAAAATCATACAGCCTTATATCTCTAGATAATCCATTACACTCAGTATGCATCTACTTAAGCTAAATGACTAATATTGAACTTAAATTGGGTTCATCCACCGACCTCTGAGTAGTAAAACCATTGCTATACAGCTCACTTATTTAGCAGGGAGAGCTCAAAGTAGGCTCATCCAGGCTGTTGTATTTATTGAATGAAGCGGTTGACTCGTAGACAAATTGCATACACTAGGAAAGATCCGCATGAGACTCCCTGTGGCAACAAGCCACCGGCGTTCAGTGGGTTTCCTGGAGGGCGTTCTTGGCCTGGCTGTGGCTCAGACCTTTACCCCCTCTGGAGCCTGGACCAATCTGCTGCTGGTTTGGCTGGGGGGAGATTGAGTGCATCCGCCACAGCGATGTAAAATACGTGTTTTTTTCCTGAATTCTGCACTGTATTCAAAGGTGGGATGCAGCACCCCAATGGTGTGAGTTATTTGGAAACGCTTACTCTTAATGCTGTAGTTTCTGATCATTTCATGACTTTGTCTTCCTAAGGTTTCCTGGAGACAGAAAGATGTCTTCTGTTGTTTTTCCTTTTCCTGTTCTCTGATCTCCCTTCCGTTGTCTTTATCTGTGTAATCAAATGTCCTAATCACATCTTCCAATGCCTTTTTGATTGTTGACTAAGACACCTTAACAATTTTTTTCTTTGTGTAGAACATCTCCAGTTTCTTCTAAATCTGGAAAAAAGCAGATTTCATCTGTTCTTTCACACCCTCCACCCCATCTTGTGGATGCAAAAAAAAACAAAACATTCTGTTGCCCTCCTTTCAGCCATTCTGTCAGGTTCCCTTCACCACCTTTCTTATCACCACATTTACTGTTCTCCTATTGACTTTGTCTCTTTCTTTTTGCATTGCAAGTTTTAACCTCCTCTAACTTAAAAAGAAAAAACCCCAAACTTTCACCACATACATGCAAACAGATTAATTAGCTCCAGTTGCTTCTCCAAATCTCACCTCATCTTCCTTTCATCTCTTAAACTCTTTCTGTGTTAATTCTCTGTCTGGTCAGTCTCTTCTAGTTCCAACCTAAATCTTCCTTTTCAGTTTCTTTTTGATACCTGGCACAGCGCAGCAACTGTCAGCCGTGAAGCCTGTGCTCATCTCTTTCCATGCAGAGCTCAGAACTGATACTTCATCCTCATCATCCTGGTCTGATCAGCTCCTCTACTTTGCAAATCTGTAGTTCTTCCTTGTTTTCCCCATATTTCACCTCATTTCTGGATAGCACTGCCTAACATACACTGAAGACTTGCTTTTATGTGGAGAGGTCACCTCTGCTGCGGAGCTGAGTCCTCCTGGACAGACTGGACCCTTAGCTTGTTTCTGACATCTTACTGTGGCTCTCCAGCCTTCATTTCCAGTTGAACATGGCTAAAATGATTTCTGTTCCACTAAACTTTTCCTGCTATCTCTCTTCTTGCTCACTGTAGACCATTTTTTCACCTCATCTGTCAGGGCTGTGCCTCAGAGCACTGGTCTCCATCTTGGACTTTCCTTCCAACTTCAGTCTGGACATTGTCATCCATTCCCTTGAATTCCCCCTGCATTTTGGCTTTGTCTCTGTGAGACTGTGTTTCTGCCACACACTGTGGTGTGGAGTCAGGACAGGCAAAGAGAGAAGCATTTCTTGGTATGACTTTCTGTTGGAAATGATGTGTACAGGTGGACTAAATCAAACTTGCTTGGTACAATCCAACATAGATAGGATTAAACTAATATGACATTATTTAAGATCCCCTTGACATTTCCTCCACCTTTTTCTCCTGCCTGGAATTATCTCCAAGGTATTTTGTCTTCTGTGCATAATGATTGTCTCTTAGGCTCAGACAAGAGTATCCTATATAATTGCTTTTCCTGCAAGTTCACATGTTGACAGCAGCTCAGCCATCCAGTCAGGACTGTATTGCAGTAGCCTGTATGTAATACTATGGACTCTCATTAATTCGTGATAATTTTGCGTTATATAAAACTGTCTGTCTGTTGAGAAAGGGAAGCGCTAGTGCAACTGACACAAAACTCCCAGCTCCAGGAGAATTAGTATAATAATGTTACGAAGGTCTTACTTCAAGCCAACCGATTTTTTACAGAGCATCTGCCAGAGGTTACTTCACTGAGTAAAAACCAGCCCCTTGAGCTTCGGTGTGGTGGCTGCTGCAATGTAGAACTATTTATCGATCACTTCAAGTATTCAAAGGATGAAGATGTTCATTAATCCTTGCAGATTCTTGTGTGGTGTGTATGTTTATAACTCCATCTTGTTAATGAAGGAACTGAGCCAGAGAGGTGAGGTCATTTGGCAAAGGCTATTCTGTACTAAATGAGAAACTAAGCCAGTGTTAGAACTCTAGAACCCTTGGCTTCCAATTAGGGGGAAAAAGGTGCCTGTATGCCATGAAATTAAACTGTCAGTGCTTGTACCCACCCCAGACTGAGATGCAAGTTAGATATTTAAAAGAGAGCAAGGCAATTACACTACAAACTATTGCAGACTGTGCCAGCTTAGCAATAAGGGGATGCTTCATTTTCACATCCTCAGTTGAAAAAAAAAAACAACATAGTAAAAACCCCAAATTTTATATTTCAGTCTGTATGACTGATCTACAATGTGTGAATTTGTTTTTCAGCCCTGTGTAGACGGTTAGAAACTAAAGCCTGGGTGTTTGGATCACACTTCTGATTTTACTATAAGCCCTGAGACTTTACCTGTGACATAAAGCTGCACGATGATGATAATCTCTATTCAAGACATATGGGTCTTAATGAATGACTTAATTCTTTTGTCAATTCATTTGTAATTTACAGTTCATGCATTTTTGGTTTTGTTGTTTTTGCAATAGCTGCACAGCATTATATAACAACCAAATTTGAGGGTGGTAATCTTTACCATTATTTCTCAAAACTGCCATTGAATTCAGGGGCAGATTTTGTCTAAGAAAGAGCTGTGAAAAGTCAGGACATTTAAATAGTTATTTAAAGCATGTAATCCTTTAAAGTTATTTTATTTCACAAAATATATGATTCACAATGAAGAAAGTATATTCTGTTCCAAACTAGGTGAATTAAGGAGTGATCCAGCTACCCCACACAGAAGGTCCAAGCCAATCATGCAGTATTAAGCTTTGCTACAAAACTGGATGACAATTTAGTAATTTGATGCCTTTATTTAAAATGTAGATGTGGAGGTAGTGTGTTGAATTTGATATTCTAGGCCTTGGCCATTACAATAATAATTTGGCATTTCAGGTTGCATTCTTCTAAGTTCCTGTCATAATTTATTGAATAGAAGACTTGGAAATAACAAGACACATGGGTTAAGTCCTGGGAGCCAGGCTCAGAAAGATGGGTGCCTCAGACTGTCCTTCACCAGAGCTTGGATCAAGGCACCCCTCGCTGGGGCTGTTTCCTTGCTCTATGAAATGATCAGGACTACACTGACCTCTGCTGTCTATTGCCTTTGTGGTCTAGTGGGTAAAGCTGCTGGGTACAGACTACCAGGTCGTATTAAAAATGTATGTGGGGCCCCTGAAAACCATGTTTGGTTTTTAATAGCACCTACAAACTGCCTCGACTGACTGAATGTAGAAGAAAGTCTCTTTTCTAATGAACAAACACTTTTTACTAGAAGGGCTACTACTTACAGGTAGCTTTTCAAAAGCTTGCAGAGGGAATCAATATCTCTGTTTGCTGCAGATCCCGGTGCCCTAAAGACGAGTACAAGCACTGTAGAGAGCAGTGTGATACCCCTTAAAAAAAAAAATACATGAGGTCCAGTACAGTCTTATTGGCCCAAGTAAGACTTTTCACTGATTAACAAGACTGCCTAGTCTTGTTAATTTCTTAGTTTGTCGCTTAAAACTGGTCTAGTTGTATCTTAATTTTTCATTAAAAAGTATCTCCAAATACTTCATTTAATGGACTTGTATAATAAAGGTTGGCCAAAGGACATGCTGAAAAGCGAACTGACTGAAATTAGTATTTTGGCAAGCCCTCCTCAGGCTGATATCCAGGCTGCCTGCCATTCTAGCTGTGATCAGACTTACTGTCCACACATGTCCTGGACATGAGAGAAAGGTGGTCATTGGGGTGGCCCTGATCCATAAAGACTGAACTTCTAGACTTAGAAACTCAGGTGAAAAGGATGAGCAGGTTAACCTGTTTAAAAAGTCTCTTCTGCCTTTTTGTTCCTCCTTCACAAAAAGAGTCACCAGGATAGCTCAGTGTGTCAGTCCTTAGGTAACTGAATACATACAGGTGTTTTACAGAGAGGTTTTTGAAGTGGAAATACTATGTGTTAAGTTTATTGTAATTTAACTCGAAAGTAGATATTTGAGTTGATCTAGTTTGAGCTGAGTTTTTACTGAAAAATGTATCTGCGTTGATTATGTAAAGAAAGCCAGCCCAATAAACAAACTGCCAAGCATCCCTTTTCCCCTGAAACCAGAGAGAAACCGAAGTTTTGTGGCTGGACAATAATCTTCTATAAGTATTTTGTATTCTGTGTGTATTGATACAAGGGCAGCATAGAGCATTATTCCTCAACAGCTACCATGCTGCAAACTACACAGGGTCTCAGCCATTTCTTGTGGGGTTCCCCACAGTGTGACTCCTCTCTAGAACCAATGTCACTAGCACCAGGAGAATTTTGATGAAAAATTGTGAACTGTGTAGCCCTGCCTTAGTGTTTATATACCAATAAATGAAAAAATGTCATCCCTGTAAGTTGTATAACCCTAAACAAGGTCATCGGACTGATCCTACTATATTACTTTAAAACTGTAACTGTACTTTCAAAAGGATGGTTTTAAATCTATTGACAAGTAGCAGAAGTAACAGTGTATTTGTTAAGACTGTTTGCTTAAAAGGATCTTTTTGTTAACCTCCTCGAAGGTGAGAGAACATTGTTCCTGCAGAACAATGCAGGAAAATGCAGAAACACAGAGCATCTTCTGACAATGTTCTTTACAGCATCGATTGTTGAGTTTCAGTTTTATTTTGGAAAGGTAGGACACATTTTCTTTTTAGCCGGGACTTTGTTAATAGATTTTGAACTTAACAAATGAACACAGAACAAAGAATCGTTTTGACAAAGGGGAGGAAATAAAGTGGTATAAACTGCATTTCAAGTCTTTTCACATTGTGACGCTCAAATATACTTAGAGTTGGTTTCTTCATTTGTTTTCCAGAAACTGTCCTATACAAAGGAAGCAATGGGCAGGTGAGTATCTGTGTTTGCCTTGCATTTTATTCTCTCTGGAGATAACAGCAGGGCTGAGTGGTGAGATTTTGTAACCATTTCCCTCTTTTTCTTGTCAGCTCCTGCACTGATTGGTCATGTGGGTAAGTAATTTTCCCTTTTTAAAGGCTCCTGATCCATCCGTTCTCCAGTTCTTGCTGCTGCCAGAGTTGACTTGTGCACTGAAGATGAACAAAGTTCACTTTTGTGCAAAAGGACGCATAGAAAAGTGTAATGGAGCAATCCTGTGGTTCTCACATGTGAACCTCTCACAGGCTGCCCTGGCATGCTTGATGTGCTCAAAATATCTCAGCCAATCTAGGGCTTGTACTTTTGCTTAAGTATGTCATCACCTTGTTGGCCATTGGGCACAGATGCAGGCTATTTACCTGATGAGATTTTGTGGGGGAAATCTATTTTGGGAAAGAGATGTGTCCATAGTTAGTTGTGTTAGTGTTCCGGTTATCCTGCAAACATTTTCCAAGGGCTTTAAGGTGATCCTGGTCATCGTTACAACAAGCAAGGAGGTGTAATGTTTCTGAAATACTTTTGAAAAATACTTTCGAGAGATGTATTCTAAAAACCAGTTACAAGGGAACTGGCTGCTTGGGCTCCTCACACTTTTAACAGGGCAATAAAAGTGAAAACAACTCTGAACTGTGGCTTTTTTTTTTTTTTCTAACCAAAGCAAACCTGAATTTGATCTGTTATTTTTGTATCTTTTTTGAACGGAAAGAAAACCCAGTTCAAATTATTATTTCTCCATTCCTACTCAGACCTTAATCCAAGCTGTTATTTTTAGAGCAATTCAGACCCAAACAACCTAGTTCTGAACCCATCTGAAAAACTGGCAGGTTCAATTCCCTGCTTTACAGGCCAGGTAAAGCTGTGATAAATAACAGTAATTCACTCCCTGGGAAGAGCAAACACTTAACAGACTTCAAAAAAGCCTTGACCTCCCAGATGAAGTATCCTCATAATGATTTCTTAACCACAACATTATATGTTAAAATTAATAACCTATAATGATAAGGGCAAAAGGATTCCTAAGAGATTGATTTCTCTCTGTCCTGTTGAGCTGAACACTCCTCTGACACGAGCACTCCTCAAGGCCTCCAGGTGAACTGGGTAGTCTACATCTATTCAGAACTTTCTCTGTTGAGAATGCAACATTGACCAAACTTTTATATGTTTTTGTTTTCAAAGAGAAAATAAATTTTAAAAATAATTTTGTCCTTGTAAACTTTGTGGGTGCAATTCTTTCTCATGAGCATCAGTCATTCTCTAAACTGGCTATTTACATTAATGGAACCACATCTTATTTATCATAAAATGTGATGTCTCAGTTCAAATGTTGAAGACTGAAAAAAATATTTCTGAAGAAGTTTGAGTTTGAAAACCTATTGTATCTCTTCATGTGATCATTCATGAAATCTAGTAAATGTGGAGATGTGTGAGAGGAACTGGAGTCAACACAATTAATCTAGTGTCACCACATGCACTGGGCTACACAACCTAACAATGGAAAAGCCCAGCATGTCATTGAAAGTTGGATCGGTGTGATTAATGTTGTACTTGTACAAAAGCCATCCTATCAAATGCTTTGTGACTGGCACTAAAGGAGCTCCAGTTGACAATTGGCAAGCTTTACCCAACTCAATTCATTGCATCTTCTCAAAAATTTATCTTATCCCAGTATATATTAGGTAGCTTTAGGATGGGATCTTTATTTTCACAGTCAGTTTAAACTTTAGTTTTACAATATCTTCTCCTCTAAAAATTGTTGTTTGTCTTGTGCTTGGATACGATAACATTTTATAGCATGAAGAGTGATACAGGAGATATAAACAGATTTGCTCTGGATAATGGAGCATCAGGAAGAAATTAATATAAATTATTTTGGCAATATTAAAACCCACAAACCTTATTCTAAGAGTGTTCTGGGTATCTTAGAACATTCGTGGTTTAAGATGGGAAGTTTGTAAGCCAGGGCCATGTGAAAACAAAGCCATGATTGGCTGCCATGGCTATAAGATGTCTCATCTAACTTTAGATGTCTTCCATCAAGAGGAGTGAGTGAGCCATCTCAGTATTGCCAACAGCTCACGTTGTTATTTCCTACAAAAAAATATACTGGACCTCCCAGTACACACCAGAATAAAATGAAGACCTTTTAAAGATGTTCTGTAAAAAGTCAGAGTACCCTACCCAGGATCACCCCCAGTCTTTAAGGCACAGTGTGGGAAATACAGTGTCAGGTCCCTCCTGCACAGAAGGAGATATTGGTGCCACTCGGCCAGCTCCCGGGCAGGGCTGTTGTCACCTGCTGACCCATGTGTGCAGAGTGAGGCTTGTCCAGTGCAGGGCAATGCTGTGACTTGAGCCCGACTGCCTTGCCACCCAGCTGCGTCAGAACAGGGAACTGACCTGGTCTCATGTCTTAAGGGATGGAAGGACTATCCTAAGGCACTAGCTTGAGGTTTGTAGCTGAGATGTTCAGGTGAGGCTCCCACATTACTAGGGAAGGACCAGCTTCTCCAGAGGATGCCTGGAAGCAGAGGCCTAACTGGTGCTCTGGCTTGTCCTCCGGGGAGCTCCAGTTTCTCTGGCGGATGTGCAGAAGCAGTCATTTCAGTCTGGAGACCTAGCATTAGGCATATTTCTCAGTCTGCTTTTCCATTGATAAGAACAAAGGAAGTTTTGCAGTAGGTTCATTTTCTAGAACATAGCGCAGGCAACAAGAAGCTAGAAGAGTGTTTTCTTTTTATGAGCTTTGACCTTTTCTTTTTTTTCCTTTTCTGTGAAACAATTGTTTCTGTGAAATGATTCCTTAATTTGGGGCTGATCTGGAACAGAAGACAGACTCTTGATATCTGTTGGTCATTTTAACTACACTACCTTTCTAGATTAAAGCAGAACTGTGCTGAAAGCTATAAACAGTTGTAGAATTGAAGCTGTGACTTAGATAATTTAGTGTATGTCATATAATCCTACATAGATGTCAATACTGTGTCTCTATCTAACTGGAAAATGCTAGCATAGTTTTAGCGTAGCCTACAGAAAGGTGTCTTGCACTTGTGTAATTTACTTCCCAGAATAACTCACAATCCAGCATTACTGACAATTACGTAACAGCAGGATGAAAGTTTGTTCCCGTAAGGCTGGTGCACGCATTCATGTAGGTCAAATGCTCAGCCAGCCTGGCCTTTTAAGGAACTGAGAGATTAACCTAGAGTACCACTGAGGAGGAAACTTCAAAGGAAAAGTAATAGATGGGGCATAAAGCAGATGTGTATAGAGCAGCCCAGTGGACATTGTGGAGTTTTGCCCCAGTTGGAAGTGTGGGAGCACTACATCACTAAAGACGTTTAACAGTTACTTTATTCAGGAGGTTATTGGGGCTTTGTATACCGAATTTTGCTGTCAGTTTTGGTGTATGTCTTGTGACAATAGGATAGTTGTTTTGTCTAATGCATAGGGGGTCAAAAGCCAGATCTTGAGAATCAATTGAAGGCAAAGAAGTTGCACCAAACTGTTGCCATAGAAAACTAGAACTTCTATGTCAGAGCCTTGCTTGAGTGCTGTGTGAACAATAACATATTGAAGAAAAGATAAGGAGTGTGAGGTAGTTGAAAAGGCTTGAAATAGTGCACTACTTGTTCACTTTTTCAGACGTGGCTGTTAATGTCAAATTAACAGAAGCATGTGTCCTTTCTGACTGGTAGTTGCTGATTCTGGACTCACTGAAATTAGTCGCAGTAAATCATGTCTGGACCTCCTTTGTTCTGTCTGTGTTCTCTGCTATGAAATACACTAGCCAGTTTAGGATCCATATTTCATCAGTGGTGGCAGCAATGGTTGGTCATGTTATCAACTCAGGTTTTGTACCCTTTATCTAAATGTGCTTCGTTGAAAGAGAGTTTGTCTTCCATGCTGGGATCATTTCAACAGTTCAGCAGTTCTGCCTGCAGTGAAGAAGAAACGTATGTGAGCTTCTTTACTATCTGCATGTGGACTTGGCAATGATATTGCTCGTTTCAGAAATTTTTGAGCATCTGCACAGCTTTACCCTATGTGAAGGGTTCCGCACTGCTTGTCTTCAGTTGTGTATTTTCTTTTGTGCTCCCTACTATCAGGTAGCAAATATGAAAGATTTGTCCTGCTTAAGACCAAAAAAGAGGTCGAAATTCAAAAAATACCTAAATAAAAATTAAGGTAAATGCAAGTACAGTTTAAAGGAAATGAATCTAAATACAAGGCTCAAGTCTTGCATTCTGCACTTGCATAAAAATACTTCTGAATTCACATACTTAGTTCAGAGTCATGTGATTAAGATATATGAAAAGGAGAAAATCAGACCATAAAATGATTTTCTCCTTCTGTCTTCAATATAGCCATTGAAATAAAAACATTCAAGAAAAATAAATAATTGACACAACAGATTAGACTGTAGGACATTCAATTTGATAAACAATACCAATCATTGATAAACTGATGGATGCCCAGTACATGTAGTATAAATTTGAAGATGTCACCCTCTTCAACAATAGTATAGAGTTTGTGTTAAACCCTGAGTAGTGGTGTAGAGGAAAATGTGACTTATACTTTTATAAAATTTCATGGGGGCGTGATGGTGTCACTGCCCCGTTTCGACAGGTCCAGAGTAGTATTTCTTCTTAATAACACAGTATGGCTGCACATAAAGAACTTGCTTAGGCTCTACAGTTGCCTGTGAGTCAATAGGACTCTGTATATGCTTTGGTGGACTGGAACCTATCGAATCTTTTCCTGACACAACTGATGTTATACAGAAGTATATACCATGTGTTTTGAAAAAGGGGAATATAGGCTGTATTTGTGAGCTGTGTTTGCTGTATTAGTACATATAGGTTGTCCATAAGCACTGTTTGCTTCAGATCAACTTCTGAGGCCCTTATGGGTCTTGTCTCACACCTGCCTGGATCCCGGTGTCTAACAGAGCTGCATGATCTGAAACTGGTTGTTTCTGCCAAGGAAACACGGTGCAGTGTTGTTTGTTCTGCTGTTTAGACATCTGCTTGTGCATATTCCTTCCTGCCTCTCCATACATATGTGTATGTTTTTATATTTTGCTTACTGCTCAGCCAAGGTGGTCCAGGGCATCATTCTTGCAGGTAGGACAACAGAAATTACATTTAATACGTATGTGTCTCAAATTCTCTTGCTGGAATGTAGTTCTCTCACTTGGAGTGGCTTGCTTGTGTAGGTATAATTAAAGATAAAGCCTGGGTCCTGGATTAATCCTGGGCCAAAAAAATTCCCTTATATTTTAAATGGTGTGACTGAAAGGGAATTTGAATCTATGTTTACCTTGAAGAGCAGTGTGTACAGGCAAATCAGTATATGCATTGTGTGCAATTTGAGTAACTTCCGTAGAGATACCTAGTAGTATTGCTACTTTTTAAGGAGATAATAAAGTGAAAAATTGAAAAATTAAAATGTTAATGGAAAGTAGGAGGCAAAAAGAAACAAAGCAAAAAGAAAGCAAACTTCACCGTTCTGGTAAAGCAATGGAAAGCAAGGTTGTACATAAAGTGAAGTTCATTATAGCACATTTTCTTAAAACGTGATTTTCATTCTCCTGAGAAAAAGTGATAACTGCTAGTTTGACCAAATTCAGTACCTGGCTGGTCTTGCTTGGTTAGATTAATTAGGATTTTACTAGGTGTTATTTAAGCCCTTGGCTTTTAATTTTCAGCCAGCTGTGAGCTGGAATTTCGTCAGAAAATTGGTTCATTCTTGGGGACTTATATTTAAAGGCCCCTCAGTGCCAGTAAGAATATATTACCTGGCCTTGACAAAGAACATGGCCTGTTGCGGCTTAAGGTAATGGTTTTTCTTGTCTGTGGCTGCCACTACATGGCCAACCTGGAGTCTAGGCTGGTGATACTAACCATGCACCACTCACTTGAGTGGGGGACTGAATCCTCTGGGACCTTAGAACTTGGAGAATTTTATTTTGAGACATCTATAACCAGTAATCTAATCTAGAAGGAGTGCTCTAGAAAGCTAATTTTAGGCTTTTCCATTTGCAAACTGCTCCTCTTTTGAAAGCATGATTTACACCATTGTGTTCTCTTTGGTTTTTCCTGTCTACTTCGACAATTTTTCCTTTAAAACCTCAAGAAACTTGATTGAAATTGATCTTGTGGGTACACTGGCAAACACAGCTGTACCCAGCCAGGGCTGCCCTGTGCTCTGCACAGCCGATTCCAGACGGCTCCAGCCCACCCACCACAGAGACCAGCTGAGCCCTGCAGCCGTGGTGGTGGCACCTCAGGGAAAGCCCGTGTAAGAAAGTGCAAAACACTGCCCAGGGAAAGGAAGAGGGAACAAAAGTAACAAGAAATGGTGGCATAGGGAACACCAAGGTGAAAGAGGGAGGAGGAGGCAGCGCTGCAAAGTGGAGCAGGTATTCCCTGCAGCCCAGGAAGGACTCACGCTGGGGAACTAGGGCTGTTTATCCTGGAGAAGAGGAGGCTGAGGGGACACCTGATCGCTGCCTACAACTACCTGATAGGAGGTTGTAGCATGGAGGGTGTTGGTCTCTTCTCCCAAGTAGCAAATGATAGGACAAGAGGAAATGGCCTCAAGTTGCACCAGGGGAGGTTCAGATTGGATATGAGGAAAAAATTATCACAGAAAGGATTGTCAGGCATTGGAACAGGCTGCCCAGGGAAATAGTGGAGTCACAATCCATGAAGGTGTTTAAAAGGTGCATAGATGAGGTTCTTAGGGACATGGTTTAGAGCCAGAGTTAAGTAATGGTTGGACTCAATGATATCGAGGATCTTTTCCAACCAAAATCGTTCTATAATTCTGTGATTCTCTGTTTGCTGAGGGAACTGCTACCCCTGGAGAGCCCAGACCAGGTAAAGGAGACAGGAGTGAAGTTGAGCCTGGGAAAGGGTGGAGGACACGTGTTGTTTTCCCATTGGTGTTTCCCACTGCCCAGATCTATTTAAATATGCAAGAAATTAATTAATATGCAAGAAATTAATTTTCCCCAAGATGAGCCCGTTTTACCTGTGGACACAATTAGTAAGTGATCTTCTATTTTTATCTTGACTCAGTAACTTTTTTGTCTTATTTCCTCCTGTCTCATAGAGAAGGGGGAGTGAGAGCGCGGCTAGGTGGGCCAGGGCTGACCCACCACAGAACTGGGTGCTCAGTTCAGTTGGTCAGGTTGTCATTTAGGCCTTTAGAGATGCCCTAAGTTGCAGCACACCTCTGCAGTAGGCTGGCAGATGTGACATGGGATCTGTGGGCCGCTGGTGCCTTCTGGGGCAGCAGCTGGAGGCCCCTTGAGGTGTGCTGGGCACCAGCCTGTGGGCTGGATCGAGTCCTGGGAGTCTCAAGTTAAGCTCAGAGCATAATTTCTTCCACCATAGCAAGTCGTGTTTCTTACTGTCCCCTTCTAAAGAAAAGGGGATTGATACAACGCTCAGCTGATATTTATAGATGGGTTTGAGCACTGCAGCTGAACAGAATATTACAAATCCTGCAGCAGAGTTGTATCCACTGCACATCACTTCACTTTTGTTTTCATTCTGACCCTAGTTATGCTAAACAGTTTGTAATAAGTAAAAGCCCAGATTGTTTCATCTCTCCTGAAAACCAGAATCTTATTTGCTTCAGAACATACCACCATTACATATGATGCACTAATACGCTTTATTTACTGATGCTGTAAATTCGTAACGCTCTGGTATAGATGTTGATGCCTGTTGAAATTCGTAAGATTAGAGTTTCGCATGCTTAGAGTTAGGTGAATTTATTTGGAAAAAAAATAATCTGAACAACTAATAATTAAGTAATAGTTATTATTTCAGTTCTAAGATTGTAAACAAATAAGAAAACTAAATCCCTCTAAAATATAACCAGTATTCTTAAGAAAGTCTAAATCCTGTTGATGTGTTGGGCTGTTTTGTGTAGTGTTTTGTTGTTGCTGTTGTTGTTTTAGCAGAAAGAAGTTGGTGGTTTTTGAATGAGTTACTTGTGAATTTTTGTATGTGTGATGTGACAGAGAGGATATGAGAGCATATCTTGTCTAAATCATACTTGCCAGCAGAATTTGGCCTTCCAGTCTTGCAAATCATTCTAAGATTTACTGAGGCTGTCAAAGAATTGGTAGAGAGTTACCTTGTGCTCTGCTGCCTGAAAACAGGTACCAGTGTCCACGAGATGGAAGCAGACACAAATAACTGTACATTTCAAAGTTTGGATAGAGCTCATCAGCTTTAGTTGTTCAAGAAAATAAGCAAAGGTACTGTTTAAGCTCTCGAATAAGTATTTTCTGCTTTGTTCATCTGGAGGTTATTTTATTTTTCATTAATATTTTATAATAGCTGTGCAGATCTCACCCTGTCAGTTTAACATTCCCTGAACTTACTATATTTTGGTATAGTTAACCATTATGCACAGAGCTAGCCTGTGCCTCCTGAGGAAGGATGGGTGAAAAGGTTCTTGACTTAAATAGAAAAATACATCAGGTTTGTCTTCAGGTTTGTTTATTGGCGAGTGTTGTGGTCTCAGAGGGGCAGGGGGAGTAATAGAGTTTGAGATGTTAACTCAGTAAAACTCTCATATGTTTGATCATATGCTTGTGCCCTGGTATCTTTAGTATGGAACTTTGGATCTGGTTGTCTGGTGCTGCAGGCCTCTGGGTTTTGTTTTTTTTTTGAGTAATACAGAGACTGATTATACATCCTGAAGGAGGCAAAATATCCATCCACCTGGACTGGCGTTTTGCTTGAGGACAGACTGCAAGACCAGTAATCTAGTATTTGAATCAAAAATGAAACCTGGCAAGGCTAGGAACCATGGCTCACAGAGTATCAGTGCTTGCATGTACTACAGTGAAGACTTCTTGCTGCAATGCTTATTTTATGGCTCAGGTATGACCACCAATAAAGAAGGAGTTCCTTTAGAAGAGAGAGAAATATCTCAATGCAATGAACTTCAATGATTTTCTGAAGTCCGAAGTTCAGTTTCTCTCTAGCACTTCGATTTCCGATCTTATAGATTGGGCTGTGTATATTAAAAATATGCCGAACCTGAAAAATCATTTTTTCTTCATTCAGGAAAGACTTGTTTCTGTCAGAGCATGTCTCTCACTCTCAGTAACTTGACAGTTGCTCAGGGCTTACAGAATTGTCCCCAAGGAAACGGAGTTTACCGTAAGAGCCATGTCAAATGGGTTGGTTTTTCCTCAGACTGACAGTCTTCATCTGATTTTTATTTGAAATGTTTTACGTGTTTGGCATAGAGTTGTTTTATGTGTGTGTGAAGGCAGTAACTGGATTTGGAAACTGATGCCTTTTGAAGGTTTCCAAATAAACAGAGTAAAAGTTGTGATGGAAAGAACCCATTGTTTTGCAGTGATTTCAGTAGTTACAATGTTTTAGCGCACTGGAGAGTATTTTAAAAGCTCAGCATTTTATAGAGTATTACAGGTTATCTTTGTGTTTTATCTCTGGTCTTTGCATTTGCTTCCTTTGCAGAACTGCTAGAAGGCAAAATGTATTTTTGGGTGGGACTCCAAGTCAGTTGGAATATAAGGAGGTCAACAACCTGGAGAGGCACATGATGTGTTTTGTGATGCAAGTGACCCATTATACAAATTGCAAAAGATAACTGAAATATTGTGAAGCCTAATTTTATGGTGTTACCAGAAAAGTAGTACCATGACAAATTTCTTCTGCAAACATGCTTTTTGGTGTGGCATCAGACTGCAAATAAATAAAAAACTAATAAATCTATCTCACCATGTCCAACTCAAATTTCTGATTTTATTTTTATTTAGAAGTAGTGGGACTCCAACTCCAGCTTTGGATGCTGCTGTTACTACATTGAGAGGTCAGTTTTCATCTAACTCCTGTTAAGGCTGGTTCTGAATTACTAGAAAATTAAGAAATTTGATGGTGTTTGGATTTGAGAAAAAACTCTGAATTTTTGCATCTCAAATAATGCTGTTTGGGATCTGGAGATCATGTTATATGCTGACATTATTTTGTTATTGTGTGAATTGTGAAAATGCTACTTGAGAAGTTAGTTCTGTGCACTTTTTACAGTGCTTAACGTTAAGTTCCAAAAAGTATATCTGCTTAGACAGAACATTAGCATTTTATTCTGGTTAGTGTATTTGATACTTTTCCTCAGGCTCTTCAAGTGTTTCCTGTGTTGCTTCTGTTGTGATTATAGCAATAGGAATAGAATTTTACTGTTAGTTTATGCTTGCTGCACTGCTTTTGTGTGTATCTACATGTACATGGGTATAAAGCAAACGAACAAATCCAAACAAAATAATACTGCTTTCTTTCAAACTCAGATGCAGCTGCCAACGTTCCTCCCCATCATGAGATCTCTGTTGAGAGTCCTGTGGGTGCTACTGTCCATGAGATCGAAGATGCAGACACTACTGTGAGTGTTGGTTTGTTGTTTTGTTTTTTTTTTTTAATTTTGGTCAGCATTCTGTTGACTTCCCTCAATAATATTGTTTGTGGTCATTTGCATTTCCTAGTACTGGCAGTTGTCGTTAGCACAATGTATTAGCACAAATTAAGATTTCATAAAAACAGGGTGTGAACTTTAGAAAGTTTTAAAATAAGTTCCTGGGTAGGTATTTTTTCATTTTCAGAGGCTTTGCAACGCTGCTTCTCCCACAGTGAGACAGAACAGACCAGTTGAGCTATCAGGTGAGGACTTTGCTAGCGACGTGGGACTAGACAGGGAACACCTAGGGCTTTTGGAAGCTCCAAGAAGAATGTGGAGCATTACTGTTCCGATGGAAATGCAAGACACCTTAAAGGGCTGTAGCAGTCGTTATACCGTGTGGTATAACAGTATAGGACAGTAGAGAGGTGGCCCGGGTAACCTTGAAGATTCCTTCCAATTCTCTGCTCCTTTTTCTCTGTCTACATAGGTCAATTGTTACTTGTCATCTTGCAGTCTCCCTTACCTTGATACGGAAACAAAACTCCTGACATAATGTACTTAACATGTCTCTGTAAAAGTGAGCTGGCTTGTAGAAGTGCTGACCACCACACAGGTCTCAGGGAAGTATTTGCTTCCAGGAAACAGCTCCTCTGGATTAAAGTTTAAACCCAAACTCTAGATTCCAACTGCAGTATTCATGAGCCTACATGACTGAAGAAAATTTTGCAAACCAGTGGTATGAATCAGCTGGCTTTTGTTTTCTTATAAACGTGAAACTCTCGGTGGATTTACTGAGAAGCTTACAAAGTTGCGTGTGCTGCATATAAGTACAAGCTGATTTATGGTGCTGGGTTTAACTGTGCACTATTCTGTAACCTAGTGTAGCTGTAAAGCAAAGCTGGGCTGAACTGTACTTTCTTCTAGAGCTTTCAAGGCTGACTGTGGAGCTCTGATATTGTGCTTCCAAGAATAAATACTGAATATGAAACAGGCAGATAGCTTCTGACTCGAGTCCAGGGTCTGGCTTTATATTATATACCAAGAACACTTGTGGTTTGGTCCCATGTACACCGTTACTCTTTTTTGAAACAGAACTGCCTGAGCAGAGAACAGGACCACTCAGTAAATCAGAAAGAAACCAGAATTAGCTTGCTGCTGCTGCTGCTGCTGCTACAGTGTTTTCACTCTATACAGTTACATCACACCTCATCATTGCCCTGTGCAGCCAAAATGCATTGCAGATTACAAGACCAAGAATGAGCAAAGCTCATCTTCTGCGCTCATATGTTGACTGTACTTTTGGGTTTGGGCGACTGATAAATGATTGAAACTACATGGCATTGCAAACAGCCATAGAGTAGCAGCACATATATGAGTATGTGTCTTTCAGATGCTAACTAGCTTTGAGTAGTGTACCAGTCATTATAGTCCTTAACAAAGTTATCTAGTAAAAAAATGCATAGGAAGGAGAAAGAGAATTTAGCTAAACATTTTTAGAGGGTCACTGAACGATGTTTAAGTTGCTCACTGGTGGCAACTAAACTTTCTGGAGAAAGTTTTTTCCATTTCCTGCACCATACATAACCCAAGTTGCTGAAAAAGGTCTGTTTTGTTGGCTCTCTTTTTACCTTTTTAATGGGGAAAAAGCAACAATTGCATGTAAATAGCCAAAGACATTTGGCTATTTGGCTAAAGTTAGCTTAAGCCAGCATTCCCTTCCTTCCCCCACAAATCTCAATTTTTGTTTTAGAACAAAACCATAAAACAAGGTCTGTTTTTTCTCATGTCTTTCAGTATACCACAAGGAATAGCATGCTGGTTGTAAAATACTAGGGAACTCAGCAGAAAGTGTTCTTCCTGTGTTGCTCAGCCATTCAAATTAGATTAAGACTTGGAATTTACTGCTGCCTGTGGCAGCCACGATAGCTACACACTTCCCTGATGCATTGCACAGGCACTGCTGCGGGGCTTCTCGGGCAGCTGTAGACCTGCTAGCTGAAGCCCACCGCTTCAGCTCAGCAGAGTTCCCTGCAGATATCCCAATGCCCAACATGTCTCTGAGGGGATCCTTCACTTACTGAGGCTGAACAACATGGGGAGTTGTTCTGAATGTAGAACTTGGCAAAGGTAACTTGTCTTCCAGGTGGAATAGTAAATAGCCTTGTGATGAGTAAATTTGGGGTAAATCAGCATATTGCTGACTGGGCTCAAGCAAGCTGTTGGCATACCCGCAGTTGCACTTCAAATAGCCTCATGAACATCCCACACAACTGGATTTTGGTTTCTAGCTGGGGTCAAGTAAATGGCATTGCACTGGAGTAAAGGTGTGCAAATGGAAAATAGAATTGTCTGCAGATAATTCTCAAGAAATGTTCTTGCTTAGTAGATTGCATTATTAGTTGACACCTCTGTCCTTCAGGCTTCATGACCACCCCATTACAGTGCAAGGTGAGCAGTGGTGCTGATGGCTCAAGTGAGCGTGCTGTGCTTTGGACTGCAGTTTTCACATGTCATTAGATAGATCCGTGACCATCAGTGTGACCCATCAGTAGTGCCTTGAGGTGTTCCTGTCCACGCAGCATTTATAGAGAGGGCTCAGGTTTTCTGCCCCATCATGAGCTGGAGAAACCTCCGGGTTTGCAGCAGCTGGCGAAGTTTCTGGCCCACATAAGAAGGATGTTTGGAGCCAGGCTTAGGAATGTAGGATACTGCTGACAGATGGCATACCCTATGTGCCCATATGTATCTAGGGATGCTTTTTACCTGGATAGGTAGGTATCTGGTCTGTGGTGAGCAACAAGGATTTATTTCTGGGAAAATAACAAAGAGCAAAAGAAAAAAGACATTAAATCACCTCTTGTTTTCTCCCATCTTCCTTCCCTTCTAGATCAATAATGAGATAAAGAAGCAGGATGAGAAGCTAATGAGACCTGTAACTGAGCAGATGATTGAGTTCAGCATTTTGATTGTTGGTGAAAAGTACAGTGAGGAGCTGAGCGACCCAGCTGCTGCGAAGCATCAGCTACTCTCTGAACAATTCATCTCTCAGGTGATTACCCTCCCTGACTTCCTTTCTCTTTTGCTGTCTCTGTAAAGCAGTAGTAGCACATAGTACCTGTGTTAGGAGCTGCCTTTTTCTCATGGGCTCTGCTGAACCAGCTTAGGGCTTTTGTTGCCTGAGGCCAGCTGGAAAATATGCACTTGCTATGAGAACGCTCTGTTTTGTCTGACATAATGACCTTTTTGAAGTAGCTGTGTCATATATTGTGTGTGGTATACCAGTTGCCAAGGACCAACCACTCTACTTTTCTTCTTGTGTTTCACATGAAATAGCCTGGTATCGATTTTGCAGGCAAAAGAG
Source organism: Pampusana beccarii (assembly GCA_013399365.1). Taxonomy (NCBI): domain Eukaryota; kingdom Metazoa; phylum Chordata; class Aves; order Columbiformes; family Columbidae; genus Pampusana; species Pampusana beccarii. The sequence continues at coordinate 337,200 of VWYH01006720.1, read as the reverse complement.
GTAAAAGTATCCTTTGGGGAGGATCAGAAAATTATGCTGAATCCCTGAATGGGGACATAATCTAAATATGGGACTTTTCTGAGGGACTGCTCTCTCTCTCTTTTTCCCTCCCTCCCTCTCTCTTTCTCCCTTTTTCTGGTTTCATTAATTTACTTTCCCCCATATTAGTGAGAGAAACAAAGCCAGATGTTATGAGTAAATGAAAAACATTTCCACTTACTGTAGCCCTTTTAAAGACCTATTTCTATTAGGGCTAACTTTGGCCTTGCCATCCTTTCAGAATTTTTCAGTACCTCTCCCTCCCTGTGAGTGTTACTGCAGAAGAGCTTTTAAACTCACGGAGAAGTCACGAGATTCTTGTTTGCCTCTTGATGCAAATTCATTAGTTCTTAAAGTTTTAGGACTTCAAAATCTTAAACTTTAAAGCTATATTTAACGTCTCTTTTGTGACCAGTCTGATTAGAGCTTATTTCAGTGCTTTCTGATCTCATTGTCCTGTTTTAATTCTTCCGTAACATATTTGGATTGAAGCTGGGAAGTGAAAAAGATAATTTGAGGGTCCTAGCAAACCAGCCTGGTGGCACTCTCGAATGGCAGGAGATGAATCAGCTGCAGTTCAGAGCCATCAGGCTGTGCTGAGGCAGGACTGGAAGGCAGCTGGAGGAATTCAGGGACAGCAGCGCAGCATCAACGTGGAGTGCAGGCACAAGGCATACAAGTCCACCAGCATCTGCCTATTACGTTATGTGGGCATGCCTTGGGTCTCCTGCAGAAGCTGAGCACTAAAATGGGATTTAAGATATCTGAAGGATTACACGGTGTCCAGATTTTAGACTGTAGAAGAAACTCTGGCATCAGTCTAGAGAATCTGTCTACACAGAGCGGGTGATAGGTGGGGAAATTGGAAGAAGTCCCGAATAGCAGAGCTGCTAAGGAGCGACATATTGAATGAATGATTGTGCACTGCAGTGAGATACTCTCTGAAATCTAGACCGCCAAGATAACTCTTACTCTTCATTTATGCCCAGGATCAGCAGTGCATGTGAGCACATTTTAAACCCCTCCAGCCTCAGAAGGGTTCTTAAATACATGCTTAAATCCCATTGGAGTCAGTGGGAGTGAACCATGGTTTAGACTGTAAGACAACTACTTCAAAGGAAAGATACAAATGTGCATATACATATAAATATACACATATATGTATGGTTTGTTAAAACTTGATTTCTAGTTAATTTAATTAAAATTAAATGTTTTAATTTGTATGCTGCAAAGGTACTGGCCCGTCAACATAAAAATGTATATTTAATGCACGATCATACTGCTGTCTCCTAACTTTCCGCTCCCTGTTGTTTCCGTTATGGTTTTTATTTTGTTTATAATGATGGTAATTTCATTACCATCATTTTCTTGGGGCAGAGAGTTTGTCTTTCCTTTCTCTTGGGAGAGGCACCTGGGATGCCATACAGCAGTACATCATGCATCTTATCTTTTCTCTAGCTTTGCTTCCTTCTTAGTTCCATTTAGTTGGGGTTCTCTGCTGAATTCCTTTCATTGGGACTAACCCTGTGCCAGATCCTGGGCCAGATGGGAAAGAGATGTACTCTTCACTGCAGCCAAAAAGCATTATCATGACTGTCACAAGTTGCTAGTGTAGGCTAGACATCTTAATTTTCCTAGTTGGTGGCCAAGTAGCAATGCCATTGTGTGTGTGTGTGGAAGAAATGTCAGATGGGACAGAGTCCACCTGGCATATGGAAGTTCCACTCCTTTGAACCCTTGCCTAGTTTTCTCTGTGCTTGGATAAAGAAGCTCTCGAAAAAAAAGGAAGTCAGCAGTACTTAGATTGTTTAAGTCTCATCAGAGACAGTTTAAAAATAGGAAGACTGGGGAGAGGAAGAAGAATTTGAGGAGTAGAAAGTAATCCTCAACTGGCAAAGATCTTTTGGGAGGAAAAATACCAACCCCAAACCAGCATGAACCTGCAATATTCTATTTCTTGTTTATGTCTTGTGTAATAGAGTTGACTACTGAATTAGGCCTGGATGTGCTGCCATTTTGCTGCCCTTCGTTGTCATTTTGGAGTAGCACTGCCAATCACTCCTGCCCTTTGTATGCTTAGAGCAGCGGAGGAGAGCCGTGGTTTGTACTATGTAATGCAGTAGTGGCTCTCTGGAGTCTAAGAGGTCCCTGTTCCTACGGCGGCTGCTGCTCCTCTGGCTTAAGTTGCTGAGGTCCAAAGCATTTTCCTGAGTTCTTTTTAATCCAAAGAGGTTTGAGAGACAATGGAAACCTTTTGGGAATAGAAGGGTTCGTGCTGCGTAAATAAGAGAAAAAATGTAGTCTGTTATGGGCAGTGCTGATCTCTGCAGAGCCTGTTTGAATTTCTCCCCCTTTGAATATTTCTGTACAGTTATTGGGGAATGCTGGATATTGTTCTTCGTACTTTTTCTTTTCCTTTTCTAATAATGAAATGATGTCACCAAAACTCTTCTTCGACAAAGAGAGAGAATATTCAACCATTTTTCTCCTATGAGAAATAACAGCTCAGATACATTTTTAGTAAATGTTGAAAATACTTCTAGACTTTTCACTAAATAAGTACAGTGGGGAAACCTGTGTTAATTTTTTGTTTTCCTCTTAAAATAGATCAAAAGTGTATTTGAAGGACTACCTGGATACAAAAGCATCCATGTTCTGGATTACAGGTAAAATGATACTGATGCGTACGTGGTGATTGAAACTGAGCATGTATGATGGTGCAGTGTGCTTGCACCACACTTGGAAGAATGTCGGGCATGTGTGTGGGAGTTTGTAGGATGTGTTAACAAAGGACAAGTGCTTTCATGTTGGTACCTCTATATACAGAGGCTGAAATAGAAATACAGAACCATGTGTAAATGTAATCATCTCTTTTCTGCTCCTGGCATCCATCAGAGAATGGATATGCCTGCCTTGATTTTATGACAAGGCATTCTTATTCAAGATTCTATCCTGAAATTAAAAGTGGTCTTTTCTAATTTAAAATTAGTATCTGATACTTCTTCAATACTGTTGATGTGTCCTAGTATTAAGCAAGAAAGAACACAGAAACCTTTTTTGAAAAATGTAGTGTATTTAATTTTTTCCCAATTTCTTAATGTTAATTTGGGATGACTCTAAAGACTGGTGTTTGAAATATGTAAAAGTCTTTCTTCCATTCATCGAAGCAAAGGTCAGTGAATAGTTTGATAAATGAGTTGCAGTGTTTTAACTCTATTCTTATAAATATTTTTGAAGACTAGTTTCCTCAAATAAATTTGTGCTTAGAACAACATTTTAAGCTAATTTGGGAAAAAAAGGGACCCCATGTATTATGCATCAAACATCTGATTTCTGAGTTTTGGGATCACAAATTATGAGTTTTCTTGAATAAACTGTATATCACTTTCAGTATCCAGTGAGGCTGTTCATAAGTTAATATAAATTGTGGGTTTTTTGAGATGCTGTAAGCTGTGTTCCTTACAATTTATTGGCTGGAATTTTCTAGCTATAATACATACAGGTAACAAAGAAGCTATAGTGAAAAATGTTTTCTGGTTAGAACTCTAGACTGCATTTAGTTTCCAGCCTGGCAGGTAACAAACCCTTCCACCTTGCTGTTTGCAGTCTAATGCATTTCCAAGCTCTTAGTTCCTTTGAGTAGACAAAAAGTTGGTATTTCTGGCAGAATACAAGAGATGTGTGCTCTGCCGTGCATGACAAGAAAAGTTTTTGTAAACGTAACCTTTAGGTAGAATTAGTGAGCCTTGATTCTCTTGGTACTGTCAGCAATTTAACTGCATTATTTGCAGTAAGATGAGATGGCTCTGCTCTGCTGAATCATTGTGATCAATTGGAAATATCTCAGTTCAGTAGAAGCAGAACAGTATGTTATGTAGCAGAATAACTATGCAACTTATAACCATTTTGCTGTGTGTGGTTTTTCAAATTTTTTGTGTGTCCTGTAGAATGCCCAAGGAAATTTTTCAAATATAGGAGACTTAAAGGAAATTATAGCATTGATGTAACAGGTTTTTCTGTTATGTTTTGTTTTGTTTCTATATTCAGGTCTCCTGAGGAGGACAGGTAAAGATAACTTTTAAATATGTATTGCCATAATACAGATGGAAAAATATGTTTAGCTGGAGGATACTGTTTTGGGGATTTGTAGTTTTGGCTCCAGAGTGAGATTGTTATACATCATAAATATTACGTGAGGGTCTTCTACCAGAAACTGTGAGTAACTGCTCTGTTTTGATTACGGATAAACCTCATTTTCTTATTTAAGTCCTAATCGTAACAAGCTGCTTGTTGAAAGTCTTCCTGAACATAAGTCTGGGCTAACTCAGGTATAGGAGTCTCTTGTGTGAAGAAAACAAAACTGCTTAATGATGACTCAAGGTCTTTGTACTTGCAATAAAGTCTTGGAGAGATATGTTATGATCATTATGATAGAAATTAAAGTAGGTATGAAAGGCATAGTTTTCCAGCAAAGGCAGCTCGCTTAGCTACTTCAAGGCCAGAGGTGCTGCACATTTTAGCAGTAGTTTTACTAATGTTCCTTAGCAGAAGATGGTGTCGGTCTGGACTTTTTTTTTGTTTGACATATGCAGGTTAAGCATCCAAAATTTTCCTCCTTTGGTATTGTTTTAAGAATTTCACAAGGCAGAAAATGAACTGCAGCCTTTAACTCACTAGGTGTATTATTTTCTTTTGTGTATTTCTCACCAAAGGTCTAAGGAGCTTCCATAGTTTTACAGAGAATTTTGATTTTAGGAGAAAGGTTAGAAAACACAAATCTCTTCACAAACAATAGTGACTCAGAGCCATCTCTCTACTACTCTGCACTTCTGCAGGCTGAGATGCATGAAACTATTTGCAAAGGTTATGTTCCAAGTACCAGATGTTTTAGCTGCTTCCAGACAGATGAAGGTGTCATTGTTATTAGTTAGGAATTATTAACTGCAGCTGACAGAACAGTTGTATTAAATCTAAATGTTACTTTTGAGGAGCATGCTGTATTCCATCTCTGCCTTTTCCACCACTGCTGTCCTATTTTATTTCCTCTGCTGACCGTCGGTGCCCGTGGTGAGCCTATGCTGGGCTCATTTCAATGGCAGAGCCCGCAGCAAAACTCCAGCAGGCTGCTGAGTGTAGTCAGTGTGTTTGCTGCTTCTGTCTCTCTTGTGTCTGGCGCTGGGGTTTTAGAGACTTCTCTGAACAGAGCCATTACTTCAGCAACCCAATCCAGCTCTGTGGAATGAGGAAAACCTGTCTTTGGAGCACATTTTTCTAACACTTCATAGATTACTTCATTTTCTTGCTGTGCTCCATGTACAGTCAAAATATTTTATATTTTCTGAAGCTCCCTTGTGTTTATGCCCAATGTATGGTAAATCTGATTACTACCTATGCTGTCATGTGGGAAAGGATGTCCAGACATATTCAGGAAAAGAAAATTTAGAAAATAGAGGTCAATATGAAAAAGCAAAGCTGTACACAGTTACAAAACCTTTTTAAAGAACAAATGATCAAATAAGTCTGGAAAAATGTTCCCATTTATAAGCTGTGTTAAATACCATTTTATTGCTACTAAAGACATTATTTCAAGCATATTGACACTTCACAGTGACAGTGATCAGGGCTCCCTCTTGCTCCTGTGAATTGCTGCGTATATACAGCCTGGTTTTCCTGGCCGTTTTGGTACCTCAGAGCCATTCCCATCATTTGCATGATCTTAAAATCATCACTCACACCACTGCATGCTGGTGGGCCCATTAATAATGCTGTGAGAAAGCCAAAGTTTTGGTCTGCTTGTGGTCTGTCTACCATTCACTAGTAGAAGCACAGGGCTGGGACCAGACCAGATGGCGGGTCCTGGTGGCCTTTTCCTTGACAACTCTGCAGTGGTGGAAAACACAGGCAGTCAGACACAAGTGTGACAATGATTATTTTTTTTGTATCTCAAATCCTTTAAAACAATCTGTTTTTATTTTTAAAAAAGGGTATGGACACAGGTTCTTGGGGGAAAAATATCATAGTGTTTGCTACATGGTGGAAAACTTTGCATCTTTCATCTGTGTTCTCTTTCTCTTTTTACAACTGAAGTGGGGTGGAAGTTCACTATGCTGTTACGTTTGATGGAAAAGCTATCAGCAATGCCACCTGGGACCTGATTAACCTTCATTCCAACAAGGTGGAGGACAACTCCTTCATGGGCATAGAGGATAATCCAACCGTTGTGTACACCATCAGTGATTTCCGAGATTATATTGCTGAAATCCTCCAGAAAAATGCCTTGCTTGAAAACACTTCTTTGTCGTTAGACCCTAACTCTCTCCAGCTTACTAATGGTGGGTATTAATTTTGACACATCAGTGGGCCACGCATCTGAAATCTTATAAAATCTCAGAGACGAGTGAATTATTCATCTGTCCTCTGAATAATTAAAAACAAAACCAACTGTGTTGTAGCTTGTTTTGCTCTGATCTTAACCAGATCAAGTTGTGAGCAGTAGTATCCCAGTCTCGGTGCATTAGAGTAGCCTCTTTTTGACACCAAGCTTTGTGATATGCAATTTCAGTAATACTTCAACAATTAACAGGACTAGAAGGGGAAATGTGTTCCACATGATGCATCTTGCACCAAGATGACTGTCAGCTTAGCAGCTCTGTGTTGGCCTTGAGCAGCACAAAAGAATTACCTGGTTTATTGCTGGATATTCAACGTTCTAGCCAGAGGTAGTGGAGGAGTGCTGTTCTCATCTTCCCTCTGTACTTCCTGTCAGTGATCTGTGGGTGTTTCCAGAAACAAAATCTCTCTGGCAAACTTTTTGAAAAGATTTTACTCATGAATCTGAGATGAGGGAGGGTTTTTCAGTCAGTCTTCCAAAATAGCTTCCTCACACTGCTACTGCAGCCTTTATATCCCAAGTATTTATATTTCCACAGTGAAAGAAATACTACACCCGACAGCAGATGACCCATCCTGGATTACTGAGCATCCAGTTGTGCTGGAACGCCCAGAGTTTGATGTGAGTATGGTTCTGAGCAGTGGCCTTTGAACACATTTGAACAGCTTAATTCAGCAAGGCGGAATTACCGCCAGCACACAGAGCTTCTCTACCCTGTTGATCGTGCAGAATCAGTAGTAATGAGAGCAGACCGTATACTGGAGAAAAACCTCTGGTGAAATCTCTCATCTGATAATGTGATACCTGTTGTACAAAAATTTTCTGTGGTCATCTTCTACTACATAGCAGTACCATGTTCCTGGCTGTCCACCCAGGTCTTGCTTCTTAGGCTTCCTTTGTCTGATCCTTTCATAATGTTTAAGCTGTAAATTGCTCTAAAGACATGGTTCTCCCCACAATACTACCTTTCTTTGGAAAGCAAGGAACAGATGTAAGCAGTAAAGCTGGCAGCTAGAAGAGATAAAATGGTCAGTTTCATATGCTCCTTTTGTTATTGTATTGCTTTCGCTGGAAGTTCTCAGTTCAGTTTTAAAGTGATGTCAATCCCCTCAATGCCAGCAGAGGAAACAAAGAAAAATAAAAGCCAGTGGTTACTTTCTTTTTGCTTTTGAAATAATAATTATCTCATCTGATTACCTCTCGGACAGTCAAGAACATAGACTAAAGTTCCCCATTGAACAGGAGACTTAGTATGCCTGTAGCGTTAGTATCCCCATGTCTGTACAATGCAATGGGGCTTTAAGCAGAGACACCAAGTGAGGTGCCAGCAAGGCCGATATTGAGTTAATTAATTCTGCCAAGAACTGGAATTTCTGAATAGTGGAGCATTGTCTGGGCTTAAGGATTTATCCAGTAGGTTTCTGCTCTGCACTCTGTTGTGTAATGCAGATGTGCCTTCCAAGAAGAAATGAGCTCAGTTCGTGCCATAAAATCCAAATCTACCTATGCTTGATGCTAGGCTTTCACTAAGTTCATTATGAGATAATATTGTGAACACAGACACATTTAATTTCAAACCAACTTCTGAAATATTTACGGAAGCAGAATTCTCAGTGACTTCACAGAACCAAAATATTATTAGAATGGTCACCGATGTAATATCCTTAGTTTTGTGCTAGTTTTCCCTGCATTTTAAAGACTAATAATCGATGTCTAAAATGTAAATTCATATGGATTTGCCATAAACAGCTTAAACATGGCGTGGATAAAGACGAACGTAAGTTAACTTTCAGGAAAGGGTTTTCTCTTTACTAGAGCTGTCTAACTAGATTAAAATGTTGCAGATGTTTATTTTAGTAAGACAAAGAATTCTGTCCTCTTTACGCTCTATCTGTGGATACTCTGGCAGATGTGCAGGCAAGAAGATTTTAGAGTAGAAGTGGCTTTGCACTATTTTTAAACCCATTTTAGGGACTAGTATGTGCAAGAAAAATTTTTGGAAGTTACATTTTCTAATCATGGACTATAAATAATAATGCCATCTATGTCTTCAGTCAAAAACTCCAATTATGTAAAAGATATTAAGTATATCCAAAAACCAGCTATATACAATCTGTAATACATGGATAATTTGGGAAGTAATTTCAGATAAATTTCAGAAAAATCCTAAACATGCTTAAACAGTAAACAAGGCTGAAATGATTAGTCAGTTGCTTCCATAGATGTCAGACCTTTATGGTTCAAATAAGTAGTTAAGTTGAACCGTTTCCTGTGAAAAAGACTTTTGCTATTATTTTTCCTAGCTGATTTGAGAATAAGTTGGATTTGTATTATCATACATAGTCATGACATAATATGGGACTATCATGACTTCACCATCTAATTGCTAGCAGATGGTACCAACTAATCATTAGTTCTTTCCTTCGAGTTTTACAGATCTCTTAAAAAGCGAAGAAAAAAAAATCAAGTCTAGTTTTTGAAATCTGTATTTTCTTGTTATTTCTCTTGAGCTGTAACAGGTAGAATGGTCTAGCGTGCTGAATATAATGCCTTTCTGGCAGCAGAAAATGGAAAATCAGGGAGGTGGTTCTGTGTTTGCAGTCATCTGTCATATTTGTAAGCCTTTCAAAAGACGTTAGCAAAAAACAGAACTTGCCAATATGATATTAAACTTGTTAATATAATATATTGCACTGTAACAAGAATCTTTGAATAATGTTAGTTGTCATAGGAACATCTATCCACATTCAAATAAATGATGAAGTGCAATCCCTGGCAACTGAATGTTCACATTAAAAAAAAATGTATTGAGAAGCTGTTGCTGGTAGTCATTATTCATTCTTTATGGAATTTATATGTGTCATTTGTTTCTAGTCTTGCGCAGTATCTTTTTTTACAGCTTTATTTATAGTGGTCAATTTTGCCAAAAAAGATAATTGCTGGAGCACATGTCTTTGTTACCATATAATTCAAAAATGTGAGGAGACTCTGGTGGCATAACAACTGACTATAAAAATGTGACCAACACAGGTAGACAAATAATTAAGAATACCTTAACTGTCTTGTTTCCAAAGCATTCAAATGCAGTTTGAATGAAGTTGAAAATTTCATTTCCCCACATTTTAACCAGAAGTAAAATTTCAAATTGTCAAGTATTTGAACTCTCCGTGTTATTCATGCTGGTCAAGTAAAAGAAAGAGATTAGACAGGAATGGTGAACTACAGAAATAGTTACAATGGTTTTGAACTGTAATACATATCACAGAAACCTGTGTCCACCGCCCGCTTTACTTTACTAGTCACCATCAGCAGCTGGTTAGTTCTTAATTAACTGCTGCTTCTTGAAAGCGTTTGGCAGTTTTTCAGACCCCAAGGTTATTTTCTGTCCTACTCTATTGCACAGTACTGATATGTGGGCAGGTATCCACATGAAGCACTGATTCCTGGGTTTTAAGCAGTCAGCTTCCTTTTGTAGCCTTGACCAAATAACTTAATCTCTTCATTGTTTTTTCCCAATATAATTATCTCATGAGACACCATGGCAGTAGATTAATTTTCAAAGATGAAATGTGCTAAGTATTCTAGCTGTAAACCAAATAATGGTTGGGGTATGAAGCAGTGAGTAAACGGTGTGCAAAACGAGATTTAAAAACAAATTATTTTTTCACATTTCAAACAATTTGCGAAGTCATTGTGCATAGTCTTTGTTCATCAGTACAGCCGATAGAGTTGTTTTTCTGCACAGGCATCTCAGCTTTGACACTAAAGTTATTTCAGGTTCTACACGTTCTTCTTAACATTATGGTCTTTGTTTCCCTCCTGGGTTCTCATACCCACATGCTAAAAGATAGCAACACAGGACCACAGGGTGTGCATACATTTCAGTTCAGTTTCTAAACTGTTTTATGTATCGTAGTAACTATGGTATTAGAATCACTGTATTGATTCTGTAGCTGATGAATGAGAGCTGCTAAGACCTCTCTGTGCTTCAGGAAAGCAGGCACTACATTTATCTTTGGCTTAATTAGAAATGGACAGGTCCACTGTTTTTAGTAAAGGAAAGGAGATGGGGTGGGTATGGGTGGTAAATCTCTAATTGAGGCTGAACTCCAAACTACCTGAATGGCTTCTTTCCCTTTTTAGTGGACATGACCAGACATGTAATGTATGTCACAGTGATGTGCATTTTACGTATACATTGTACATGATTAACAAAGGGTATATGTTTGTCAGTCCTCACAGTTTGGCCCCTCCTGCTTCTGTGCATTACTTTTTCACAGAGGAAGGAGGCAGCAATACCAGATTTTGCTGTTGGCTGCTGCTGACACCCTCCATGTGCTCAGCTGAAGGTGGACAGCCAATGCTTCCCCTGTAATAGTCAAAATATTAATAGTGGGTTTATGTTCCAGGACAGCACCTTTTTAGCTGAACGGCCTTCAGCAGACGAATCAACTGTCAGCAATACCTTGCCCTTTGATTTCATCAAACCAGATTCCACTTCAGAGAGTGAAGAGTCCAATGACAATGAAATCCGGCCAAGACCAGAAAATCTGGACTCTCGGGCCAGTTTGGCACCTGAAGCTCCGCTCTCCTCAGAGGCTGACGTCACTTCTTTGCCTGATGGGCTGAATTTAGAGGATGGGAATCAGACTCCTCGTTTGGTCACTGCACCAGTGTTAGAGCGTGATTCTGTGGACACTCTGGAGTGGCTTCCAGCCTCCAATTCTTTAGATGGTAAGTTAATGCCATTAACTGAAGCTTAAATTTGGATGCCAGTGCTTCTTCATACTCACCAAAGGTATAGTTCACCAGAATGACTTTTCAGAAAGGTCTAAAAGTTTGTATATGTTTCTCTGATAGTTTTTACCTTTCCTGTGTGCATGTATCCAAGAACAATATGCTAAGGTAAAATGGTTGTAACAGCCAATTACGCCTGTTTATCCCTTCAGGAAATGGTACACACATGAAACTTGTTTAATTGTACAGAAGTATTTTCGTACAAGACGTGTTTGGATGATAACTGATCTCTGGAGCAGAGTGACTACCCTAAGGATTTGCCACACAGTTACTGCTTTACTGCTTACTCTGCAGTCTCAACTTGGCCCATAGAATATCTGAATGAAAAGTGGGTTGGGTCAACAGGCGTCCTCTGACTTTGGCATACAAAGGCCAGGATATATCACGGGAAACATGCTGAATACAGATCTACAAGCAATAAAATTGATGGAATTTGACACCTTTTATCATAAACAACAACTAATTGGAAATTTGTTTTCATTTTTAGTGTTTGAAGATATTGGACTATCTGAAGAATTTCTTTTGCCTTCAAGTCCTTCTCACCTTGTGCCTGAAGAACCTCCATCTACGGATGATGATGCAGTTCCTCTGCTTTCTGCACCGACAGTGGCCTCTTCATCACTCATAGAGACTGATATTAAAGAAACAGTATCTGCTGAGAAGGAAGACGTAACTCAGGGCAGTCCTGCAGACAGTAACAATGCGGACTCTGTGTTGCATAAATCTGTGGAAGAAATTCCTTTTCCCTTAGAAGTACACCCTGTGGAAGATGAAACTGATATATATCTTGGAGATAGAGTTATATATGATGAGGGGTCTGGTTCAGCTTTTGATGGTTCAGGAAAAGAAATTGAATCAAATATTTGGCCTTGGGAAGAAGCAACACTGGAACCAGTTTTCTACCCTAGTCCTGATAGCTGGCTTGAAGATGACAATGAGTCTTTGTTAATCAGAACTGAGGATATTCCTGAAGGCATGATCTTAGACTATATCCTTAACTCTGGTAACAAATTAGATGATGGTCCTTCCAAAGATGAGAATGAAGGTTTGACCAATATAAAAGAAGATTTCCTCGATGAGTCTGAAGTATTTGTCTTTCCAGAGACTACAACTCAGCAGGTACCTCTGTTACAGACAGAAGAGCCATCATCTGTGGAACCATCTACACAGACAGAAACATCAAGCATGTATGATTCTTCTTTTGTTAAACCATCCTTCATTTCAGAGCCTTCGGTGGACCATTTCTTTGTAGACAGCCCAACTGGAGAGGCACCTGTCTCGCCACACAATACAGGTCTGCCTGTGGAAGATAGTCTCCTTACATCTACAGGGACTGTCAGTATGGAGCAACCTGAAGAGTCCAGTGTAGGTCAGAACGTTGTTTCTGAAGCAGTTAAACACCAAGAGGAAGACAGGACAATGGTAGAAGAAATATTCACAGTAGGGCAGATAGATGTAACTGAAGCTGTTACAATAGGCCACTTAGACACAAGCTCTTCAGAAACTATTCTGACTGCAGATCCTTCCATGGTAAACCCTGGTACTTCCACAGAAGAGCAGCAAACCCTAGACTCATCATCAGCAGGCCAAGACACTACTGGATCAGCAGTGAAGAAACCAGCTGATATTTGGCCTACTGATAGAGCACTAGAAAACTCATTAGATCAGACAGTGCAATCAGCAATGCCAGCTGCCACTCAAGTTGCAACTGCAGCTCCTCCTGTACTAGATGAGACCACTGTTCTAGACAGCTTTGCTGTACAGGGTGGTACAGACCATGACACGCATGGTTCCACGAGCTTCAGCACTGTTGTGAACCCTCATGTAACAGTGAGTGTAAAAACAAGAACTGTTGAGCTTCTGTCCCATCTCCCTCCTGTGGGATCCACGGTGTCATCGTCTGTAGCTACCTCCACAAAGCTGGGAGATGGAACAACGAGAGTCCTGGATGTTTCAGTGGGCCTAGATCGTGTGAGCACTGTCCACTTTTCTCCTGAGCTGACTGAGGAGGGAAGGAGCGTGACTGAAAGTCATGTGGAGCTAACAACTCGTGTCCAGTCCACAGAGATGGCCAGCGTGGCTTGGGCCACACATGAAAATCGCAGTAGTACTCCCATCCCATCACGAGCTCTAGTTGTGTTTTTCAGTCTTCGGGTTACCAACATGATGTTTTCAGAGGATCTGTTTAATAAAAACTCCCCTGAGTACAAAGCGCTGGAACAGCGATTCTTGGAACTGGTAAGAATCGTTTCTATGTTCAGCATCCACTGCCAAATTGACAAAAATTGTTGGTAAATAATAGTTTGTTGGCTCTCTTTTGCAGAGAGCAGCTCAAGACTGGTGTTTACAGATACCGTGTTATCTCCATGGGAAAATTCTGTCTGGAAATGGGTGGGGTAGGGTGTGGTGTTTGTCTTTTATTCAGTCAGTAGTCTCGCCGAAGCGTAACTTTTTAACCCTGTGGGCCAGATGCTCAGCTGCTGTCAATAAATGTAGCAGTGCAGCTGAAGTCACTACAAGACCCCCTTTACTTGCTTCTAGAGTGCTCTGCATTTAGCCTATAAGGAGAAAGCAAATAAATGGAGGCTGTGACGAGGTAACTTTTCTGCAACACATTCAACCCATCCTAAGTACAAGGTAGTTCCAGGAACTAAGCTGTTCCTAAACTGATGGCTAGCAAAGCCTCACAGGAGTTATGTAACAAAAACTGTCAACTTATAACTGGGAAATTCCCCTCTCCTGACCAAAATTAATATTTTGTTGTGGAAGATGGAGTAAAGGAGAGAGGGAAGTGGGACGTGCTCGAAGGAAATACCCTGTGAAACAGCAAGTGTGGCGGGTGCTTACATCAAGGGAGAGCACCATGTATGTCCCAAGAACTATATTTCCGAATCGTAGATTTTTGGAATCTGCCTGAAAATTGATGTACTCTTAAGAGCTGTCTGTAGTACTCAGGGTCCTGGCAAGCTGCCAGAATGAGCCTCCACTGGGTAAAGTTTTAATGCTCTTGCTGTGGGATTTGGATAAAATAAATCACTCCTGCTGTCTGAAGCAACAACAGTGCAACTGGCTTGAGTAGAGATTCAAAGATTCAGCTTTTTTGTCACATCCCCTGTGTTGCAGCTGGTGCCCTATCTACAGTCAAATCTGACGGGCTTCCAGAATCTGGAAATCCTGAACTTCAGAAATGGCAGCATTGTGGTGAACAGTCGAATGAAATTCGCCAAACCTGTGCCTCGGAACGTCACCAACGCTGTGTACTTGATCCTGGAAGACTTCTGTAACACTGCATATCACACCATGAACCTGGCCATCGATAAATACTCCCTGGATGTGGAATCAGGTATGGATGGCAGGAAAATGCAGTTTGGAGCAAGGGATTTAGAGCAACTTCTGCTTTAAGAACTTACTAAGGATCCCAGCGGCTCGGAGACTGCATGCTGCTTTTCATAGGCTGGGCTTTAGAAAGACAGTCTTTTACAGAGTTCAAACAAACAAATAAAAAATCTGTCAAGGGACTAGAGACAAAAATCAAAGTGGGACCTGAAGTGGGCAAACTATATGGGTCTCATATAGGAATATGGGCACAAAACCAGCTTGTGTAATGCTCTATATAATACTGCTGCACTTTCACTGGGGAGTGAGGGGGAAGGCTGGTCAGTGAGAGCAGTGGTACATGTGATCTTTCCCACAGGTGGTAGTGCAGCTGCCAGGTAGGCATCTGCACAGGTAGTAGCTGCTGCCTTGCTCTTGTAGTAAGGTCTTGGCTGCATGAAAAAGTTACAGGCCTTCTTAGTTCACGCCTCTGATACAGGGAGAAAGTTTTTTCCCCAGCCAAGTGAGCCAAGTAGAGATATCTCAAATGCTTGTGTTCCTTGCAAAGGCAAACCACCTCGCAGTAGATGCTGAGTGTTTGAAGTCTCCTTGCCCTTCCCTGTATGCTACCTTGACTTTCTATAACAAGAAATACTGAAGATCAGCTGTGTTTTACTCATTTGCAAAATATAGTTCCAGCAGACAAGAGAACATCTGAGGTACTGCACATTCCAGTAAGAAAAAGAACACTTTATTCTTGCTTTTTCGATTGGCTTGTTGGGTGCTCTTAACCACACCACTGACATGCACTGTCCAGACAGAGATGAACAACGCTTCCAAGCGCCTGTTCACCTTAGCAGACCCTTTTGTTACACTGGAAAGACACATACCGGATTCTTGTGGGTTATTTTGTCTAAAAGACCATTAGAGAAAACGGCAGCAGGCAGCCAGCAGTTTGCCTCAGTTAAGGTTCTCCTGTATCATTAATATTTTCTGCTTTGTGTGTTCTCAGGTGAGCAAGCAGACCCTTGCAAGTTCCAGGCCTGCAATGAGTTCTCCGAGTGCTTAGTAAACCGCTGGAGCGGGGAAGCTGAGTGTGTCTGCAATCCTGGCTACCTAAGCATTGATGGGCTGCCGTGCAACAGCATTTGTGATTTGCAACCAAACTTCTGCCTCAACGACGGGAAGTGTGACATAAGCCCTGGGCAAGGGGCCATCTGTAGGTAGGTCATCCTGCTCTTTGAAGTGTGTGCTTCCTGTATGAAAAGCCCTCATTGTCTCCTCTCTTGTAGCACTTGACAAGATTTGTGCAAAATTGTGTAAGATAATGTGTAACAAGCAAGATGATAATCATTATCGTTGATGTTATGCTGCTGAGTGGAGGTCCCATTATTAACAGTAGTTTTCTTATGTATTTATTGGAAATGAGACAGTAACACATTTCTTTAATGGAATAGAAGCATCAGGAAGTAAAACTAATTAGGGAAAATTGTAATGGAACATACTCAGTTGTATGTAATGGAACATACTCAGTTGTTCAAATCACCTTCATTGAACTTTGGGGGCAAAATTTATCTCCAGAGGTTTTCTTAAGTAGCAAAGTGTTAGATCATGTCATGAAGCACGTAAGAGTTAATTCCATCATAAAAATTAATATCTGAAAGACATATTCTTGCAGCATAAATATATTAAAAAATACTGCTCTTGCTTAAGAAAAAGTCGTAAAAGTGAATCATTGGCCATTTGTGAAAAATCATGTGTGATTCATAAAAAGATCAAGGCGCAGGCCCCCTGGTTCAAATTTTTGCTATTAGAAAGATACAGATGCAAAAAAGACAAATCCATGCTCACTCTGACACTGCACTTAATTTTTTCATTTTCAAGCAATGTAACAGCCAATTATTTTTTTTTAAAATATATCTGTCAACAAAAGGTAGGAGACTTTACAGCAAAAAAACAGTTTCTACTAATAGCTATTATTTATGTTACTTTATGTGATTGTTTTTTTTTAAGCTTACCTAGAACTTCTCTGAAGTCAGTATTAGAGTCCTAGCAGTTAACAGGAGAAATAATGTTTCCAAAGCTACAAAAATGGATACTGTCACAGATGTACTGTAAACTTTACCATATTTGTATAATAGTGTTAATTGGAAGCAGCTAAATATCTGAACTCAAGCATGCTCCAGCAAGCCATTATTAAGAACTTTTTGAAAAATATAAAGTATTGCATACTACTTTCAGAAACTATTTCAGATATTTATGTTAGAAGGCTTAATTTGCTGATGTTTCTTATTAATATGGTTCATTGCTTTGTGTCATCATACGTCTTACAATTCTTTGGGTTTTTATAGCAAGAACTCCCAAACACTCATTATGCAAATATATTCTTTTTACTGGTATATTTAAAGTCAGTATTAACATTAAAGTTCTCATGTTCAAAGCCAGAGCAAGGCAGAAATACTGAGTGCTGCTTTGGGCAACTATTCCAAAGAGGCACTCTTGGATGCACACATCTTTCAAGTCGTTTATTTTATGTATTTATTTAACTAAACATTGTGGAGTTCACCACACACGAAACATTCTGCTTGTTTTACACACCTTCATTTGTATTTACATTACAAGATGACCGAGACAACTGCTCCCTACCTTTACAGTGTCATGTGTAAGGTTCAATCAAGGCATAACTTTTTACTTAGTCTAAACACCTTCCACCATTTTAACACATCACAGGATACTCTAAATTGCAAAAACCACAGGCTTTTCCCACCACAAATGCATTATCCTTTTATTATTTTACCTGTCGTCACTCAATTCAGTAACTAGGGTTGTTCAGCCTGGAGAAGAGAAGGCTCCGGGAAGACCTTACTGTGGCCTTTCAGTGCTTAAAGTGGCCTATAAGAAAGATGGGAGTAGACTTTTTAGCAGGGCCTGTTGCGATAGGAGAAGGGGTAATGGTTTTAAACTAAAAGAGTGGACATTCAGACTAGATGTAAGGAAGACATTTTTTATAATAAAAGTGCTGAAACAGTGACCCAGGTTGCCCAGAGCAGTGGTGGATGCCCCATCCCTGGAGAAATTCAAGGCCAGGCTGGACGGGGCTCTGAGCAACCTGATCTAGTTGCAGATGTCCCTGCTCATTGCAGGGGGGTTGGACTAGATGAGCTTTGAAAGTCCCTTCCAACCCAAACTATTCTATGATTCCATACCAAAAGGCTGTTCACAACAACAATGATTAAAGAAAGTTGATGCTTGAGCATGCAAAGGTTTTTATTGAGGTAGGTGACTTAACTGAGGGCATGTCCTAACAGAAAGTTAAATACGTTTGTATTAATCAAAGCTTTTACTGGTGTCTAATTTCCCCATGTTTCTTTGTTGCAGGTGTCGTGTGGGAGAGAACTGGTGGTACAGAGGGGAGCACTGTGAAGAATACGTATCTGAGCCACTGGTTGTGGGTATCGCAATTGCTTCTGTGGCAGGATTCCTTCTTGTGGCATCTGCTGTCATCTTCTTCTTGGCCAGGACCCTTCGAGACCAGTACACAAAAAGTGACACTGAGGACTCACAGGGGTAAGTGACACCATCTAATATTTTAAAACACATCTGCCACAACAAGGATAATGCTGTCGTAAATCTCATATCACACAGTTGACAAGCAACAGGTGCCTCCAAATGCCAGCCATCCTTGCTCTATCTGCTGCCCTTCCAGGCTGCAGAGAAGCTCACAGTTTGTTTATTGCTCCCCCAGGCAGGGTGACAGCCTCTCCTCCATTGAGAACGCAGTTAAATACAACCCCATGTATGAAAGTGATACGACTGGCTACAGCCATTATTACCGGAGATACCCTCAGCTAACGTCCTACAGTTCTACCAGTGCAGAGACATCCACAGACTACAGCAGTGAAGAGATCAGGCACATTTATGAAAACAGTGAGCTTACTAAGGAGGTAAATGGCCTTGTTTTCACAGTGGCACGGAAAAGATCATGTGAACAATAAGCTTATTCTGTACCTGTAACCTGAGAGGTGGGCCCAATCTTTCCCCAGCATCTGTGCACTGGATAAATGAGTTGCAACCATGGCTCTTGCATTTATTTAAGAGAAGAGAGTAAGGATTTCTGTGCCTGCTTGCTCCTAGGTATAGAGAAAGGAATGGGCATGTTCTGACCTGTAAAAATTTCATATGATGAAGGAGCTGACTGCTTAAGTAACTTCGTGAGAGTTGGGGAGGTTTGCTGCTATATTGCTTGACACAGCCTTTAGCTTTTAATGCCAATTACCTCATGTAAGAGTAGTTATACAGTGAAAACTTGGCACATCCAGGCCTTTTTACAATTTTTTTTTTTTTTTTCTTTTTTTTAAAGTTTAGGTCTTTCTATAACCTGCAAGTTAGATCACATCCTTCTCCTTCCTTCCTGTATACACAGTATCAAGGGTTTACTCTAGAAAGCTAAAGAGAAAGGGATTTACATCCAGGAACTAGCCACAAATCCTTGAGCAACTGTGAGAGGTGTGAATCCAGCCTGCAGCTGGGATTGTAGGCCAAGTATCTATGAAAGATAAATGGTTTTGTTAAAGCCTGTTGAAATGCCACACTCTGTCCAACCCCTGGTTTTGATTTAAAAGTAAAGTATTGCTGGACTCCAATGAAATGCTTCACTTAAAAAAAAAAAAAAAGGCATACAGTATTTTAGTATTTAGTTTCAAGCTCTACTCCTTGAAGTAGCAAAGCATGAGTTTAATTTCCCCAAACCCGGAAATTAGTTATTTCACTAGTATTTTTATTTCTGTTTTCTAATTTTAGTAGTATTCTATTTTCTGTTATGTACTAACAATAGCATTTCTTGTATTCTAGGAAATTCAGGACAGAATTCGAATTATAGAGCTCTACGCTAAAGACCGTCAATTTGCAGAATTTGTTAGGCAGCATCAAATGTGAGTGAAATGTCTTGTCTGGATAACTCTGTTTTCTCTTGTGGCCTTTACTGTATTTTTCATATGAAGGGTCTAGAAATGCTGGGACACTAGAGGTTACACAGAATCACAGAATGGTTGGAGTCGGAAGTGACCTCTGGAAATGATCTAGTCCAACTCACCTGCTAAAGCAGGTTCATCCAGAGCAGATCACACAGGAAGGTGTCCAGGCAGGTTTTTAATGCCTCCAGAGAAGGAGACTCTACAACCTCTCTGGGCGGCCTGTTCCAGTGCTCTGTCATCCTCAAAGCAAAGAAGTTTCTCCTCACGTTTAGGTGAAACTTCCTCTGCTTCAGTCTGTGCCCCTTGCCCCTCATCCTGTTGTTGGGCATCACTGAAAGGAGTCTGGTCCCATCCTCTTGACATTGACCCTTGAGATATTTGTAAGCATTGATGAGATCTCCTCTCAGCCTTCTCTTCTCCATGCTGAACAGACCCAGCTCTTTGTTTTTCCTCATAAAGGACTCCCTCCAGTAGTACTTTGTCCTTCTAAAACTGGGGAGCCCAGAACTGGACCCAGTACTCCAGATGCGGCCTCACCAGGGTAGAGTAGAGGGGGAGGAAAACCTCCCTTGACCTGCTGGTCGCACTCTTCCTAATGCACTCCATGTACCATTTGCCTTCTTGGCTACAAGGGCACGTTGCTGGCTCATGGTCAAGGTTAAGATTTCAACAGTATTTCTGAAGATGTTCAACCCTTTAAAATTACTTAAAGTAATCACTGTCAAAAGTGGGTAGTGCTAGAAGGTATGTTAAAAGCAGTGAAGAGGAATCCCAAAGTTACTGGGTGTCAGAGAAGCACTGACATCAATTTAGGTCCTTAAAATCACATATAGAACCATCTTAACTCTTCTGCTGTAGTGAGTATTGCCTGGTGTTCTATTTAAAATAGAAATTTTAGAAGCATGCTAGCTTATCTTGAATTCTCAAGACTTGGCACTAGTACAATCCTGTCTAGTGTGGTGGGCACCTACCACAAAAGAAAGCTAACAATTCCAAACAATTAACCCAAGCTGCATGCTTAGATGAAAATTTCCAGTGAAAAAGACCATCAAGGAATTAATTATTAGCAAACACAGTCCTATGAACTGTATTCACACTGTGGCAAGCAGCAAATTACAGCTGTGTTAGTTTGAAAGATACTGTGGTACAATTCCTTGAGATCCTGTTAAATATAGCTACAGTAGCAAAAACCTCGTGTTCCAAGATTATCAGCTATACTGTTTTTTTTTAAATTGAAAATAACAGCAGTTCACATTTTTCCATGTCAGTTGTTCATTTTTTTCATCTTGAAAAGGGTCAGTGTCTAAATTTTCCACAGCTGGAAAGTAGTAAGGGCTGCCTCATATAAGCCCTGAATCCAATGTTTGAAAGAGGCTAACTTAATCATTGCTTTTCTGTTTTTCATTTCAGGAAGCTGCTTTAAGAGAAAAAGAAATTGGTAGAATGCATGTGGGAGATAAAGACTACCTTGTTGCCATAGCAATGGGCTCAGATGTAACTGCAAAGTTACTTATAGTCTTAACATTGCATGGATGGTTACAGATGTTTTCTAAATGAATGGCTAAAATGTACAGATGTCTGTTTATCTCAATTACTTCTGGCTTTTCTGTGTAAAGTGACATTTTTAAGAGGTGATCAGAAGTGGCAGAGGTTATGAAAGTTCATTTTTCTTTAACTCTGAAATGGACAGTGAAAGTTTGTATACCAAGGCAAAAAAAATCTCCTCAGGTAAGAGAAGAGACATGCACAACCAAAATAAAATGCACGTTTAAAATCCCTGTCTGGCATTTGTCCCCTTACTGGAGGCTACTTTAGCAATTTCACAGGTATAAAGCACGAGTTGGAAAGAAATATTTGGTTTACACACAAAAGATTTGTAGGGAGCACTATTGTGCTAGAATGACGTTAGTATTTTTGGAAATAATTCCTATTATAAACGCAAACAAAACCTTACCAGAAAAAAAAGATTTTTGTGTACAGACGCCTGATGGACATTTTGTTGTGTGGCGTTAGCAAAACAGAGGATAGCACTGAGCCTGCCGGCCCCCCGAAGACTCCCCCCACAACAGTGAGCATCACTCCTGCCTGTCAGGGATGGCACATGACGCCTCAGCCAGGGGCTCAGTGCTTCTGCAGCGCAGCGTGGTGCTCTGGAAGCCATGGTGGGTGGTTTTCCAGCTGTTCCCAACAGCCACACAAGCTGGGGCACAAAGGGGCTTCTAGCATGCAAAAGTTCTGTGAAGCTTAAGTGACTAACACTGACTTTTTTTTTTTTGTATGTAGACAATTTGTTCAATATTTTATAAGTTTATATGTATTATTTTTTGTTGTGTATTTCCCTACTAGCTTAATTTCATAATGGATTTAATTGTTGAAATAGAAAGATGAATAGTTTAATGATTAAATCCTACAATGGCATTTGCAACTATCCTTTTAAAAATATATTTAGTGTTTACTCAGTGTTGGATTCAGCCAACTAATATATGAATTTTCTTTACTGAACTGGGCAATAGCCTGCCATGAGCTCTGTTTCAAAATCAGGCTGTGCTATTTAAGTGCATGCATATTTGAAATGGCAGCACTTTCCTATGGGGAAGGGAAAAAAGGAGATTATTCTTGGCTTAGTGGAAGTCCATGTAGAATTCCTGTTTAAGGAGAAGTCAGCCTGAAGCATTTTTAAACAGCTGCACTGAGATGGGGGCCTCCGACGTACAGAATCGTAGTTTTATCTTCAGGTGACACAGAGAGTTCTGACCGCATGTTAAGGTGTTCAGTCACCCAGTGTCTCTTGTTCAAGGCATTCCCACCACTGCCAGGGTTAGGGCACTCGTAGTCTGACATTAGTTTCTGCTAGCAAACAAGGCCAAGTTACCTGTGTTTTTTATGAAGTCTGTAGTTCTCGGCCCACATGTGCCAACAGCCACCTGATGCTTTTTAGAGATAAACAATAGCGAGGATTACTTACTTGTCTATAGGTGGCTTAGCTGAACAAGTGAATATTTCAATGCAATTCTTCTGTGTGTTCTGCAGAACCTCACTGGGTCACTTGTGTAGTATCTTCTTGCCTTGAGTGGCAGGGAATGGGTATCAGGACCACGAATCTGTCAAATACTCACAGAAACCACACAAGAGAGCAGAAAGTCCTATGGTGCTGCTGAATATTGTTGTGACCAGATCTCACGAGACAGAGGCCCCCGTTGTGCTGGGTGACCCAAGGGCTCTCAGGCCAGCTGGCCCAGAGTTTCTGAGGCACAGCCCAGTCCCTCCTGCCCCCGCAGCAGCGCGGCTGAGCCTTCCCATTACACCAGGGCCTTGTGATCGTGGTAAGGGTACGACATAGAGAAGTACAGGACTCAGGGCAGGCATCAGCTTGTGACTTGTTTCTGTGCAGCTGGGCTGCCGGCCCTGGGAGCGCCCTGCTGCTCCTGCAAAGCGCAGCACTGGAGGGCAGCTGGGATCAGGCACATTTTAAAGGTATCCTACTCTTTGCTGTGCACAAACTGAGGAGAGTCTTGGTTACGCTGAGTATGAGTTATTTCAGTGTATATACAGTGAATCTTTGTGTGTGTGTATGCATATGAACATAATGGTATCTTATTTTCACTACAATAAAAAATTGTTTCCAAAATATTTTTTTTCTATGAAATTAATGTAGCGACTACGAGACTGATATGAAGAGAGGCGATATCTTAGCCATGATGATTTGTGAACATAGAATCAGAAAGTTTGGCCTTTTTTTTAAACGGAGTTGGTTAAACTGCTGAAACCCTTTGCCACAAAAGTGCCGAATGTAGTTCATCATCACTTGCAAAGCTATATTCTGAAAATTAGTGCTGGAAAGCACATAATTGAGTGCTTTGCTTCCAGTTAAGCTCTTTGCCATTTTTGAAGATGTTTCAGCTCTAATCAAAGCACTTTGATTAGAGCTGAAACATGTTGTTACTTAGGTGATCTCAAAGTCTTAAAAACAAAACCAAACCACCCCTTCTTCAAACCTCTCCATCTAACTTGTTTGATGATGCATCTTACAACACACCAAAAAGGGTTTAATGAACTTTCTTTTATACCTTTGCACTCCAAGGCAGAGACAACTTTAAAAGTTCTTATTAAAAACCGAAAACGCAACAACAAACCAGCTCTGTATACAAATCTACCAACACTCGCTATCAGTTAACATGCAGTTTTTCACTTGCTAAAATTAAGAAGTAGGTAAGGCTTGAAACACAGAAGAAAATGAGGCCCTGCAGGACACTGCCAGCTGCCTCTTTAACAGAGGATCTCAAGCCTACAGCAACCCATGTTGGACCACAGTGCCATGTACTGCAGAAACCACTGGATCTAAGTTCTGCCTGTGCCATTAATATTTCTGCAGTCTCTCAAGGCCTCCCCTTTTACAGCTCAAGGCAGCTGTCCACAGTGGTAGAATTCTACCACAGCTGGAAATGCAAACAGAAAACGAGCATTCAGAGCTGCAAGACTGACATGTTTCAGGAGCAGTGTGCTTGCCTTTTATTTGGTAGCTTTTCAGCCAAAGACTGAGCCTTGCCCAGCAAAAAAAATGCTCAGTTACTCCATATCTTTTAATTAGTCTGTTTGTGCTCTAGTCTGTGGACTTCAGGTACTGCTGGGTAACAATTTGGTCCCAGAAAACAGTTTTCTTCAAGTTTTCAGAGACAGGTGAAACTAGACTTTTGTCCTATTTCTTTCAAAACAAGGAAGCATGGACAAAGTTTAGTTTTTTTAAGAACTTACAGCTTAATTGCTAAAATGGAAAAAGCCTTTAACAATCAAGACTCTCATTCACATTCCTCATCAGACTTGCTGGAATTTGTCCTTGGTGTGAAAGGCTTCAAAAGGAGCATGAGAGGACTCTGAGCACTCCTCCACATGGAGTCTGTGCACAGCAGGCATGCTAAAGTGCTGGGGCTCCAAGGCAGGGACGCTCAGCTCATCCTGTTACAACACAAAGCAAAAATATACACCAGCACCAATTTACCTATCTCTAAGCATTATAGGACAGACACAGACTGACGTTGTAAAGCATATGAAGTGTGATGGGGCACTGTTACTATTTAAATATTAGTAGAAAGCACACCACAATTTCATGGCATATTTTTTACTCGAAGCATACCATAACACCAGCAGCATTTCTGTCTTAGCTTTCCACTGCTTTATCCAGTTTGGGAACAGATGCTTTATGTTCTACATAACGTCCATCCGTTTGGTTTATCAACTGAAAAAAAAAAAAAAATCCCAAGCTATTTCTGGGCCAGGAAAGAGAATTTTTTTCATTTGTCAGTCCAAGCAGTGGAGTTTTGTTTTTGCCACATTCAACACTAGTTGGCTCTCCTACTCCAGATTATTAATGACCCCCAGGAATTTTAGTGGAGTTTCTGTCCTCTTGGACTCTCATCCACACTGCTGCTCACCCTCCTCGCTGGGTCACCCGCTGCACTCAGCAGTGAGAAACACGCTCACGGCCAGCAGCTCTGCTTGGAGGCTGACAGGAGGCTGCAGGACTGATGGGACAGGCAGCTTGAGGTGCTACAGCTGCTCAGAAGGAGCCAGCTGAACACCACCTCTGAACCTGTGCTTTTAGTTTTTCTGTGTACCCAATTCAACACAAACCCAAATTTCAACTCTTGTTCCAGGATGAAAAATAACCTCAGTACTGGAATTTTACAAGACGCATGCCAATTTATTCTTTTTTTAAATGAATTCTCCTGCCGGCACATCTAAGGACTATACTTAAATATGTAAGTTGGAATAAACTGCACTTAAGGCCCAAGTTTTTATAAGGGGACACCCGCCTCACCAGCTCTCATTTATACAACAAAAAATACTATCTGAGTCACTGGAAGTTGAAATGTTATTCAAAAGTCTCATATTAAACACAAATCAGAGCTAGTGTTCACTGGAGTTGTGATTGCATCTCCGCAGCTGATTACCAGATGGGGAAACTATGCCGTTCTGGAAAGGCTGATGTAGCCTGAACAGAAATGAAAGCAGGAACAATAACGGATACAGCCATACATCAAAACTTTATGCAGTAATGTGGGCATGTGGCTGCATAAAAGAGGACAAGGGAAGAGGCAGACGCACTCTCACACCTACAGCAACCCATGTTGGACCACAGTGCCATATACTACACTCTCAGTGGTGAGCATACAAGCGACCCCAAGAGTGAAGTGACCTTTATCTACTCACAGGAGGCAGCTACAAGGAAGTTCACTCAGCTCCACCTAAAGAGGATTACAGGGATTACCTGATCTCTCGTCCCATGAAGGGAGGGGGATGCAAAGCACTTCCAGCAGCAGCGCAGGGCTCAAGTCTCCCAGCGTGACCTACAGGTAACTGCTGGCTGCAGTTCACTGTTCACAGTTCCCGTCATCTGCTCAGCAAGGGAGTGGCTGTTCTTCCCTTCTCTGTTTTCAGACTGCAAGATTAGGGGGATTTGATCCACAAAAACGCTTTATAGAATTCTTACAGTTCTCCAGTAAACCAGAGACCACTGCACCATTTTGTTTTGTTTTCCCTCTTTTTTCTTTGTTATTGCTTATTTAAAGCTTTGATTAATAAAACCAAATGAACAACAAAATATCTAAAAACCTTCCCATGCTATTTTATGGTTCGCTTTCTACCTGCTCCCCTTAGGCATGGATGGAAACCCGCAGCCCTGGTGGGAAGGCAGTGTGGTTCCACAGATCTCCTCCACAGGTTCTCACTTTGCCCTTCACCCCACCACACCAGCATTTATAACATCAGCTCATGGGTATTTGCCTTAAAAACCTCAAACAGACCAACCCCACACTGAAATATCCTCCCAAGTCTTGCAGTGAAAATGACTGGGAGCCTCAGACATGCAGAGATTGACCTTTCAAGAGAGTCAAATCTTCTGCATTATGCATATATCTCCTGATGCGATATCATGTCTAATGTAATACTGAATACACCAAGCTAATGGAGAGCAGAATCAGAGGGTTGATGACTTAAGACTAAGGCTGAGGGTAAGTGTTTTGGGGCCACCTCTCAGCACATCACATGACTCCACTGACATTTTTTTTCAAAGGGCAAAGCACTTGCCTGCCAAGAAAATAGGCAATGGAATCTGCTGGTAAGACATTTGAGCGAGAGAACCAGTCCACAGTTCACAGGCAGCATAGGCCAGTCTCCAAAAAGGGATCATTTAGCCTGGAAAGAAGGAAGAAAGTAATGTTAGAAGCAACAAAGTAAATGAACAGGTTGTTATTTTTAGTGGGCTTTTTGTTTTTGTTTGTTGGGTTGTTTGGTTTTTTTTTTTCTTTCTTTTTCTTTTTTTCTATATGGGAAAAAGGAGAAATATCCCACAATCACTATGGTTTGATATACATTCTGGTCAATAAGCTGCTTCTGGCCAAGTATCCTTAGCATTGCTTTGCAGCAGGGAGGGCAGAACTCCGACCCTTTTGCCCTGTCAGGCCCTCTGCAACCTGTAGCTGCCACATCCAAAGATAAGCAGGGAGGAAGGGTTAACTACAGCATATCTATCTAGCAAACGAGGTTAACTGGAAAATTTTATTTCTGAAATATTAGTGAGGGATGTGTGTGACCGAGTATAGCTGAGGTTCTACAGCTTCACTGCTCAGCACCTATTTTGTATCACGTACCCTCAGCTGTCTGTGAACAAATTTGTAAACCATCAACCATTCCTCTCCAGATGGAGCATTGCACAGTGTTCCACATCATGATATAAAAACTTGATTAGCTGTGCTGACCTGTATGTTCCATAAACATATAACAAAACTTCTCACTGTTTAAATATTTCTGTGCAAAAAGCCGATGAATTTGTAACATTAAAAACTTGAGCTGGCAGATCGTGGGGAAAAAAAAAACACAAGAAAACCCAGCAAAAACAGGAGAGCTATTCAGCCCTGTAGTGTAGAAAACCAAAGATGTGAATTCTTCAGCCCTCATGTGAATCTCTCATGAATATTTTTAAAACCAGCGCAGTCCCGGTTCTGCTCTTGAAAATGGGAAACCTCAAACCCAGCAAAGCTCAGTCAGAAAATGGAAGATGCTTTCAGGGACCAAATTTGAAAATCAGAAGTATTTATACAGTTGTAAATGTCAGACGATGCAAAAACCCACATGCAATTCATTCTGAACAAGACTTGGCACAGGAAAATACGATTATTTACTCTTTCATGGGATTTTCTAAGATCATGAGCTGTCTCATACAGCTGGAGTTACTTGACCATTTCAGGACTTCTGCTGATTTACACCTTGCTTGCCTCAGAACCCTGCCATGTCAAGCTTTCTTTCCTCCTCTCTAGTTAGTGGAAACAATATAAAAGGGCTTCAGCTTGAAAGGGCCTAATTAGAACTTGATTCAATTTAAAGAAGTCTTCAACCTAGCCCACTAGCCACAGCAATACTAACTGTTCTACACTTGTGTGAATTGGACCCCACTTCAAGATTCTTTTGGGGGTGGGAAGAAGGTGCTAAAGAAAGGGAGAAAAATGGACAAAAGACAAAGCTTGGCTATAGTTTGGGTCAGCAAAAAGAAGTCAGAAACAAAAGTTTAAGTGAAACTCCAGCCTTAGGCACTCTGCAAGGGAAAGCAAGCAGTCGTGTCCACCTCTGGTTTTAAAGGCTCTTACTAAGGGCGGGACAAAGGGCAGATGTATTGTCACTGCAGGAGTGAAAGGAGCAGAACTCCTTGAGCTTCGGAGGAAGCCTGGAGGGCCATCTTCACTGCGGGACACAAGGCACTCTAGGAAATACTCATTTCAACCTTCTATCTGTTTGGTATGCGCACTGAAACGTCTGCTCTGGTTTTCCACACACAGAGCGTGGTAAAACCGGAGTCAAAATTCTAACCTCTGAAATTAACTATGAAATGAACTACAGCCAAGGCAAATAATACCTTCAAAGTCAGGGAGAAAGGGCTGAGGGGAAGAGCACTCGAGTTTCTTACTAGTGCCAAGACTCACAATTTGAAATCTCTCCACCTTTCCACATTTTTTCCACCAGCATATAAAGAAAAACAAACACCGATTCAGGGTTTTTTTTTGTATAAGGCAGGCTGTCCTTCCTTAACTTCCAAAAAAACTTTTCTAGTTTTATTATCCCTTATCCATAATTACTGCATACTCAGATCACTAGTCCCAAACTCTAAGCCTGCCTGCCACTAAGGCAAAAACTTCTATTGCTGGCAGCTTCCAGATACCATTCTGACTCTAAACTTTATTCAGAGGCTGTGGACAGAATGTCCTCCTACCAATCCACTCATGCCTTCCTTTTCAATCCTTCTGTAATAAAATATTGCAGGAGCTTTTTCTAAAGCAGGTGTAGCAGTTTTTGTTTCATTTTTAAAAACAAAGCGTAGCAGAGTAGCTGTTTATGAGGCGTGATTGTTTTATTAATAGCTATTTAAGATGCCAGATGTATAAATCCCTTCTCACGTTCATTCCGACTCAAGGGCGTCTCTGACAGTCTGCACCTCTATGCTTGTTGATGTGGGGCAGAGATATTATGCTTTCTTCACTTTTTATGGTACCAAAAGGTGACCAAATAGCCATGTCTGAAGTCTCGTTCTCCATCTGAAGCAGTAAGAAGAGGTATATCAGCCTACTCTAGTTACAAAGCTTTTAGTTGACTCCAACTGATTAAATCTCATTTGCAGCTGCCTTCAAAGTACCATATGGACACATGTGGTTCTCCTGAGCATCAGCAAGAAAGCCAAAAGCGACCACAGCCTGCCAAGCCACCGTCAGCTCAGTAAAGTTGCCATATAATATGTGGACCACAATCAGTCAACATCATACTAAAAGAGAAGACTATTAGTTTAGCTTGGATTCAGGCCAATGGTCTACAGGTAGAGATCCCACACAGGGTAGCACAGACTCAAGTTCAGTGTAGCTTAATTTCTCTTGGTGGGTAAGCTGTTCTCCTTGGACTACGAGGCCACTCAGGCTGTTCCCAGCACTGAGCTAGTCTGTGCACAGCAAAGTTGGCTCCAGGCCCGTAGCAGGGGACCACACAGGACATGGCAAGTGAGGGGGTGATCAGTCCTGATCCGCTGCCTTGATCAGCAGCAGAGCTCTGGAAAACCAGGCTGGTGGCACCAACTGCTGGGGTGGCTGGCAATTGCTGGCCTGGACAGGATCATCCCTATGGGGGCAGCCAGCATCCCCCTCTTCACTAGACCCACACTGACAGAGAGTGTCCTCTCAGCAAGACCCTGGTCCACACCATCCCATGAGCAGGTAGGCCAAGCCCGCTCCCCCAGCTATTAAAGGGCGGTTCGGTCTGGCTGAGAAGGGGAACACTAGCTTTGGTGGGTGCTACGTGATTGTGGGTACTCGGTCCTGGCATACTCACGGCTCTGTGCTGGTTCTCCAAACAGGGCAGGCTGCAAGGGTGCTGGGCGCTGCTCAGTGCCAAGGATGGTGATGCTGAAACAGCAGCTGCAAAACTGGCATTTTCCGGTCTCTCCTGAGCAGACTGAGGCATGAAGACAAAAGTGTGCTCCGGTTTAAGAGGTCTGAGGACAGGTCTCCTCATAGTTTACTATAGAAACTGTTTCTATGGCTGACTGCTTGGCAGAAGATGTTAGCTACCAGTACAGTCTTTGCTTCTCAAAGGAAGACTGAATAAATGCAGTCCTGCTCAAAGTGTCAGCATAAGCTTAGATATTTTTCTTTCTTTTAATTATTTCTTTAAATCATGCCAGAATGCTTAAGCCTATCACTTTTAATGAGCAGCTTGTCAACTCAGATGTTGACACGTTTCTGAAAGATCTCCTGCAAGGTGTTTCTGAAGATTAAAAGCTTCTGGTTCTGTTATTTTTTTAATATATAAATGGTATTTATTGACATGGTTTTAAAACATAAAACATTCATCAGATGGCAGAGCTGTTCAGCCAAGCAGCCTGAATTCAAGTGCTAGTATTTTGCACCTACCACTGCAATACCTATACTGAAGCAGAAGTTGTTTCAATGGTGATGCAGTCAAGCTAAACGTATTTCCTCATTATGGTCAAACTAAACATGCTCCAGTCCCATTCTAGATGCAGTGTGCTGCAATCAGAGTGCTTTCTGCACTTATTTCACACTTATTTACAGTTTGCCTCTCTGCTGAGGCTGCCAGTGACAGTCCATATCCAACTCATTTCACATAAGCCCCCAATTCACTGTCCAAGGGCAATTAATTTTCTAGTTGGCACTGAATCTCAGGAACGCTCGCATAAGAAGAACACAAACCCAAATACTCTAAGTCACACTTCATCTGAACATTGTCCACATAAATAAGCACAGACATTAATGAAAGAGAGATGTCAACACTAAAAGGTGTTGAAAATTATTTTAGGAATAATGAATGCTTCAGAGATTAACAGTACCATATGGTACCTTTCACCTCCAACTTACTGGTACAAATCCAGCTAGAGCAGCATGGATAAAAACCTTTACCATCTTCTGACTTATTACTTTACACAAAACAAACAGGTGTTTGCATCTCACCCACACACAAAATCCACCGTCACAACTGGAAGCCTTGTAGGCTTTCTCAGAAGAGAGTTCAAAGGGAGCCAGAATACTCTTCTCTCCCCCAGTACAACTACTCTATCTACATGAGAAGCAAGGACAGCTGAATACCAAATACTACTACCACCCACTCAGAAATTAAAATACGATCTACCGTGTTTCCAGGAACAGTCTTTTTCAGGGAACAGGAGGATTTATGGCTTTCAAACTGAAATCTCATCTGCAGCAGGTGTAACAATATTGTCCCTCCCTACAAGCTTTATCTTGCCTGTATTCTTAGACCATCACTGCTATGACAGCACTACTATAAAATATTTCACATATAGCAGCCCTCCTATCAGCCTTAACAAGGAAGCCTGAAGCAATCAGCATCCATACCTCAGGGAGGTCATTTGAACATTACTCTTTTTTATTCAAGAGTACTGTCTGAGTTTGAGTTATCCAGTTTTGGTTTTGTTTTTTTTTTTATAAATTTCCTCTCCCATGCTCCATTTTCTCCCTATGAGTTAGAAAGAAGGTTTCTACAAGTTGCTATTATTGTGTGAAACATGTAAGCAGTTAGTATTGGTTTTAAACTTAATGGAAACTGATACATAAATAACCTCTGAATTTCCTCTTCTCAGTTTATGTGGAAATCACTTTTTGTACAGCAGAATTTGCTAGCTGTTTAATACATCTTATCTTTGTCAGTGGCATATGGGAGCTTCTCTGAATAACTCGAGACTGGGATAGTCAGAAGGTATTTTGTCTGCCTTCTTTAAAGCTCTGTTTTTATCCTGGACTAAGTAGAGGTTTTTTTGCTAAGACTGAACGCAGCTACTTTCACATCACGTAGTGACCAGGAGCACAAATCACATCAGAGAAATCTCTTTGCTGCTTTGTAGCTTCAATTTAAAAAAATGCAATAAGTATTCTTATTTCATTACCCCACACACGCTTTGAACATTACAGATCAAAGGCATGGTAATAGAGATCAGAGACTTTCTGTTAGTCTTCCTTTGAATGTTTTATCTGTATGATTAATACACATCAAGTAAGACAAAGCTAAACATAACTAACAGAGATTCGTTAAACCAAAGATCTGCCAGAAACATCACCCTACAGATCATATTTTGTCTCCTTGTACACCAGCCGTGCTAGTTCCCTGGTCTGACCACCTGTGTCTGGATGCACTGTCTGACAGGGCTCCCCAGGGCAAATTTTCATGCATCTGCTAGACTTTTCCAGGAATCTTTGAGCTTTTATCCTTGCTTTGCCAAACACACACATACTAAAATAAAGCATCAGTGACTACTAAGTTGCTACATATTCAGGGCCAAAAGTGACCCTGTACAACAGAGAATGGTTTGTATTATTTCAAAATGACCAAGCTCCAGGCCCTAGTTTATACACAGCGTACACCTAGGTCTCTGGATCAATTTCTCTGTTCTGTATGCTATTGATTGCACAGCTGATGAACCACAGTGGAAGTCTTGGGTGAATTAATGCGCAAGGTTTCAAGGGATGCAGTCCCCAAACCTAAGTGCAATGCATAAACGGTTACTCAAGAATTTCAAAAGGACCAAAAAGCACACAGTCCCAGATGCTGTCATGTCAGCCACTGTCTGCTAGAAAGGCTTAACCCATTTTAGGATTTGCTTGGCACTTATCCATTTAAGATTTTAATCCATAGCTGTTGCCCTTCAGATTCTTCTGTGTATTTGTGGCACAGACAGAAGGCAAGACTGCTTAATTTGAGCCTTGCTTTCAGACACCTTCCCTGTTGGTCCAGACAAGACTCCTGTCTCTCATCAAAACGAATGGCTTCTCTTTGTCAGCTGGTGCACTACTCCAGCCTGCTTTCCCAGAAGAGCAATTAAAAAAAAAAAAAGAAAAGCCAGCCATTTGATGCATGTTTAAACGCAACTACAAGCTGACTGAAACAAGTTTGACTCCTGAAAAAGAGATAAAGTGAAAAGTCTCCTTTGAAAGGTACTACAAAATGTCACCACAAGCTTGCTCTGCTCTAACAAAAGGTAAACCAGGAGCTATGGGAGGTATCAGGGACTCTGTGTCATCCCCACAAAACCAGATCAAACCAGAGTGCAGTGGCATTTGCAAGGCAGACCAGGTGGCTTACTGGAGGCTGTGTAAAACCAGAGCAAAACTCCCAGGGGTTTGGTAACCAGTCCACTTCACAAGAAGGGCACAGTCTAAGCTACCAGTGCCTTCCCACAATTTGCAGCTCCTCTAGGACTACGCTTCCCAAAAGGCAGTGGCAACTCATCATTGGTTCACCTGCACATTGCAAAAACCCCTGCAGCAAACTCTGAGAAGCCTTGGGGTCCCTGTAGGAGCCTAGGCCGTCAACCATGGCTGCGGTAACATTCCTCTGGACAAGCTTAAACCCAGTTTTCAGACCTAGATGCTGATTTACCTCTGTAGTAACATACAAGGAAAACTGTCTCCAGCCCTCTAGCTTTGTAATGAGGGAGGTCCAGATGCTAGCTTTTTGGACCTTCACTTTCAGAGGAAGACTCTCAGCCTGTGGAACTGCCCATGTAAACAAAAGAGTCTTCAGCAAAGCTAGAGCAGAACCTACAGGCAAACCAGATCACTCAGGTGTTCAGTATCAGCCACCTTGGAAACTCCAGGTAACACAGGTGCAATTGCAGAGGCTGCTAAACCTGCCTAAAAGTGCTACTTTGCACTTTCTCCCTGTGCTCACCTGAGTGCTTCTGCTGCCAACATATCATGGCTAGAGGTGACACAGAGATGTGCTCGGCTGAATCAGGGACCCCAAGCCAGCAAAACCCCCAAGCCCTCACAACCATTTTAGCTATATCATATCAATTGGCTGCCCGTCTGGCTACATTGGCACCAATGTGGGCAAGGGGAGAAGGAATGCTTTCTGAGAACAAGGGATGGGGACTTCTCATTTTGGCAGCAACCTACATGTTCAAGGTGCAGTTTCACAGCCAGTGTAAGTCACAGTGAGTGCTCGGTATTATACCTGACCAGCAGACCACCCAGCCAACCTTCTGTACGAACACTACTACTATTTGCCCATTTGCTTCTTTAGTACTTTACAATATTTCCTTCCAGCCCTCTAAGTGGGATTCCTACCAATATCTCAAGCTACCAGAATATCTGAGGAAAACAGACTCTTGAATCCAGCATTTTCTTTTTCTGCAGAAAGAAGGGAAAGTGCAAGGGAGAAAAATATTTTCACACACGTGTTCACATACGGTTTAAGGCTGGGATATCCCTCTTGGTTATTGAAGACAACGTCTGAAGGATTGCAGAACCTTTTCATTAATGACTCAAAAATATGGACAGAATTGTGCCTAGAGTTTACACGTCCAGTTAACCCTTTTAGTTCTGTCTCCAGGTGGGGAGAGGGGAATAAATAAAAAAATAAAACTGCAAATACAGATTTTTTTTCTTTTTCTTTTTTTTTTTTTTTTTGAAACGCAACTATCAGCCATTTGCAGACTGCCATGCTATTAGATGTACCAGAAAACCTTTACAGAAAAAGGTGTTTGAGGGCTAATAGCATATTCTCTATTTCTTGTTTGTCGTTTTCCCTGCCCCAGTTTCTCTTTTGGTTTCTGATTATTTGCTTTCTCCTTTAGTTTCCTCAACTTATTCCACCCCTTATCTGCATTTCTTAACAGTATGAGTATGACCTTTCATTTTTTCCCTTCAGGAAGTGGGACTTGAATGAATCTTGTACATTGAATGGCACCTGATATGATTTTCTCATGTCCCATCTCAGGTCTCTAACTTCAAACACTACTTTGTGTCCCCTTATATCCAGTTGTCTTTACTTGATTGCATTGTTACACCCCAAGTTCAACAGTATTAGCTAATTATTGAAAAGAGGGACTTAAAGATGGCCGGCTTGCTATTTACCTTTAATAAGAGAAGTTGTCTGAAAATGGACGCATCTCCATCTTGTTATAAAGGCAGCTAACAGGAACTGGTGACCTGATAGCGAACTTAGAAAAACTGGACAACAAATAGGAAGCAATTTTCCTGTGTTTAATCATGAAGTTGTTCTGGAGGGATTGCTTAGATCCTGGACTCACTCCCACTGGAGTCCTCAAACCCAGATACTTTGCCCCTGTAGCTTTCTAAAAAGGAACACTTGAATTTAACTTCCAAGAGAAAAAAGCGATGGCCACTCTTGAAGGCATCTGATAATAGCACCTTTTGACATAAGCGCGTGTACTTCATCCTTGTCCCCATTTGTACCTCTGATGCAGCTGAACACATAGAATTAACATACTGCTTTAGCCTTCACCATCTTCAGCTGCTTTTGGCAATTCTGCCTTACACTCTTTACATCACTACAATGATATAGATGAGTCTCAGGGGACAGAAACACGTGAAACTGGGTTTACTAGGCATAGAAATCAGGATATCTGTGTAATATGTGTACAAAAGTATAACTGTACACACACAAGAGCTATTCTAGCCAGCAAGTTGGCACCATCATATTCTCTGAAACAGAGATGAAAACAAGAACTAAAGGGAACAACTACTGCAGCATGTGCATATAAACACGTTATGCTGGAAGTTTCCCCAGTGGCTCAGATTCCTATTTCTATGAGGTCCAAAGGGGGCTTCTTCTCTCAAAATTTCTACCTTCTCACATGGCTCAAATGAAAATTACACTAACTGTTCACAAATGAATTAATTGGGTTTTGATTCATCTTTCATTAAGTCTTCTATCCTGCCCCAAGTTTTGAATTTTTTTTTTTTCAGACATTCTATATTAATTTTAAATACAACATGGCCAAAATAATCTCAGATTCTTCTTCTGCAGAGATACCACAGCATCTTTTTCTCTCTCTTCCCCAGCCTGTGCCTGCTATTTCTTTCCCCAGAGTACCTATAGAATCTGATCTCTGTCATCAACCTGATCATTTTTTCTTCCAGCCCCATGACACACTTGCCTGTGACAGCTGCCAAAGTCACCATTTGCCTTTCTATACTCACCTTATTTCCTCAGAGCTATTCAGTGTAGTGCTACTTATGTAGTTACCCTAGCTGGCAGCTTCAGGCACTTCCTTCACTGATCTGCCACCCTCACAAATCTTGCACCTCTATCAGGGCTCATCCTCTCTCTCCAGGAACACACTTACCCGCTCTTCTATTTTACTACTTCACTGCATCTCCATCCTATCCTGTGTTGTGCCACTACCCTTCACTGTCCCACTGTCTGCACTATCCCCAACAGAAAACTCCTGTCCACAACTGTCTGTACAGATTTCCTTGTCTTCCTTCTAATCAACTCTTTGAACTACTTTTAATTGTAATTCCCCACCACAACCCCACAGACACGTTTCCCCAGTAGCAAACCTACCCAACAGACTTACCCAGTTAGTGCTGGTAGCTTAAAAATAACCACCAAACTTACCAAAAACTAAGAAAAACACTGAGAAGGTAAAAAAAGGAAATTTAACTTATTTGTAATAACACAGAGAACTATACCCCATTCCCAGTTCTATATAAATATATACATATATGTACAGACAGACACACCATTCTCATATTCTGAAATTACTTCTGGCCACGTGCGTTTAGTTTTCAGAAACATGTTAAATTTTCTCTGCTCTGGGCCACAATCCTAGCTCTGTCACAAGCTTTCTATGTTATCTTAGGCAAGTTATTAAGTTACTAAATATCTGGAAGTCTGGAGAACCTGATTCCTCTCCACAAGAATCAACAGAAGTACCCAGCTTGCTCAGATCTGTGATAGGGCAAACAATTCTGATCTGTACACCTGTTTCCCAACCTGTTAATTTTGCTACTCTAATAATTAGGGATAACGTTAGTGCCTCATCTGGGTGCTGAAGAGGGCAACTAAGCACCTGAGGAAGGTTCACACAAAAGTTGTACAAATGAATTTCAGTAAAAGAGCAAAACTGAAACCCAGCAAAACTCAACAAATCTAACCAAGAATAAACAGAAAATAAAGCAGAGAGACACCTCAAATCCTAAATGCAGAGGACAAATAAAGGTTTATGAGACATCCTGTCAGCTACTAGACATCTTTCATGTTACATCTAGACAGTTCTCTGTGCTTGTATTGTTCAGCTTCCTAGGCACTTCACCTTGTGTCTCATTAACCATGATGTCAGCATGTAGCAAGCTGTCAAGTGGCATCACTAATATTGCCTTAAAAACTGTATGCTGAACCATCAGCAATAGAGCTCATTAGAAAGAATAAAGGAGAAAACCTGGCCAAACTTCTCTTTAATTTTCCTTTATCCTTGAAGGGCAATCACAAGAGCAGATGGTTTATCATTCCTGCACAGCTTCTCAGTAAAGAGAGCTGATCCATCTATTTAAGAGTCTTATCTCCTGTCAGCCTTGTGTTTGGGAAATGGCATATTGCAAGGTTTCACCTTATTACAAGAATGCTCTCCCAATAGGCCTGGAAAAATTTAAGCTTTCCTGTCAGTCAGATGAGCCCCTTTATCCCATTTGTTGACAAGCCTTGGATAAAAATAGACTGCCATCTGACTAAGCAACTGTGAGACTGAAAGACACATGCTGGAATGCAACTGATCTGAATATTAGTTAATCAGCTGATGTCTTTCTGTCTTTCCAGCTATACATTATGGCTTCTGGGAAAGCACATGAGACTTCTTTCAATAGTGCATTTAAAAAAAAAAAAAAAAAAAAGCATTTTTTTTTTTTTTTTGAGGGGCTGTACTACAGCTCCCCTATTTTAAAGAAAGCTTGTTACCTTGAGCCTTCTCTATGCATTCTATGTAGAAAGTCTAGAAAGTCTCATGCTATTTTCTTTTCACCATTTGTGCTTCTCTCCTTTCACTTTTTGGGACAGAAGGGAAAGATAACAGACTCAAAGGCAAATGTAGTTCAGAGGGCAGAAAAGACTTTTCCATAAAGACTGCTTGATGTAACACCAGTCTGCCAGTTTGGCATACATGAATGATCATTACTGGGTATTAGGAAGATAACAGGACAAATACGGATCAGTCTTTGTGATAGTAAAATGTTTCACAATACCCTAATAGTATTGAGAGTATTTTGGTTTTATTGGCAGAAACAAATTCTGCCTCAAGTAAATTATAAAAATAATTCAAATCAATAACAAATACAAGCTTAAAACATCAGTAATGTAACTTAAGTGAAAGAGACTCCTCCTTTCTGGTCAACACATACCTCATCAGTTTAGTCTTTTGAATTGGGTAACCTTCAGGAAAGAAATTGGGAGCAACTCTACTGACATGAAGTTTGAATCTACAGTACTATTTTAAGCTGAATAAAAATTTGTGGTAGCTCAGAATAACATGATTTTACAGCTACCAAACTCTAACATTTTAAAAGCATAATCTCTGAGAAATTTTTGATGCATGTATACAGGGCATGTCTCACAATGGTTACACTTTGCTGTCTGAACACTCACCTGCCTTTCCAACACTGCTTCTACTCCTTCACTGCCAAATGTATTTAAGCAGATAACCTACAGAACATAGTTATCGCTGGTGGAATTTCTGGGCTGGTACTTAACTGAGAAATTGCAATATTCTTTCATTCATTCTTCTCTAAGTAATTTACTTTCGTACTTCTGTAAGCAATAATTATAATAAAAAGTCTTGAGTGTTACCACTGTGCCCTAGAAGTGCATTAGACAGAGCTTCTGCATTTCAAATAAACAGCATATTATTTTAGTTAGGAAACAGCATGAATTTAGATGCACCGAGAAAGAAAAATTTCAGGGAGGTAGTCAATATCTATCGCCTTAAGGACAGACTGTAAAGTAGGCTATTACCTCTAGACTGCAGCCTCTCAATTACTATGGAAGAAAAAAAAAATCAAACAAACACTATATTAGATACAAGAAGAAAAGTCAGTTTCCCAGAGAAATGTGGAGATGCAGTGTTCATTTGGTTCATTTATGTCACATGATGATCCACACTGAAAGGAAGAGTGGAAATAAGAACATTCCTAACTTCTACTATCACCCACACCGCTATTACTAGATTGTCTTGAAGGTGTGTCACGGTTCTCAACAAGGCTAGGTGAGCAATTAATTCAACACAACTTCAGAAAACTACTCTGTATTTATAGTAGCTCAAAGCAACGTGAATTATAGAGGAAAAGGTGTCTCTTTTAGTCCTCTGCTGAAGTTTTTGAGTAAAGACATCTCCAAGATGTAACTACAATTAGTTTAGGGAAAGCTGTCGCTTTCTACTCAAACTCCACAACAGAAAAATTCTGACTGGAAACTGTGCATCGTGGATTCTTTGAATGCTGCTAGAAGGCAAAGCAAGCCATTTACTGTTTCGCAAGAGAGGAGTGCTAAATTACTTTGCACAACCCATTTGCCACCATGCAGAAAGTTTCGTTTGCTTGTCTGCTTTTTAAAAACTAGTAGCAACATCGTTTTTCACACAAAGTGGTAGCAACCAGTTTGATACAAACATGGAACTTAAATTCTCCCTGTTCTCCCTACTCCCCGTGTCATTTTATTGGATGATGAATGTTTCAGATCTTGCAGAGGGCATGTCCTCAGATCCCATAGGCAACAGGCAAAGTTTGAAATTACTTCCTTTTAAATATGGTGATCAGTTCTTGGTCCACATATGCATTTTTTAAATTGGAATACTAAGAATGGAGTGTCTTAATCATTTTCTTCCAAGAATCACATCTTGTTACCTGGAAGAGGAAAGTCTGTAATGGGCAAATGTATATACTAAAAAAGGAAGAGAGGCTCAGATCACAGAAAAAATGAGAGCTCGCCATTTCTCCAAGTGCTACTCTAATCTGCTAGAAGGAAGGTTATTTTAGGATTACTACAGTATATACTTTCCATTAGCTGGAAGCCTCCTGCTCACCCATATGCCGCTTTTCCTTTTAAGTGCAGCAAGGACTCTTCATCCTAATTGTGAAGCTGCATGCAGTCAAACTAAATTATTGCATTTGTGCTGACAAGGATCAAATGAACATGTAGGGTCAAAAAAACCCGTAGCCACTGAGTTAATTATAGCAGGGAGTGAGCATGTGTGTGTGGGGGAGATGAGACCTGGCACACTGCACTTGAACAAGTGATGTGAGTAAACCTGCACAAGTATAAATTGCGATGATTTACTGCAACACAAATGCTGGCACAGGAACTTGAGTCGTAACTGCCTCCTAGCCCAAGAAGATAGGATATGTGAGCTGTTGATTGTAATACGTTCTCACTTTTCAGCAGCATTAATAAAAAGAGCATGTCCCGTTGCTGTTTTTCTTCTTTTTCATTTTAGCACCTACTTTTTGGGGATGTGCTTTCCAGTACCTATTTTTGGGGGATGTGCTTTCCACCAGCTCTCAAAGCTGCACTGATCAGTATGCTTTGAGAGGCAGCTGAGAGGTGTGGGGAAAGTGGGTGGCTGATGGCCATTCAAGTAATAACAATTCAGAGAGTTTTATCCTATTCAAGGAAAGCTGAACTTCTAGTCCAGACTGGTCACCAGCCTTTTTCCTCTCAGTTTGAGTGACCATCATGTAGCAGATGGACAGAAAGCTCTATTACAGGGAACACCTCCTCAAGTCAGCCTGTGTCATTTTGTGATGTGCTACAGATTTCACGCAAGAAACTGAAGTTCAGTAGCTTCCACTAGAGAGCTGCCTAGGAGCCCTAAGTGACATTCTGGCAACGTATAAGTCCCTGATTAAATAACATACAGCTTAAAAAACCCAAATATCTATTTGCAAACTTAACATTATTTCAAAAAGATGTGTTTGAAGCAAGTAGTACCTGAGATAATGCCATGCTGACCCATAAATCTGCTTCCCATGATAAATGGAGGGCTTACTTTACTTTCCAAGAAGTTCTACGTGTCTATTGGTCCTTCAACTAAAAGCCTTTGCTTCAAATTCTTTTCTAGGCTTTACTGACCCAGCTGCTATCTTCTGCAGACTCAGAGTTCTAACTTCACCCCTAATAAGTTGAAGATCCTTTCCTTTATACTCATTGAGCTTATATTTGCCACAGTAGTTACCCAAAAAAAAAAAAAAAAAATGTTCAGTACGCACTGCGGCAAGCAGTGTCTTGTTCTTCCTACAACTTTTTGAATTGTACTAAACCCAACCAGATGTAGCATTTTTGACGGCTCATAAAGCACATGACCACAAACATGTTCTCCCCATAAATTAAAGTGTCTGCCTTTGCATCTTTTGTTTTCATCCCTTAAAATTAGTTGAATTATCCACTCTATCACTTTGTCTACATTCATGAAAATATTCTCTGTGTGTTGCTACAGACACTGCATGGATCAAGTTTCACTTCTTCTGGTAAAAACAATGATAAACCCCAAATCCAACAAATAGAACTTCAGGGAATCCCTGCTTTGATTTCACTGAGGTTTCTCAGTGAGCAAGGCTCACCTTAGCTGCAGGCTACTTAAGGACAATATGTTTGACAACTTGAAAACACAGAACCAAGAAATGCTCGTCACATTGTTGTATGAAAGTCAGCTGTGCGTCCTATGTATTTCAAAAGAGAGATTCAGCCAACTTGTAAACAGTCGAGGAGCACAACCCACTGTAACCTTCACTTAAGTCAAAAGGACAGTGCTACTTTACCACATTGTGGTCAGATAGATGTAATGCCAGTGCAACATGCTTAGCAGTTTTGACCTACGAAGTCCTAAATTAACTGTAACTACTCAGGAGACTCCCTCACCCAGCCATAACATTCCTGTGAGAATCTAGAAAATCCAGAAAATCTTGAACAGGAAACTCCCAAGTTACTCTTTCTAGCCTGACAGCTTAAAACAAAGTCTTTTAAACTTGGTTTTCCTCTCCTATTTTAAGATTAAAAATAAGAAAGGCTTGAGTGAACAAGCACTTGGAGATTCTGATATTAAAATCATAGAATCATAAAATGTTATGGATTGGAAGGGACCTCAAAAAATCATTTGATACAGTCCCCCTGCCAGAGCAGGAACACCTAGATGAGGTTACACAGGAAGGCGTCCAGGCGGGTTTTGAATGTCTCCTGAAAAGGAGATTCCACAGCCTCCCTGGGCAGCCTGTTCCAGTG